>CM042848.1:29336797-29809904 GCA_023653725.1 Bungarus multicinctus
GACATCTGTCAACTGAAGATGGAATGATTGTATTAAAAATAAAAAAATATTTAAAAACAAAAAGAATCTACTGTATTAAAATATAAATCTTACCCCAGTGAAGGTAAAAGCTTTGGAGAAGAAACTCTTAAGAGTAACAAGATGATTTCTTTAAGCAGGTTCGTTCTGAGATAATGCAAGTTGACATTCAATATATCTGCAGTGGAATCAGTTGTGAAAATGTTTCAGGATAGAAGCATTTTTTTTGGTGTGATCTGATTACAAACTTACAGACATCTTTTATATGTGGGATTCAAATTTTTCTATGGGCGTGGCTTGGTAGGCGTGGCAGGGGAAGGATACTGTAAAATCTCCAGTCAGAGGCGGGATTTGCCGGTTCTCCGAACTATTCAAAATTTCCGCTACCGGTTCTCCAGAACTGGTCAGAACCTGCCGAATACCACCTCTGGCTGTGGTCCATTTGTCTTGAGCATAATGGATTTGCAGGCATCCGAATGACTTCGTCTTTCTCATCTGCACATTCAGTTTTAAAGGTATTTTCTCCCCTATAGATCTATTTCAAAGGGGTTCACCCCAAATTTCCTGAAGGAGGGAAAATGTCCCAGTATCTGGAGAATCTAAAGATGGGGGACACCATTGATTTTCGGGGACCGAGTGGATTGCTTGTTTACAAGGGAAAAGGTGAGACTCTGGAAACAGAATGTCAAGTTGGAGAAGGTTGTCTTCATCTCTGATTTATCCTACAAGGAGTCAAACTTACGGCTGTAATGGAGCCTGTGTCAACTCATAAAACATTTCTATGCCCATTTTATAGTTGCCAACAGAAAGGGGGGGGGGGTTGAAAGAACTCATCATAGCCATCATGGGACCAATCCCATTTTATGAATATTTTTGTTGTTGTTGTAAGTGAATGTGGCAGTAATCATGGTCACGAAGAGGCCACCATGGTTCTTAAGTGAAGCTGTCTGACCAATGTGCTATTTAAATCATGAGCCTCAGGCCAAGCTTCAAAAGAAATCCGGTTATTTAATAGGAGCTTCATGTCGGCATAAACTAAATGAAGCCAACTCTGACCTCACTTAATCCATGCTTTGGCACTGACCCTGTTTCCCCCTCCCCCCAAGATGTGTCAACAGTCACATTCCCCAATGATGCAATTTCGCAGGTTGTAGAAGTCACTCCCTCTGGCCATTGTTGGGTCTCCATGGAGATGATCTTGATGTTGCCGGTTGGAATGTGCTTTGTCTTGACTCAAATGCAAATTCACGATGCCGTTGCGAGATTGGATTCCCCATCCCCTTGCCTATGGCAACTCGAGAGCAGGTCAGGAATGCTTCGCGAGTTAACAGAAGCAGTGGTTCACCATGGGAGTGGTTTGGCCAAAACCTGGAAGAAAACACCACGTTCAGGTGACCATGGTTGTAAATACACCCCAGTTGCTAAGCAACCAAAATTCGGTCATGTGACTGCAGGAGCGGACCCAACAGGCGTGATTTTGAAGTAACCCCCCAAGTTGGTCCATTGTGGCTTCGAACAGTTGCAAGTCAATGAGCAATGTAGGTTATATTTAGACAATTTTCCCCATTGTGGTTTTTTCCTAGATATTTGGCAAGTATTCATCATTGGGATTAGGAGTGAGCAAAAGATGTCAACTCTGACATTGATGGGCATTCAAACCCATGTCTTGGATTTGAGATGTTTTACGTGCCGCCAGTCCAATTCCTCAGACCTGATTATTTTTCCCCCCTCCAGGTGTGTTTGCAATTCGTCAAGACAAGAAATCCGAACCCGTGCTTAAGCAGGTGAAATACGTCGGGATGATTGCAGGTGGAACAGGTACTCCCAAATGGTATTTTCCTGCCTTTGGTCATTCAGTGGGATGTGTCAGGTGCGAAGAATTACCTGTTAATTTCTTGTTAAGATGATTTATTGACCATGCCTGCTCACAAGGATCTGGTCAATTAATATGCAGACCTAAATTGGCGTTAGATAAAGAGCCAGTGGAATTCAAGAGGGGTTGGAATTACAGCGTTTGTGTCAGCATAAGGACTCCAGGCTGATGGCTCACTTAACTCCACCTTCAATTCTGCCTGCTCTTCTCCTGCAGATGTTGACAAGATTCATTTAACCATTTCTCTCCCCCTTCTCTCTCTCTGTGTCTCTCTATCTCTCTCTTTCTCTCTTTGTCTTTCTCTGTCTCTGTGTGTGTGTGTCTGTGTGTGTATGTGTCTGTGTCTCTCTGTCCTTCTGTCTCTCTCTATCTTGTCTCTATCTATTTCTGTCTCTTTTTCTCTCTCTATCTTTCTCGCTCTCTTCCCTGAAGGAATTACTCCCATGTTGCAACTCATTCGAGCGATTGTAAAGGACAAAGAAGATCCCACCGTTTGCCATTTACTCTTTGCTAACCAGGTAGGACAATTTCCTTCACTCCCTTGCTAAGGAGTAGAGAGCATATTGAACCAACGGCAGTATGTTGTAGATAATAAATAAAATAAGTGCTGATATTTCGTGGTAGCAATATTCAAGCCTTATGTAGATTTATTCAGGATATTTATTCCACTATTTTCATTGGACCCTATTTCCAAAGACGCGTGCATGAAATTGTAAGCCTTGCTTATTTCTTTCCAGTTGCTACAAGCAAGAAAATATCCTACAAAAAGTATGAACTAGTTTGGTTTTTGTAATATTCCAGCTTCACTCTGGATCCTTTTTTTTTTTAGGAAATAATGAGAAAAAGCTTAACTGTCCCAAAGGTGTTTTTTTCAAGAGGCAACTGGACTTTCTTGGTTTTTGTTTTTGAAGATGTTTCGCTTCTCATCCCAAAAGCTTCTTCAGCTCTTGACTAGATGGTGGAAAGGGGAAAGATTGATACTCCTTGCAGACAGCTGGTCATTTGCATCCTTTTAGAGAGTCGTTGAGGCCACTTGGAGGTTTGTCTGTGTCCTCAGGGCCACCTGACTGGTGCAAATGGGTGTGGAGCCTTCTTGGAATTGCTGAAAAGAACTGCAGAACCCTTTCAGGTGACTCTGAGGACACAGATAAATCTCCATGTATCCTCAACAATTCTAAAAGAATGCAAATGACCAGCTGTCTGCAAGGAGTATAAATCCCCTCCAGTCAGAGCAAATCATTTTCCTTGTACACCAAACCAAAAATCTTCTCCAGTTAAGTTGTTCTCACCAGAGTGGTTTGATAGTTGGAAATCCTCTCAACCAGAAATGGTTAAAATGTTCTAGACAGAATGCGCAAATGAAATAGATTTATTTTAGAACTGAGTGGAACACTCTGGCATGTTGATTAACAGCTCAGAACAAGTGCTTTTCAATCAAATGTAATCAGCCTGAACTTAGATAATGGTACAGCATCAACACCTTAACCTTAACATTAAACGGGAATTATTTTTTTGAGTAGACTCAGAGATTACTGCTAGTAGATAACCTTTTTTTTTTTGGGGGGGGGGGGGGGAGGAGAAGCCATTTTGATGGTTTAAATTTTGTTTCCAGGGTGGTTTGCTTTAGGTCTGGTTTCACAATTTCTTTTCGTGGAATTTTTAAGAGGGGATCAGTATTCTGAGTTATTTAATAACAAAATGTGTGAGATAAAAACAACAATGTTGTGTTTCCGGGACAGACTGAAAGTGACATCTTGCTACGCTCAGAACTTGAGGAAGTACAAGCTCAACATTCAGCCCAGTTTAAACTGTGGTACACATTGGATAGAGCTCCTGAGAGTAAGTAATTCAGGATGGAATTATAAATTGGAGGATGCTACAATATTCTAAGGGACGTGGTGGCTCAGTGGCTAAGACGCTGAGCTTGTCGATCAAAAAGGTCGGCAGTTCAGCGGTTCAAATTCCCAGTGCCACGTAACGGAGTGAGCTCCCATTACTTGTCCCAATAGCTTCTGCCAACCTAGCAGTTTGAAAGCATGTAAAAAATGCAAATAAAAAAATAGGGACCCCTTTGGTGAGAAGGTAACAGTTCTGTGTGCCTTCGACATTTAGTCATGCTGGCCACGTGACCATGGAGACGTCTTTGGACAGCACTGGCTCTTCAGCTTTGTAATAGAGATGAGCACCACCCCCTAGAGCCAGAAATAACTAGTATGTATGTGTGTGGGGAACCTTTACCTTTTACAGCATTCTGCTTAGTGGCTGAATAACAGAGCCCTGTAAAATTTTCTTGGAGTCACATCTAATTCCTGATGGCCATGTGGCTTCCTGCTGTCTTCCAATGTTTTTCCAGCTCACTACCCTAGTTTGCAATTCTAGGATTTTCCCATCCAGATATTAACCCATGATTGACCTCAATTAAGTTTTTAAATCAAACCCTTATCTGTTTGGGATGGTTACCTACCATAGTAGGTACTATAACGCCCCGAGTCCCTTTTTGGGAGAGGGAGCGGTATAGAAGCATGAACAAATAAATAAATAAAATAAATAGTCTCAGAGCTTGACATTTTCAGTATAAACTTAACTTCTGGGGATCTATTAGAAGCCTCCATATTGTTTTCTTGGCAAGTCTTCAAGAGATGGTTGACAGTAGATTCTTCTGGAACTGAAACGTCTGCAAGAAAACAACCAAGCTCTGACAGTACCAAGGACCCTACAGTCCTCTCCTTTTCTTTCTCCTCCAACCCGCAAAATTCACTTCTTTCTAGCCCTGATGATGTTACCTAGTTGGGTCATGAAATGTCTAGAAAAAAACTTACCACACAGAGAGCACCAAGGGCTCTGAGCTACAGATACTTTCTTCTATCAAACCCAGTTTGACTTAAACCAAACTAGGGAACCCTTTTCAGATGGGCAGTTTGTTTAATGACTGGCCCATTTGATTAAACATTGAAGAGTACCATTGAGAGAAATTACAGCTAAATGCAGGGCTGGGTGTCTCAACCCCAAAGAGCCACAGGTGTCTCATTAACAGGGTTCTGTGTACAGAATGATCCAAAATTTGCCCACAGCAACCTCAAACCGTGTCATGCTTATTCAGGCAGGTCTGTTCTAGTGGTAGGATTCCAAATTGCGTGCTACCAGTTCTGTGCACTTTGTGCATGCAGCACTCAAAAGATTGCATTCGGTGAGATGAGCTGTTCTTTAGCTCAGCTGAGGTGTGGTAATCGGCTCGGCCATGTGAATCATGGCATGTGGATTTCTGCACCTCAGCTGAGCTAAAAAGCAATGGAATAAAGGACACGCACGTAGCATTCAAAGATCACCCTCAGTGAGGTGAGTTTTTTTTTTTTAGCTCAGCTGAGGCACGGAAATCCACTCTGCTGCACAAATCAACTGAGCTAAAAATCAGTGGAATAAAGGATAGGAAAATAAGGGGCTGGAGGGCGGGGCCAGCCAGAGGTGGTATTTGCCAGTTCTCCAAACTAGTCAAAATTTCCACTACCGGTACCCAAGAACCGGTCCAAACTGATTGAATACCACCTCTGGTCTGTTCATGGCAGAAAGGTTGCAAGTGCAAATCAGCTATTCTAGTTTTTAGAGTCATAAGCGTGCCTACCATACTGTTCAATCATGAGAAAGAGATGAAACTGACGGAAAGTACTGGTAGATAAGGAAACATTTGTCCGCCCATCTATTTCAAAGCCCCCTTTGAAGATCCTTAATGCAGGGGTCGTCAACATTTTGACCCTCAAGGACCACTAAACTCATAATTTTAAATCATGCGGATATGAATTTTGACTGACGGTGGCTTGCTGATGATGGTGGGAAGTTGGTCCCATATTCCAGAACTGCATCAGTCATAGGACTGGCCTTTTGGTCATCATGGAGCAGCTGCTCCTCCACCCGGGTGCACCGGCCTGCCATGGACTGGAGGAGCTGCTCTGGGATGACCAAAGAGTCCTGTGACTACTGCAGCTCTGGAATAGGGGACCGACTTTCCCACCAACATCAGCAAGCTACCCCGGGCCGGATTTCCCTCCCCCGCCATTGGTCTTACCTTCCAGTTCCAGCTTGCATGACTCTACTCAAGGTTTGCACTCAGCCAAAGGGTGGGGGCCGGTGGGTGGGCAGGCCATGTGGGCAGCGCAGCCTTGTGTTCCCACGCACCCTGGATTAATTGCTTTGGGGGCAGACATTTCTCTGCGGACCACCAAAATTTTCTCGTGGATCACCAGTGGTCCGCCGCCCACCTGTTGGTGACCACTGATTTAGGGCATCTATTTGCTTTTTTTTCTTTTTCAAAGAGATAATAAGAGAAACTTGATCTTTCCCAACACAGAGTGGGATTACAGCCAAGGCTTCGTGAATCAAGACATGCTGAAGGAACATATGCCTCCACCCCAAGATGATGTTCTCATCCTGATGTGTGGCCCACCGCCGATGATCCAGTACGCCTGCCTTCCCAACCTGGAGAAATTGGGTTACACCAAGGAGATGTGGTTTACTTACTAACTGGGAGTCAGGATAAAGTAGAAAGGGGGCAGTAGGGGAAGGAAGGAACAAAACTTTGGGGAATAACGGAACCTAACTGAGGAACCAACCTTCAGAGGAATTCCAACTTGCGTCCTCTTGTGTTTTTCTAATCCTGGCAAGCGGAAGCCTCAGCTAGACTGGTTAACCGTGTTGTAGTTCTTACTCTTTGCTTTGCTGTGTATATCAAATCTGTCCCTAAGGCAATGAAAAGAAGTTTGGCTTTTTTCACCCCGGATGGGCAAATGTAGCTGGGCACCCGTTTCGCCAAAGAGTGACTTGGGAGCTCCAAGTGAAGGAAGCAATTTCACCCTCCCTGCTTTTTCTGCACCAAAGTTTTAAATGCACACCTATCTTGCACCAACATGAATGTTTGTGTCCTTCATTTGCAAGTGGTTGGTGGGGTGGGCGGGTGGGAGAATTGCTCAACCAGCCAACCTACTGAAACATAATAGTCTAGAAAGCAGGGGATGGATTGGTTCTCTCCTTCTCAAATTACGGACGTGAAAGAAGGAGGTCCCAATCTTGAAATTCTTAAACCCATAGGACAGAAATGAGGAGTCGGCCTCTACTCTTAGTTTGGGCCTTTGTCTGGGGATAGAATTCACAGCTGGCTTTGCATAGGATGGAATAAGGGTGCGTATACGGGAGATTCCCTAAGCCTACCATTGTCCAAAGGATGGGCTTAAACACAGAGAAACTTCCACTGGGAAAAAATGAAAGGAGTGTCAATTTGGTTTGGAGGGGTTGAAAGGTGGATGATGGGATAGCCTGTTAGTGAATGAGAAAAGTCTATAGGCCTGCTTATATTTTAAGTACAGTAAAGGGTGTGTCAATCTAAAGGAATTTCTTTGTCTCTTATCCCAACTTTCTGTTCTGTCATTCTATTATTCTACCGCACTAGTCATCAAAGGTCCTTCTTTAATTAGCTAAATACATACCCATGTTTTTAAACAGACCAATTCTGGCTGTTGAAGTCCACCTAACTTAAACAGGTCAAAAAGTTGAGTTGAAATCTACCTAACTTAGGCAGGCCAAAGTTGAATTGAAGTCCACCTAACTTAAGCAGGCCAAAGTTGAGTTGGAGTCCACCTAACTTAAATAGGCCAAGGTTAGGTTGAAGTGCACCTAACTTAAGCAGGCCAAAAAAGTTGAGTTGGAGCCCATTTAACTTAAGCAGGCCAAGGTTGAGAAAACACTGCACTAGATTCTTCGCTCAAGTGTCCTCCTGCCACAGAAAATAAAAAGTTTATATCTATCGTGCTCCTTTTTGCTTAATGCGAATAAAACAGCCTTTTACCTTTTACTAACCGTATAGAGGCTGAATAACGCCAGACCTCTTCATAACAAACTGTTTTGTATTATCTGCCTACTCAGCTCTTTGGTTTTTTTCAACTCTGTGGTAGAAATAAAACTCTTTCCCCCCCTTAAGATGTCTTGTGAGTTCTTTTGAGTTGATTAACGTTGGGTTAAAATCAGTTGGAAGGCTCTTTTTGCTCTCCTGTTTCGATGTCCAGCCCTTTTACATGATCGCGTGCAAAGAGAAAGGTGACTTCAAACGATCATTAAGCAAACTGTTGTAAGTCAAGGACTTACCTGTAATTGTTTCCAGCAAAGAGGAAAATGAGTTTTTTTTTAATCTGGTAACCTCCAAGCATCCTGTTAGTGAGTAGTGAGTATTTAGAAAACAAGAGTGTGAGTTATAGATGAGTGGTGCAATGGTCTAAAGGTGAAACACTCACCTCATAATCAGGAGGACGCAAGGGTTCTGACTCAGGCTTCGTCCAAATTAAGCAAAACAAACTGTAAAATCAAACTTATTTTAATGTGACGCTGGGAATTGGTTGCATTCCCAGCCAAAGCCTATTAGACACAATTCCCTGAGATAAGCTCATGCCTTTCAGGGTTGTGGCAGGCTGCCAAGAAACAGAAGTCCAATTACTAGAATATAAATCAGCAGAAGTTCCAGCAAAGACAAACTAGAGTTCGCAGGGCTTCAATGACGAATCAGAATCTAATGAACTTCTTTGCTTCCTGCAAAGGATTTTGTCATCTTGGCCTTAAACTTTTATCCCTTATGGGAGGAGCAATCACCTCCCAGCCTTACTCTCGAGTCACCCCTGCTGCTTCAGCTGCTCTTGCCTTCTAGCATCTTTGTGCACATGCACACGGGGAACAGGCTCCCCTGGGTCCTCTGCTTCGCTGCTGCCAGGCTCCGAAAGCTTCGGAGTCAACACCCCACTCTCAGATGGTCCTGGCCTCATCCCTGCATCAGATGCAAGACCCTCGTCCAAGTCTTTGCCAGACTCCCTGACTGGTTCCCTTTCGTCCTCACTGTACAATACTGCTGCCGGCGAACCACAACAGTGAGTTCAATCCTAGGTAGAGGCAGATATTTCTCTCTCTGGGCACACTGAGAATATATCTGCTGAACAAAACTCTGCATTGGCAACAGGAAGGGCATCTGGCCAGTAAACATTCTGCTAGCTCCATTCAGTTGCCCAGACTCCACCCCACAAGGGATTATGGGGCCATTAAAAGAGAATGATGAGTTGAGTTATAGATGGAGATTAAATAAATCTATTTTGCAATAATACAATAGTAAAAGGACACTAAAAAGAAACATGAATATTTTGACAATAACTTAGGTAAAGGGACAGTTTAGCAACTGTCTGGGAGGCTAGTAAAGTCGTTATGAGGGGTTACTTAATACAATATGATCATTGAGAGGGGAAAAAATCTCTGGAAAAGATGCAAAAGATATTGGACACCATTAAAAATTGAATTGTATAAGACTTAAATTTTTGCATCAAATTAATTTATTACACCAACAACTGTCTATGTTAACAGTTCAAGAAATAGAAGTAACACTGAATTATGTGAAGCAAAAACATTTTGAGTTTGAAAACAAACCAGGAAGATGGTTGATTTTGAGTTTGAAAACAAACCAGGAAGATGGTTGGCATATAGACTTAAGAAAGGAAAAAGAGAAGAGAATGATAAAAAAAAAAACCTAAGTATTTTCTTTTAAATTAAATTGCTTAAAGACAAGTTTGTTTTTAAGTTTTTCTGAAAAAGAGTATCCTGTTGGTACTTTGGCTTGTTTTTTAAGGCTCTTGATGAAAAATTATATCCCCCACATACATAAAGATTTGCCTATTACAATTCTGGCATATTGTTTTGGAATATTTCACCATTCTTTTTCTGCAATCACATTTTCCAACAGAGGGGAAAAAATGACTCCAGCATTCCAGCTAATCTGATCCAAAGCCAGATCTGCCTTCTCTTGCAAGTTAATAATAATAACCTGGTATAATTTTCCCCTTTTCTCCCCATTTCAATCCGATGAGTTGTTCGGAGAGAGTAACTCAACTCTTACTCATAACATTCCTAGGGAATGTATGAATCACGGCTGCGGTCTGATTATTTTAGTAGCCAGAGTAGCATGCACAACACACAAATACAGAATGTGGATCAGGGTCTCTGCAATTCATCTCTTTTGTTCTGAAACCAGGTTGTAGAAGAGGGAGCCAATCATAGGCTGACACTCTGTACAGGATTCGATGTCTCAGTGCAAAAAAAGTTTGCACGGCAAAAAAAAGTTTTCATGGATGTTTAGAAAATAAAGAGTTTTTCCTTTCTTACTTTCTCACCAAAATGGTATTGCTACCCTGTTTTCCTGAAAATATGATCTACCCTGAAAGTAAGTCCTAGCTTGGTTTTTACACATGCACTCAATATAAGCCCTACCCCGCAAATAAGCCCTAATTAAGATCTTACCCACTCCAGAGTGGATGGGTAAAAATTAAGCCAGGGTAGGGATGGAGGGTGAAGCTGCCATACTTCCCTTTGGACAGTTGTAGCCAGGCCTTGGACCCCCTGATACCTGCCTTGCTGGCCCATTTCTTCTGCAGCTAGCAAAGCTGGCAAGTCTTTCCTGAAGGCCTCTATAGTTCTGGATCGATCCAGAGCTCTGTTCTGGTTGCAGAGGCCTTCAGAGAAGCCTTGCCGGCCACAGAAGAAAAAGTTCCTATAGGCCTCTGACAGCGAAAAGGAGACCAAGGGTGACACATGCAAGTGAGGTTAGTCAGTGGAGCATATCCTCCAAAAATAAGACCTGGTGCCTTTTTTGGTGGCAAAAATAATTATTTTGCGACCTTCTGAAGAGCAAAGTCATTAAGGAAGCCAGATTCACTTAACGACCGTATTACTAGCTCAACAGCAGCAGGGATTCACTTAACAACCATGTGAAGAAAGGGCATAAAATGGAGCAAAACTCACTGAAGGAATGTCTCGCTTAGCAACAGAAATTTAGGGCTCCATTGGGGTTGAGGATGGTCTTTACACAAGCCCATTAGATATTATGTTGTAAGAATATGCTCCGTCACATCCATTGGATAAATCGTAGTTTGGAATTTTTGGGCTCTCAGAACTGAAACCTGGAACATTTCTTAATGCCTGAAAACTCAATTCTGACAAATGCAGATTGTTCTCGACTTACGGCAACAAGTAAGCCCAAATTTTCTGTTGTTAAGTAAGACATTTAAGTGAGTTTCGGCTCATGTTACCTTTTCTTGCTATCATGGATCGCTCTAAAGTCCACGCATAATCTCATAGTTCCATCTTTTCTTTTCTTTGAACAGGACTGGGGCTGCAACCCGTGGTTTGGCTGGCTCAATGAACCCTCTTGCTAAGTTTTTGTCTATGTATTGGCACATTTCTTGCATTTCCCGGGGCGTCATGGTGTACATTTTGGGTTTGGGTTTCGTAGTTAGGTCATCTGCAGGTTGGTCTTGCCGATCACGGCATTGCCATCTGGTGGTTACTTGGGCAGCTATTTGGGTAGGGGGGATGATGACATTTACGACCTTCTCCCATTAGCATTTGTACTGGAACATGTTGGAGATGGCATCAGCCAGAAAGTTCTCCCCCCTGGGATGTGACTCTTGGCTATGGACATGTTTCATTGGATGATACACTCAGAGGGATGGGTGGGGGGAAGCAGGATCAAGGGTGACAGTGAATTATGTATCTCAGAGTCAGCTATGCCCAGGCTAATGCTTTCAAGTTTTGGGAGAGTGTCTCGAGGCCATGATTTAACTGGAGTAACTGCCAGAATCCTGACAGAGGGAGGGACAGGAAGAGGGAGAGAGGGGGGGACAGGAAGGAAGGAATGAGAGACAGGAAGGTAGGAAGAATGGAAAGAAGGAAGGAAGGAAGGAAGGAAGGAAGGAAGGAAGGAAGGAAGGAAGGAAGGAAGGAAGGAAGAGAGATGGACAGGAAGAAAAGGAAGGAAGGAAAGAAGGAGAGATGGAGGGACAGGAAGGAAGGAAGGAAGGAAGGAAGGAAGGAAGGAAGGAAGGAAGGAAGGAAGGAAGGAAGGAGAGAGGGTGTCAACTCAATAACTCCTTTTTAGTTTTGGATCTAGGCTCATGATTTAATTGGAGTAACTGCCAGAATCCTGACACTTGCCACCGTCGCGGTTGATAAAGTTAGTAACCCGGTTGCTAAGTGAATCTGGTTTCCCTGTGGAGTTGGCTGGTTAGAACCTTGCAAAAGCGAATCACATGACACTCCACCAGGACAGTGCAACAGTCGTAAGTATGAATCAGTGGCCAAGCCTCTGAAATTTGATCCCGTAATCATGGGCTGCCGCAAAGGTCATAACTGTGAAAAACAATCCTCTTTTTTCCCTTGCCATTGTAACTTTGAACAGTGATTGAGTGAACTGTTGTAAGTGGAGGAATAACTACAGCTGTGGAGGGGAGAAAACCATGTTGTTACTAAGCACATCTTAGCAAACAAGCAATCTCATGTTACAAAGCTTGCTACCTGTGAAAGGAAGCTTATCAAACACTGCACAGCCTTCCAGTCTACGATTCATTCTTCCAATGGCAGCTCCGTATTTATATAATTATAAAAAGAGTCACGTGCATTATGTCCCCATGACAAAGCAACTTTGCAAAGCTCCCTACATATCAGAGGAAAACATAAAGTCACATTTCCTGACCAACTAACTCCACCAACCGCCCTGCCATCTCTACTGTAAACCACTTAAGACCAGCTAGAAACCTTGTAAAAATGCATGTATTGATGCCAAAATTATATATATATTCTCTAATAACTTTATTCTCTCCCTCTTTCTCTCTCTCTCCCCCTCCCTCCCTCCCTCTTTCTCTCTCTCTCTCATAATAATATATATTCTTAGTTCTGAGTAACTTCACTCACTAAAATCTAATCACTTCCGCTATAGAGATAGATAGATAGATAGATAGATAGATAGATAGATAGATAGATAGATAGATAGATAGATAGATAGATAGATAGATAGGTAGGTAGGTAGGTAGGTAGGTAGGTAGGTAGGTAGGTAGAGGTAGATAGATTAAATATGAGAGAAATATATGATAGGTAGGTAGGTAGTGATGATGGATGGATGGATAAGATAGATATAGATAAGACAAATATGAGATAGATAGATAGATAGATAGATAGATAGATAGATAGATAGATAGATAGATAGATAGATAGATAGATAGATAGATAGATAGATAGACAGATGAGAGAGATATATACATATGGATGGATGGATGGATGATAGAGATAGATATAGATAGATAGATAGATAGATAGATAGATAGATAGATAGATAGATAGATAGACAGACAGACAGACAGACAGACACACACACACACACATACACACAGAGAGAGAGAGAGATACATATAGATAGACATATATATGTCTTGTGAGTTCTACTACTGCCTTAGGCATGAAAGCTAGCTGGGTGAAATTAAGTACATTGAGTTATCTTTAACAATCTAATAAGTAAAAAAGCATAATCCATTTTATTTCTCAGTAGGTTTTTATTTCTTTAACACAGCAATACATATACTTCCACTGACCTCGTTGTACACAAAACAGCCCAACAAAATACCATAATGATATTTCATTTTGTGTGCATTTATATAAGCCCCTTGGCTTAATTAAGAGCCTTATATTACTCTCCCCAGACCCGTAGTAATAAAAAGAACTATTTTCCTAACCAGAAAAAAAGACAGCCATATTAATCATAAGTAAAAATTAATATATCTGATTCTCTTCATAATGCACAACAGCTTTTTAATTTAAAAAAAAAAAACTGGTTTCATTACCATTTGATTCTTTGGATTAATGTGATTTTTGCATCTGAGCTTGATTTTCTGGGTCTTTTTTATCCAAATAGTGCAAAAATGTGTTTTTAGAGAGCAGAAGATACAATTTTGTATTAGATTAATTTTACCAACTTAGCAAGCTGATAGGAGCAGTGTTTTGCTTTTAACTAAAGAAATGATCCTCCTCAATTCATAAATTACCTTTATTTACAAATGTTGCCTGCCCTTCCTTTGAACAAGCTCAGGAACCCAGTGAAACCAAATGGTTGTGAATCAATTTAGAAAATGATTAAGGGAGTCCTTGTTGCATGTTGAGGAAGTTTTTTGAGACTTTTTAAAAAGGCAAAAGCCCAATTATTTTATAGAGCAACAGCACCATGGATTTTTAATCATGGTTCCAACTGTGAATAAATGTGCATGTGGCAGAAATTCTTAGATTAGCACCAATTGGCAAAGAATTCAATTTCCACCCTATCTCAAAACGAAACCGAAGCTCATCGCAAGTAGAAAAGGAAAGGCAACTAGCTACCGTTGAAAAATTAACGTTTCAGGAGATACAACATTTAATGAGATAAAATGTTGCAAGTCTTCATCCAATAAAAGTACTACATTCCCAAGAACTGAATGGATGAGGTTCAACTGAACAGATCCACTGATAATCGCTAATATCGGTGCTATATTTCTGACTGCATACCAAAAACGTAACTTGAGAAAAGAAAAATCTTTGGATCAGCAATTCCAATGTTGAGGTTTACACTATCTCTACAGCACCAGCCCATAATCCAGAAGTAAATTCCAAATATTTGCACCTCCAGTGCTTCAGGCAGAGAGAGAAAAAAAGAAATTAAAAATGAAAACATTTGAAAGTGATATTGGAACAGGAAAACAGAGGGAGAGAAGGGCAGGGGGCTGGCCAAGATTTTCAATTTGAATTGGACAAGTCTGATCATTAAAAAAAAACATTGTAAAAAAAGACATGCTTTATCTTTTTTTAAAAAAAACACGTATAAACATTCAATAGGTTATATCATAAATGGTCGTTCAAAGGAAAGATTTCATATTTGAATTTAATACTGTAAAATAGCGTGGATTGGCTACAATTCTTCGTCATTAAAAGATTTAAAAAATTGCAATCCAGAGGGATTGGCATGTCTTGGTCTCCAGATTTTCAGTTGCAACCACTAACCTTTTAAAATGTTATTTTAAAAAATCTCTTATTTTATAAAACGGAGCGGGATAATTTTCACCCTGCGGGTTCAGAGAAATTTTCAGTGGTTTCTCTCTCAATGTCAGAGAGCAATTTTGCAAGATGAACTGACTTCTCCAGAATCCAGCTGGGTTTTTAGGCTTTAAAACACATCACAGTATAAAAACATCTAGCCCATTATGTACTCAATACATTTTTTTCTTTTTCATAAAAATTGCATTTAAAAAAAAAAGTACAAGATTTTCAACACGTGGCTGATTCAAACAGGAAAACAAAAAAAATATTTTTTTATCTTGGCAATGGATGCTAATTTCAGAGGTTTGCAGAGGGTTATTTCCCCTCCCCCTTTTTTTGCATTACTGGAGTAAAAAGAAAATTACAAGAGTATATTATGGCACATTGTAGACACCAAAACATTATGCTGCAGAGTCTTATGGCACAAATTGCTACACCAGGGGGGAGAAAAGGATATCCTTTCTTCTCATCTCATCAATTTACCAGAACTTGGATGATAGACTTCTTATGGTCAACTCCGCTCTCCACCATCAATTCTTGCAAACAGAAGCAAACAAAAATGACTTCACACGAGGTGCAGTGTCCATCTCACACATAGCAGCAGGGCTTCAAATAGGTCCCCCCAGCTGGCCCTGTCACACATTCGAGTCCTCGTCTGTGATACTGACACTGGGGGAACCAGTGGCCAAATCTCTGAACATGTCATCCTCCTTCAACATGTGCTGGAAAGAGAAAGAGTGGAAGAATTAATTGGCTGGAGATCAGACAAAACGCCAAGGAAGGAAGGAAGGAAGGAAGGAAGGAAGGAAGGAAGGAAGGAAGGAAGGAAGGAAGGAAGGAAGGAAGGACTGGGAGGGAGGGAAGGAAAGAGAGAGAGAGAAAAAGAAAGAGAAAGAAAGAAAGAAAGAAAGAAAGAAAGAAAGAAAGAAAGAAAGAAAGAAAGAAAGAAAGAAAGAAAGAAAGAAAGAAAGAAAGAAGGAAGGAAGGAAGGAAGGAAGGAAGGAAGGAAGGAAGGAAGGAAGGAAGGAAGGAAAGATAGAAAGAAAGAAAGAAAAAGAAAGAGAAAGAAAGACAGGAAGGAAGGAAGGAAGGAAGGAAGGAAGGAAGGAAGGAAGGAAGAGAAAGAAAGAGAAGGGGGGAGGGAAAGAAAGAAGGAAAAGAGACAGAAAGGAAAGAAGGAAGGAAGGAAAAGAAAGAAAAAGAAGGAAGGAAAATAAAGAAGGAAGGAAGGAAGGAAGGAAGGGAAGGAGGGAGGGAGGGGAAGGGAGAGAGGGAAAGAGACAAAGAAAGAAAATGGAAGGAAAAAAGAAAGAAAAAAGAAAGAAATGAATGAAAAAAAGAGAGAGAGAGAAAGGAAGGAGGGATGGAAGGGGAGGGAGGGAAAGAGACAAAGAAAAAGAAAAAGGGAGGAAGGAAAAGAAAAGAGAGAGAAAGGAGGGAGGGAGGGAAAGAGAGAGAGACACAAAGAAAGAAAAAGGAAGGAAGGAAAAGAGAGAGAAAGAAAGAATTAATTAATAATTAATTAAAAAATTCCGCATAGTTCTTAGACAGAAGGACTAGTGGAATGTATCAATTACACAATGACTTACGGTCAAGTTGTTGATTCCTTCAGAAAATGCCCCAATCTGCCTCACGGTCCCTTCAGAATCTTCCATCTTACAAGGAAGGAAAAATAATATTGTGATGTTCATATAAACCCCGTATTATAAAAAAACTGTATTCACTAACGTAAACGCTAATTTGGACACATATTCTTGAAGCTTTAAGCAGTGCTGGAGTAAGACTGGGGAGAAATATCAAACTGAACTCAAACTTTTCACACTTCCAAGGAGCTTTTCGTACATCTATAAACACACAAAAGCTTCTTGGATGAGAAGCTAAGTGTTTGCAAGTTAAAATAACCCAAGAAAGCCCAGTTGCCTTTTGGAAAAGCACTTTTGGAATCACCATAAACTGAATGGTTGAGAATCTGGAATTTTGACTACAGAAGTTGGTCAGACTTTATAGGACTGAGATGGGGCCAATAAACAGAAATTGAAAAACACAAAATTAGAAATAGGCAAGATGATTTAAAGGGAATGCATATTTAATATTACATGTTTTGACCGCAGCAAGAATTGTATTTGCACGACATATGGATAGAAGCATTCCTGTCAAACAGACAACAAATGGTCAAAATTGGGAGCGTCCTATCAAATTCTGTACCTGTCAACAGTGGTGTCCCCCAAGGCAGTGTTCTAGGACCAACTCTTTTCATACTCTACATAAATGACCTCTGTGATCATATCAAGAGCAACTACGTTCTCTTCGCTGATGATGTAAAGCTATTCAACACCACAGACAATACTGCTACCCTTCAAAAAGACCTTGACTATGTATCAGAATGGTTAAACAAATGGCAACTTCAAGTCTCAACAAATAAATACTCTGTCCTACATATTGGCAAAAAAAATCAGAAAATAAAATACAGGCTGAATAGTCAAGACCTTGTTGATGATCCAAACTCTGTCAAGGAACTTGGAGTACTCATCTCAAATGACCTAAGTGCTAGAGCCCACTGTAACTACATAGTCAAAAAGGTGTTAAGAGTTGTTAACCTAATCTTACGTAGCTTTTTCTCTGGTAATATTACACTAATAACTAGAACATACAAAACATTTGCCAGACCAATACTCGAAAATAGCTCATCAGTCTGGAACCCACATTACGTATCTGATATTAACACAGTTGAAAGTCCAGAAATATTTTACAAGAGTTCTTCACTCCTCTACTTGTTGCAGAATACCTTATGCCACCAGACTCGAAATTCTAGACCTAGAAAACCTAGAACTACTCCGCCTTCGGTCCGATCTAAGTATAGTATATAAAATCATACATTGCAATGTCCTACCTGTCAATGAATACTTCAGCTTCAACCATAACAACATAAGAGCAAACAACAGATACAAACTCAAGGTTAATCGCACCAAACTTGATTGCAGGAAATACAACTTCAGCAACAGAGTGGTCAATATCTGGAATACTCTATCTGACTGTGGTTTCTTCCCCAAACCCCAAAAACTTTAACCTTAGATTGTCTACTATTGACCTCACCCCTTTCCTAAGAGGTCTGTAGTGAGCATGCATAAGCTCACATGCATTTGTTTAGTTGTTTAGTTTAAAAAATAATATTAAAACTGTGCGGAAATGGATAGTTTAACATTGAAGATAAAGGACAAAGAAGACACAGAATGTGTTTTTAACTTGGGATTTCTTTTATCAATGGTTAGATAATAAAGGTAGACATTGGCAGTTGGAGGAACATTATTATACATAAGAATATTAGTATTACTAGAATTATGTATTTGTAAAATGACCCAGACAATACACTGTTTACTAAATCTATATATATAAAAGCAAAATACCACTCACGCATCCTCAAAAAATCTCCAGAACCGTAAAGCCTACAAACTTGAATTTTGACACATATGTTCCTCTTGGCTTCTAAGTGCTCGCTAAGGAAGGATTTTTCAAAATGTCCATCAGAGCATTAGTATTTCCTATATTATTATTATTAACACGCTCTGATGCTAAGGAGTTCTACTCCCCCTCCCCACCTGAAGAGAAATCTGTTCCAAATGCAAAACACAAGCAGAGGAGAGGAATTTCAGTTTTAGTTTCAGTTTCACAGCACAGAGCAGTTTTAGTACAGAACAGTTGAGCTAAGCCACACCCAGGTTCCTTGCTGTCTCCTTTTTGCTCACATAGCAAATACTGTTTCAGTTTCTAAACAGCCCTCAACTATCTCACACACTGACAGGACGCTAGCCAGATGAATACCGATGGATGCTGGTAGGCAGAGGCAGAATTTTTCCCCCTTATTTTTTCTCCCCAAAAACCAAGCCCAACCACATAGTTTCATAGCGAAGCATGTGTATCCAGCTAGTACTTATATATGTGAAAGAAATATGTATAAATAAAAAGAAAAAAAAAGAAATAAGTAAGGCAGAAAAAGTGACAGATAGACCACAAATCATTCTGTTTTAACCCAAAATACCTGTTCCAATCTGTCCAGATCGTCGTCGTCATAAACTCTGTTATCTAAACCTGGCTTAAACCCTTTCTTGGATCCAGTTCCTGCCACCCGACCCAAATCCATGGGGCACACATATTCTTCTCCTCCGTCATCTTGCTTCTTCTTCCTCAAATTCCCAAAGTTACTGAAGGCGAGTTTCTTTGGCTGAAAGGAAAAAAGTCCAACAAAGTCTTCAGTGCAGGTAATCCTCAGGTTAGGACCGCAAATCGATCCCAGAATTGATCTTGTTAAGCGAAGACACAAGTAGACTGCCGCAGTACAAGATACATTTGATGAAGGGAAAGGTGGATGGCCAAATGTTTCACTACATGACCCATTGTAAGCAGCTTAAAAATAAAGGTTCCCTTCACATATCTGTGCTAGTTGTTTCTGACTCTAGGGGGCAGTGCTCATCTCTGTTACAAAGCCGAAGAGCCAGAGCAGTCTGAAGACATCTCCGTGGTCATGTGGCTGGCATGACTAAATGCCTTTGAAAGAGCACAGAACGCTGTTCCCTTCCCACCAAAGGGCCCCTATTTTTCTGCTTGCATTTTTTTTACGTACTTTCAAACTGCTAGGTTGGCAGAAGCTGGGACAAGGAACGGGAGCTCACTCCATTACACGGCACTAGGGATTCGAACCGCCAAACTGCCAACCTTTCAACAAGCTCAGCATCTTAGCCACTGAGCCACCGCATTCCTTGCCTAAGCAGTTTAAGCAAAGTCAATTGGGGAAGCCAGCTCACTTATCAACCATGTTACTAATTTAACCAATTGCAGGGATTCACTTAACAAATAGTGAAATTGTAAAATGGGGCAAAACTCACTTAAACAAATTTCTCACAATAACATAAAGTCTGGGCTCAGTTGTAGAGAA
Organism: Bungarus multicinctus; assembly: GCA_023653725.1. NCBI lineage: Eukaryota > Metazoa > Chordata > Lepidosauria > Squamata > Elapidae > Bungarus > Bungarus multicinctus. The sequence continues at coordinate 29,356,525 of CM042848.1, forward strand.
GTTGGGGACTACCCACAATGCAGAATTTTATTAAAGATGAATTGACACAAAGGTATAGCATAAATGCCTTTTGTTGTGGAATATATATTCCAAGCTACATAGCCTTTGAGATTTACTTACTTACTTGCTTACTACTTACTTACTTACTTACTTACTTACTTACTTACTTACTGAATTTATCTGACCTTGTTCTAGAGAGGTATATAGGAGTAGCAGTTTTTTTCTGAGATCATGCAGCAAATTTTGAGGACAAGCATATGATCCCAGGGGGTGGGGAAACCACAATGACATTTTAAAAATTCCAGATAGGTACCATCCTCATATTTCTGCATTCTCTGGAAAACCTTATCTACTCACTGTTCAGCCCTGAGTAGCAATACCAAAATAACTTAGACTTATGTACGACTTCGTAGTCCTTTTATAGCCCTCTCTGAGCAGTTTACAGAGTCAGCCTATTGCCCCCAACAATCTGGGTCCTCATTTTACCGACTTTGGAAAGACGGAAGGCTGAGTCAACCTTGAGCCAGTCAGGATCGAACTGCTGACAGACAGCAGTGAGTTACACTTCAATATGCATTCTAATCACTGCGCCACCTGGTCTCATCATCAGGCACAAGAAACCAGGACTCAGGATAGAGTTCAAAACTACTATGAGTTTATTGCATGCTAACTGCAGACAAGAATCTGATTGACTAACAATCAAGGCCAATTGGCGTTCGATAAGAATCAACAATTCACAGGGACTTTTTTGGACTGCAGCGATTCCAAACTGATGACACGTTTGACCCCACCCTCGGCTTGATCTCCTCCTGCATCGCTTCCCCAAACTAAGATAAGCTAGAAACCAAAAATTCTTCTTCCAATACCTTCACTTTGGCGGTAGCTGTGAGAAGGACGTAATCGGGACTTTCCATGGCTTCGCGCTTTTCCTGTTGAGCTTTGCTTCCAACCAGCAAATTGAAATGGGTGGCCAGGTGTCGTCTCAGCAGCGTCTTGTTTGGTGGGATGTTCAGCAGCTGCGCCAAGGTCTCGACGTTAAAACGAGGTTCCAGAACCTACGTCACGAAAATTAGATTTTCAAACCTTGTGCATCCAGTACCTTCTCCTCAACAAATGCCAGTCGATTTGCAAAACGCTCTAGATGGAAATCCTAGGACTTCCGGGAGATGCCATGCACCGACCTAAACACGATCCAAGCCATCAAAGATATAAAAATGAAATAATTACCATTAAACCACCGTGAACACCACTTCCTCTTAAATTAGGAGCATATTCGGCCAGATCAACAGAACGCAACCATTCCATTACTCGATGATTCGTCCATTGAGAAACTTCTGATGGGGTGATATTATTCTGACAAATAAAAAATACAATAAATTAAAACATTCATTCATTCGTTTGTTTGTTCATTTATTCATTTGTTCATTCATTTGTTCATTCATTTGTCCATCCATCTGTCTATTCATTCATTCATTCACTTTCATTCATTCAGTTATTTGTTAATTCATTCACTCATTCATTCAGTTGTTCGTTCATTTATTCATTCATTCATTCATTTATACATTCTGCTTATATTATGTGGAGTGCTGTAAGATTCCTGGCAGATGGCAATTTTAGACAGAGATGTATTAGTATGAACAACTAATTCCCACAATAGTGTCAAACTATTTACTAAGACTGTATTACTATCATTCTTCTCATCCTTCCTATTACCTATCTCCTCCCACTTATGACTATAACAATTAATCAGTGGAACAACTTGCCTCAAGAAGTTGTAAATGGTCCAATACTGAAAGTTTTTAAGAAGAAATTGGACAATCATTTGCCTGAAGTGGTGTAGAGTTTTCCTGCCTAAGCAGGGGGTTGGACTAAAAGACCTCCAAGGTCCCTTCCAACTCTGTTATTCTATTCTACTCTATCCTTGTTGCTTGTATCTTTATGATTTATATTGTTTTATTTTGTTTCCTAGTATGATTTCAATTACTTACTTTGTATCCTAGGACTATCACTAAGTGTTGTATCTTATGATTCTTGATGAGTGTATTTTTTATGTCCACTGAATGTCAGCTTTGGAAACCATATTAGCACCAGACGCTTCCACGCTGCCACATTCTTGAGCCTGGGAAAATGGGAGGGAGGATTTCTTGGAGTGTATATGGTCAGATTGTTGGGGGCAATAGGCTTCCAAGTTAAGGTCATGTTGTTTCTGCACCTGGGTGAGAGGAACATCTCAAGTTGGGATGGATGGTGATTGGGGCATGTGATACGATGGTGGGTGCAGGAGTTGGATTTGTAATTTTTTAATTATTGGAAGGAAACCAGGAAATTTCAGATTCAAGATTTCCCAGATGTGCCAGTTTACTACTCTAATAAAAAGAACCTTGGAGAGAATGCCTGTCTTGGAGTTATTTGTCGGAGTGGAGGTTTTCTGGAATGCTGAACTGAGCGCTATAAGACAAATCCCTTGAGTGTCCAATCACATTTGGCCAATAAAGAATTCTATTCTAATTCTAGGGAAGAACTGACCTTAAAATTAATTGCCTGCCCCCCAAAAATTCATTATAACAAAGGGTAACCACGGATCAATTTTACATTTGAATATTAGTGGCGTCTACCTCATCAGACGGCCTCCTGCGCAGGCAGTTGGGCTCGAAGTTGTTCATTCGGAGGACCTGGATGGCTCGTTTGATGCTCAGATGGTGGAGGACGCTCAAAACTTTCAAAGACAACAAGTCATCCTGTAGACAGGGGCGCCAAGGATGAACCAACAACAACAACAAAGCCACAATCAGGTATCGAATGGAAACATTGCCTGAATCTACTACAGGTAGTCCTGGACTTACAACAGTTCATTGAGGGACTGTTCAAGGTTACAACGGTCCTGGAAAAAAGTTGACATGACCATTTTTCACACTTACGTGACCATTGCATGGTCACGTGATTTACATTCAAACACTTGACAATAGCTTCGTATTTATGACCAGAAGTGGTATTCAGCAGGTTCTGGAGAACCAGTAGCAGAAATTTTGAGTAGTTTGGAGAACCGGCAAATACCACCTCTGACTGGCCCTGCCCCCATCTATTCTCTGCAACCAGAGTCCCAGCTTCTTTGGTTGCCCTGCATAGGAGAACGGAGCTGGAAAGCAGGTTAGTGAGGTGGGGAGAGAATGGGGATTTTGCAGTATCCTTCCCTTGGCACACCAACCAAGCCACGCCCATCAAGCAATGCCACACCCACCAAGCCACGCCCACAGAACTGGTAGTAAAAAAACTGAATCCCACCACTATGTATGACAGTCACAGTTATGTGACAAGCAAAAGTCAAGGGGGAAATCCAGACTCACTTAAGAACTGTGCGACTAAAGCGATTCACTTAACGAATGTGGCAAGAAAGGTCATAAGATGGGACAAAAGTCATCTGACAACCATCTCGCTTAGCAACAGAAATTGTGGGCTCCCTGAGGGTCGTAAGTGAAGGACCATCTGCCAATGACACAACAAGTAAGGTTGCTTACGATGGTCATGTAGTGAAGCATTCGGCCGTCCACCTTCCCGTCATCAAATTGTGTCTTATACTGGGGCAACCCAATGTCATCCAGCCACCCTAGAAACAGAAGGAAAATGTGAATAGCTTCCTACAACTGAGGACGAATCAATGAAACGTCATGTCTGATAAAACATCTTCTGTATGGAGTCCTTGGTGCTCTGTGAGCTTGGCTGTTTTTCTTGCAGACATTTCATTACCCAACTAGTTAACATCAGCAGTGCAAGGAGGAGGAGGAGGAGGAAGATGCCTATGGGAGTTTTGGTGCTAACTTTGGTTGTTTTCTTGTAGACGTTTCATTACCAAACTAGATAACATCATCAGTGCTAGTAAGAAGGGGGGTTTGCAGACTGGAGTAGAAAGAGAAGAAGGAGAAGGAGAAAAGGAGGAAGAAGAAAAAGAGGAAGAGGAGGAAGACTGCGGGCTCCTTGGTGCTCTCTGAGTTTGGTTCTTTTCTTGCAGACATTTCATTACCAAACTTGATAACACCATCAGTGCTAATAAGGAGAGATGTTTGCTCTCCATTTATATTCTATTGTCATGCCCTGTCCGTGTGGTTGGAAGAGGAGATTCTTTGGTTGGGCTGTTTACTCCAAGCTTGTTTGGAGGTTCCTTAATTGGGGTCCCAATAGTGCCTTCTTTTCCAGAGGCATCTGCACTTTCTGGTTTTTTCTTTGAAGACATTTTGCTTCTCATCCAAGAAGCCTCTTCAGCTCTGACTGGATGGTGGGGAAGGGAAGGATTTATACTCCTTGAAGAAAGCTGGTCATTTACATCCTTTTAGAGAGCCATTGAGGTTACTTGGGGGTTTATCTGTTTATCTTGTTCCTGGAGTCTGCAATCCCTCCGGAAATCTGTTCACATTCCCACACCCTTCAAAGGGTGTTCAGCCCAAATTGCATAGCTAAAAGTCTGTAGAAATTCTCCATCATCCAGCTCCTGGTTGTCCCAAAGGTTCTTTTTCAGGAGGCAACTGGACTTTCCAGAGGGATTGCAGACTACAGGAACCATTTGTACCACTCAGGTGATCCTGAAGACACGGATCAAACCTCCAGATGGCCTCAACGACCCTCTAAAAGGATGCAAATGACCAGCTGTCTGCAAGGAATATCATTCCTTCCATTCCCCACCATCCAGTCAGAGCTGAAGAAACTTCTTGGATGAGAAGCGAAATGTCTTTAAAGAAAAACCAGAAAATCCAGCTACCTCTTGAAAAAAATAAGCACCTTTGGGTCAACCTAGTTACCAAGTTACTCAGAAGCTAGGATAAGAAAATGCAGTCATAACAACCTTGGGAAGCATTTGAGAGATGGATTAACAATGCCAAACCCAGACTAAACATCTTGCTGATAGTGCGACCAACATGATGCTCAACATATACAAATATTCTTGTGATTGTACAGGGCGAGTACCTCTGTAAATCCCCTCTAAAACTTGGGAAACAAAGCAAAAGGGGAAAATTTTATTTTAAAAAAGGGAAAGGAACCTACTTGTAACCCAATTGTAATCCAGCTTCCCGTAATTGTTTTCTTCTTCTGACCCCAAAGCTTGAAGTGCCAGTTGTAGTTTTTTCCGATGTAGCGGATGTTTTATTCCAAGTTCCTACACGTGGGACACAAAATAACGTCTTTTGATAAACATTAACCTTTCTGTTCAAGGCATCCTATAAATGCAGGTGAGGGCAACTTTGTGAAACAGAGGTAACATAAAAAGGACATTTCTAATGGCCAAATGCTTGATTCGGAGAACCGAGGCTGTGCTTTATTTTATCGTTTCCCCATTATAAAAAAGTGTTGGAGTTCATTAACAGACGATGATGGTTTTTTGCTTTGATATATAATACCTTCTGTGTTTTGATTATTTTTTTGTATTTTCTATAGAGTTATTGAAATTTATTGAAACTAGTATACTAATTTTAAATAGCTGAGCTCAATTGTGGTTGTAAGTTGATATATGTGTGTGTGTGTGTGTGTGTGTATATATATAATACAAAGTATATATATATATATATACACACACACACAAACACCGCTACATACATACATATACATATACAATTAAATTCTTTCTGTGTTTTAATTTTTTGTATTTGCTATAAAGTTATAGACATTTCCTTTGTTAAAACTAGTATACTAATTGTGGTTATAAGTTTATACACACACAAACACATACATTTACATATATAATTAAATATATACACACATACACATAAACATACATGCATACACACACACATACATTTATATATATAATTAAATTCCTTCTGTGTTTTAATTTTTTGTATTTACTATATAGTTATAGAAATTTCCTTTGTTTAAATTAGTATACTAATTTTAAATATCGTATTTTCTCTTTTTGATGTAAGATCTTCTGGACTCAGGAAAAAAAAATACATACATACATAATCTTATGGATGCAAGACGGCAGCCTTTGTTATCAAAAATGAGTCCAGACAGTAGATGAATTACTACTTAGCCAAACTTCATTGCAACTCACAAGTCGCCAACAAAAGAGAATATACTTATAGCTCAGGGTTGAACTGTGGGGTCCTTGGTGCTCTATGAGGTGGGTTATTTTCTTACAGACGTTTCATGACCTGTTTAGGTAACCTCATCTGTAGATGAGCACTGATGATGGTTCCAAGGTGGGTCATAAAACATCTGCTCACCTCAGAGAGCACCAAGGACCCCAATGGCACATGAGGGAGAAGAATATAAGTGTGTTACCTTCTCTAAATCACTCTGGGATGCTTGCAAGAGAGTCTGGCCGGATAGGATCCAGTGTTTTCCGTTGCCGATATAAAAACCCAGGCCCTGCTCCTGAAGCCAGCTGCAAACTTGCTCTTTCCTCCATTTAGCAAACGGCATGTCCAGATCGCTAAAAGAATAATGACAATCAGACCATATTTCAAGGTTGGATACATGTCCTTGGAGACCTGCTAATGGTGGGTCTTCCAGAGGTTGTCCTAAGGTCCATTCCACCGGCCCCACTTAGGAAAATGCCATCACTCTGCTAAACAAATAATCCACTCAACACTGTCCAACTATTTACTAAGTCTGCATTACTATTACTACTAATCTTCTCATCCTTCCTATCACCCATCTCCTCTCACTTATGACTGTATGACTGTATCCTTGTATTGCTTGTATCCTAACAATTTTTATTGACTGCTTCCTAGTATGTTTTGATTGCTTATTGTTCCCTATGACTATCATTAAGTGTTGTATCTTATGATTCTCGACTCTTGACAAATGTATCTTTTCTTTTATGTATACTGAGAGCATTTGCACCAAGACAAATTCCTTGTGTGTCCAACCACACTTGACCAGTAAAAAATTCTATTCTATTCTCATTCCATTCCCTCTTCTCTTCAATTCTCTTCTCATCCCCCCTTCTCTTCTCTTCTCTTCTCTTCTCTTCTCTTCTCTTCTCTTCTCTTCTCTTCTCTTCCTTAGGGTATACTATTTTCTATTCTATTCTATTCTTCATTCCAATATCTATTCTATTCTAATTCTAGTTCTAATTCTATTCTATTCATTTATCGAGGCTGTCCATGTATTAAAAAGCTCTTGAAAAATGCTTGGAGATAAATCAGCGGATAAACACAGTAAATCCCTGACTGGCTAGAATTAAATCTTCTAGAAGAGAAAATAGTTCATAATCTTTCAATCCATCCTCAGAAATGCAGAGTGGCACATTGGAGGTGGGGGTGAATCAAGTTTGAAGCATTATGCTTGCTCTGCACACAATTTCAGACTAAATTACTTTAGTTATACTTTTCACTTAATCGTTAGAATCATCAGTTTCCTATAGAGGGGAATATTTGTAGCTCAGAGTTGAAATGAGGGGTCGGTGCTCTCTGTTTGCTTTGTCAATTGCTTGCTCAAACATTTCATTACCAAACTAGGTAACATCATCAGTGCTAGTAGGGAGTAGGATTTGCAGGGGAGAGGAGGAGGAGGATTATTGGTTGGGAGCTTGATGCTCTCTGAGCTTGATTGTTTTCTTGCAGGTATTTCATTACCAAACTAGATAACATCATCAGTCCTAGAAGGGATTGGGCAGGGGTGGGATTCAGCTCGTTCAGCCTGGTTCAGGAGAACCGGATGTTAAATTTACATCTGGTTCGCTGAACCGGTAGTTGAACCAACTGGCTGGCCCTGCCCACCCCACCCTGCCTCTCCCAGGAGTCTCCACATGGCCCATTTTGGATGCAGGTAAGTACAGGGTCTATGGGGAGGCCTTGAGAGGGTAAAAAACAGGCTTCCTGGAACTTCCAGAAGTCCGGAAACAGGCCTGTTTCTAGCTTCCGGAGATCCTCCAGAGCCCAGGGGAGGCCATTTTTGCCCTCCCAGAGACCTGAGGGAAGCCTCCGGACTCTGGGGAAAATGAAAAATAGCCCTCCCGGAAGTTCCAGTAGGCCACACAAACCCAGCAACTGGGCAGAGAACCGGTTGCTGGGATTTTTGAATCCCACCCCTGGGAGTGGGGTTACATCAGCACCAATGGTGTTACCTAGTTTGGTAATGAAATATCTGCAAGGAAACAACTGAGTTCAGCGAGTACCAGGGACCCCTCATTTCAACTCTGCACCAAGGACCCCTCTTATCTTATCCTTTGTCCTAATAATGACCCAAACTCTAAAGCCCCCAACTTTTTTTTATTGGTAACCCATAAAAATCACCTCATTTTATTTCCACAATCCAACTCATCCAGCTGCATTCAAGCATAATAACGAAGAGGAAAAAAGAGAAAAGAAATGATTTCTGCGTTACTTCAATGCTTCTGTCTTACTTATTAGATTGCCCAAGATCTCTTGACCAGCCAAGCCTTGGACCAGCTGTTGCTCTCGTTCCTCCTCTTTTGAACTCAGTTTCCGACATGTCATCAGGATTAAATGTGGTGGACTGGCTTCTTCTTAGTCTAAGGAAAAATCCAAATTTAAAGAACGGGAGGAATTAAGGAATTAAGGGGAACATAACAGATAGCAATACCTAGCCTATAATGATTAACCTCATAAAGGTGTTTTTTTTTTTTCAAGAGGCAACTGGACTTTCTGGTTTTTCTTTGAGGACATTTCACTTCTCATATCATAAGCTTCTTCAGCTGTGACTTGGATAGTGGAGAAGGGAAGGATTGATACTCCTTGCAGACAGCTGTCATTTGCATCCTTTTAGAGAGTCATTGAGGCCACTTGGAGGTTTATCTGTGTCCTCAGGGTCACCAGAGTGGTGCAAATGAGTGTGAAGCCTTCTTGGAACTGTTGAAAGGAGCTGTGTTGCAGACTGGAGATAGATGAGCTCAAATCCCTCCCCCCTCTGTTGAGGGAGGGCTGTTTAACATAGGAGAACATACCTATCAGGACAAGATTCAGCAGTCCATCTGCATTTCAAAGACAAAGGCCACTCTTTGGAAGACGACAAAGAGAAGTCCGCCAGTTTGAAAGAGAGGTCAAAGAGGCCAGCTATGCCAAAATTGAACAGCTCTCTGTTCAATTTATACAACATCATCTATCTCCAATCTACAACACAATCCTTTCAGCAGCCCCAAGAAGGCTCCGCATCCATTTGCACCACTCCAAGTGGCCTCAACGGCTCTTAAAAGGATGCAAATAACTAGCTGTCTGTAAGGAATATAAAACCCACAGTAAGGTAAGCCTGGTGGGGCCCATCCAGGATTGCATTTTGTAGAATTACATCTTCATTACCTGCCAAACAACTTCTTGATTCCTCTCGCTTTCTTCTTGGAGTCAGGAGAAGGTGGAGTAAGAGGTCCACCTTCTGCACCCTTGGATGGACGAGGGAAGCCAGCCAGATCTAAGTGATCAGGGGATTCTTTCTCAGTCTCCGCTATTAAATAAAAGCAAATCTCAATTAAGTTCTTCTGTTCATCGCCTTTATATCAAGCGTCTTTCCTGAATTGGAGACCTTTGCTTGTCATGCCAAGCGAACCATAGTCGAGAAAGACATTTACTGTTATCTTCCTTTGCAGCAATTAATTAACGACTCAGTTTTCAAAACCTCATAATAGATTCTCTGTATTACGTCTCGCTCTTTTTTTCCTCCCCCAGTTCTCTTTTATTGTCAATGTATGGAATAAATGGAGCATAGCGGAAGGGCAAGAACGGATAGAACTTATTATTTGTAGTGTTGCTAAGTGATCGTATCTTTGATGAATGTCCAAAAATATCAAGAAATTATGATTAACATACGTAGGCCCTGAATGGACTCTGCCTTCAAATCGATTGCTTAATCCTACATTGTGTAAAAAAAAAAAGGGGGTATCCTTTTTTTGCAACCATCTACCCTCTGCATATTTTGAACAATCACTGTGGTATAAGCAAACATAGACTCGTAAGAGCTACGTTTTTTTCCCATCTCCACAAACTTGGTTACAAAGTGCAATTTTGGATAACTGGTTGAAGAACAATGATCAGTTATATTATTTGCCCTTCCTTCCTTCTTTCTCTCCTTCCTTCCCTTCTCCTCCCTCCCTTATCAGTGTTTTTCCTTCTTTCCTTCCTTCCCTTCCTTCCTCCAACTTCCTTCCTTCTCTTTCCTCATTAGTGTCCTTCCTTCCTTCTACTCCCTCCCTCCCCCTTCCTTCCTTATCATCCCTCATCAGTGTCCTTTCTCCTCCTTCCCTCCCTCCTTCTCTTCCCTCCCTTATCAGTGTTTTTTTCCCCCTTCCTTCCTTCTACTCCCTCCCTTCCCCCTTCCTTCCTTGTCATCCCTCATCAGTGTCCTTTCTCCTCCTTCCCTCCCTCCTTCTCTTCCCTCCCTTATCAGTGTTTTTCTTCCCTCTTTCTCTCCTCCTTCCTTCCTTCTCCTCCCCATCAGTGTCCTTTCTCCTCCTTCCGTCCCTCCCTCCTTCTTTCCTCCTTTATCAGTGTTTTCCTCCTTCCTTCCTTCTCTCCCTTACCATTGTTTTTCTTTTCCCCTTCCTTCCTTCCTTCCTTCCTTCCTTCCTTCCTTCCTTCCTTCCTTCCTTCCTTTTCTTCCTTCCTTTCCTTCTTTTTTCCCTCCCTTATCAGTGTCCTTCCTTCCTTCTTTCCTTCCACCTACCTACCTACCTACCTACAAAAACTATACATACAAAATGTTGGAAATACTTTGCACACCTCCAATAGTCAAGTAAACCTCCATTGCTAAGTAAAGAAAATAGACCTCAGACAATTTTTTTGTGATGACTTCATAAGGCATTTGCCTGCCCCACAATACAGAAAGAAACCTTGGCACAAGACAAAATTCTCCAGCATGCCAAACAAATTTTTCCACAAACTACCATGCAAGCATCTAAGCAGTCACAAGCATTCAGGGATAAGCATCTAAGCAGTCACAAGCATTCAGGGATAAGCATCTAAGCAGTCACACACATTCACAAACAGCCCAAAGCAACAATGGTTAGCTTAGAAAGGAAACAAAGCAAATATTCCATTCTTTGCAGGGAATGATGGAGAAGATGAAATTCAAATGATGGTCCTGGAATGATCTCAGAATCTTCATTCAGTTGAATCTACGTGTGATCAAGTGGTCCCTAAGAGATCAAGTATGAAAGACAACGGAAGGAAAGTAAGCTAGGTTGAATTCTCTACAGGTAGTCCTTGGCTTACGCCCAACATTTTTGTTGCTGAGCGAGACAGTTATTCAGTGAGTTTTGCCTCGTTTTACGACCTTCCTTGCCACCATTCTTAAATGAGTCACTGCAGTTGGGACTGTATCAGCAACAGAAAAGTATAAACATTCAACACAAACATATTATTGTTGTATTCTATCAGAAAACTCATTGCTTAAGCTAATTATTTGAAAGGTCAATCCAATTCTTTTTTTTTCTTGTTCCCACTTATAATTGCCTTATATGGAAATGATTTTTAGGAGATAGTAGAAGATTGACTCATGAAGCAACTGGTTATACCAAGAATAGCCTTTTCCAGAAATATATTTTGTTCTTGCTATATGAATTGACATCTAAAAACACACCTACCCTTTGGCTTTACGGACTTGTGCAGGATATTTCGAAGTCAGAATATCCTGCTCTACTCCACTCCCTGTAAATATTCCAAATTTGAAAGAGTCAGCAGAACAGCATCTACGGAGATTCTCAGTCATTCAGGTCATAGTTGTCCCAAATGTGGGTTTTTTCCCCAAAAAGGCAACTAGAATTTCTTGGGGTTTTTTTTTTCTTTAAAAAGATTTCACTTCTCATCCAAGAAGTTTCATCAGTTCTGAAGTACAGTTGTCTTTTGAAAAAGGACCTCCACGTCGAGATCAGAATGGCCCGTTTTGGAGAAGATGAACCTTGTGAGTTGACTTCAGAAGTATATCAATGTCAGACAGAGTGATAACATCTAGTTGAACTTCCCCAAGTTTTGAAACTAAGCAAGTTCTAAGCAACGTTTAGGACCTAGAATCCAGACCATAAAGAATACTAGGACTATAGCTTACCAGATTAACAGAGTTGGAAGGGACCTTTTAGATCATCTAGTCCAACACACACAACCCACCCCAGCAGGAGACCCTACACCATTTCTGACAGATGGCAGTCCAGTCTCTTCTTGAAAGCCTCCAGTGATGAAGCTTCCACAACTTCTGAAGACAACTTCTGTTCCATTGGCTGATCGTTCCCACTGTTAGGAAATTCCTCCTTAATTCTAGGTGAATCTCCCCTTGATCAACTTCCATCCATTATTCCTTGCCTGGCCTTCAAGTGCCTTGGAAAATAGTTTGACCTCCTCCTCTCTGGGGCAGCCCTTCAAATATTGGAAGTCTGCTATTATATCTCTCCTAGTCCTTCTCTTCACTGGACTACTACATACCCAATTTCTGCAACTGTTCTTCATATGTTTTAGCCTCCAATCCCTTAATCATCTTGGTTGCCTTTCTCTGCACTCTTAGACTAGAAAACTCTCAACATATCTAATAGAAAGCAAGCAATCTGTATTCTTCAATCATCAGGAATCAACTTTGATTCGAAGGAGATTTACTAATGTTGATACCTGCAATTCCATTAATTCATTTCCAACCTGTCTAAGTTGACCAAGACTAACAATAATGCAAGCTGTTAGTAAACCCCAAAGGGTTGTTTTTTCCTTCCACCAAAAGGCAACTGGACTTTCTTGGTGTTTTTCTTTGAAAATATGTCACTTCTCATCCAAAGCTGAAGAAGCTTCTTGGATGAGAAGTGAAATGTTTTCAAAGAAAAAAAAAATCAAGTAAGTACCTTTGGGATAACTATGACCTGGATAATCGAGCATCTCCATAAATGCCTTTCTAATGACTCTTTCAAATTCAGAGTCTTTTCAAGGAAGTGAGGAGAACATTTCAGAAGTCAGGATATTCCGACGTCAACATATTCGGCACATATTCCTTTGCGCATATTCTGTGTAAAGAATCTTCAAAGACATAAGCTCTTAGTAAACTGAACAGGAGAGTTGAACGACAAAAGGGAGGGAATGAAGGTTGTAGGCCAGGAGAAGACGTGGTCAAGGGCCATGCATGACTGACTGATGGCTGGGCATTAGCAGCTCTTAAAACATGGCACAGGTAAGGCATGCGTGTTCTACTATACCTAAGATGGGCGCACTGGCACTTCGACTGCGGTCTTCAGGCATCCAAACAATGCAAAAACCAGATGCACAAGAATATACCAAGGGCAACAAGATAAGACATATAAAAACTTAACATCATCAACCCAGACAGGAATACCCCAAAAACCCAAAGCATGCTCAACACAGAGAACTAGTGGGTTGTATTAGAACATTCCAACATTCACCAAGCAAGACAATTGCGATTACTCCTTAAGACATCTACATGGTTTAGAGTGAGTAAGATCTCCTAAATGAGATACTCCTCCACATACAGGACTACCTGTACCTATAATGGCACCTGTCTGATTTTATGGCTTTTTTGGATCATCGTTAAGCAGCTGATGCTTGAAGCCAATGCCACGGCTGTTAAGAGGACACAGCCATCGTTAAATAAACCCAGTGGTTTGCTCCAGGCGTGGTTTTCCCAAAACCTCGAAATAAAGAGATAGTTTTGGGGGGAAACCCATCATAAACAGCAGTTGTGTGATCAAAGGATGCCACAAACAGTTGTAAATGTGATCGGGTTGCTGAGCAGTAGAAGTTCAACCATGTAGCTGCAGAGGAGTTGGCCGGACTCTGCTTGTGACTACATAGGGATTCTAGACCAATTCCTCTTTTAACTCCACCACCAGGTTCCGCCACTCCTTCCCCTACAGCTGCACTTCCTAGTATACTTAGCCTAAAAATGTCACATGATTCTACAGTCCGTGTATGTGTATATTATTGTGTGTGTACATTATTGTCCAATCCATGTCTTTTTTTTCTCTATGGAAAGATGGCATGATCCACAGCTATTGGCATAAGAGCAAAGGCCCGTAGATTATCACTACACAACAGAGTTGTGTTTAAGTACGTAAAACCATGTTTGAAATTAATCATCAAACACAATGTGCACAATAGGGCAGTCCTCGACTCACAGTTCATTGAGTGACCATTCAAAGTTACAATGGCACTGAAAAAAAGTGACTTACAACCTTTTTTCAGAGTTACGACCTTTGCTGTACCCCGCTGTGATCCAAATTCAGATACTTGGCAACTGGTTCATACTTATGACTGTTGCAGCTCCCCCGGGATAGCCACGTGACCCCCTTTTGGGCAACCTTCTGACAAGCCAAATCAATGGGGAAGCCAGATTCACTTACCAACTGGGTTACAAACTTATCAACTGCAGTTGATCCCCTTAACAATGCCGGGGAGAAATGCCATAACATGGGGCAAAATTCACTTCGCAAACATCTCACTTAAGAACATAAATTTGGCGGCTCGATTGTGGTCGTAAGTTGAGGACTACATGTGCCTGATATTATTTTGGGCATATTTTCGCAGAAACTCAAGGGTAAGTTCAAATTTTGAAGATACTGAATGAAACAACTGGTTTGCTTTCCTTCGGTTCCCCAGTGCCTCTTTTCTGCATTTTGCAAACGGAAAAATGCTTTGTCAGAGTGCACACAGCTTTACTAGGTGAGACAACCCAGGAGCAATAACAGCAAACAGAGGTTTGTAATAAATAGTGGTTTTATCTACAAAAGAACATATGTTATACATACACTTACAATAGGCAGAGGTGTCATGCCTCTGTCAGAATCTGATTCGGAGGGGGAGGCCAAACAGCTGACAGGGAGTGTGGCTCCGTTGGCTGGGGAAGAAACTGGGGAAGGGCAAAGTCCGGCTGGGCAGAGCAGGAGATAGGTAAAAACAAGGGAGAGGGAGTTCAGAGGAAGACCCAGGCACACACCCTCTTCATTCTAGGGCATGCAGGGAGAAATGAAGAAGGGAGCAATGTGAATTTGTGGCTTACGGGAGAGGAAAGGGCCCTGATTCCCTTCATTAGCTGCAGCTGGGAACACAGTGTTTTAAAAGGGAGCTGTGTGCAGCAAGCTATCGGGAACAAATCAGTGAATTTATCTGGTATCCTTGAGGCTTATCTGTGTTCCTGGCATCTTCCCAACTGTGTGAGTTTTGCTGTGTTTTCAAGCTGCAATTCCTTCTCCTTCTCTGTCAAGTTAATTACTGCAGCATGATTTGTTTGGATTTTTTATTACAATTTGTGTGTACCTTGTTTTGGACTAAATTTTCTACAGTTAAAGCCTGTTCTTGGGAGAGATTTTCTCTAGCCAAAGGTAACCTGGACATTGAGGGCAAAATTGGAAATAATAAAGGAACTCTTCTTGTTTATTTGTGTTGCCTTTGTGCCATGCCCCGGGTCTCCACAAGAAGTCAAACAAGCAGTAAATTACAGCAGGGAAGAACACATAGCGGGCGAGAGAGAGAGCGCTGCCCTAACAGGGCCTCTCCTTATTATACAGGTTCTTAAAGGGATAATAGCCAAAAAACGTGCTGACTCATTCCCATCATAACATCATTGCAGCAGCTGGTCAACTCTGAAATCACAACCCTGGTGTACTATAATAAGAGTGAAGTATTTCATCTCCTTCTGCCTATGAATACGGGCGTTTAAAAAGTTGAATGCTACATCTGGACCTACCCAAGTTAGGTGCGCTTGCTGTCCGTTTGTTACTTTTGATCTTGAAGAAACCTCGGCCAAAGGACGACCTGGCTTTGCGAGATCCAAACGCCTCTTCTTCACCCGGAGACTTGCAAGGAAGAGTTACGTATTTGCTATTCTCCACCGGTGATTTATTCTGATTGGTTGGGGGAAGAAAAAGGAAAGTCAACTTTGCAATCGCGGTCGATGATATCCCAGGACACAAGAGCCTTGAAGTGGGAAAGATCAAAGGTCAAATGAAACTCGCCTCCTCAAAATGCTTACAACAATTCATTTAGTGATCGTTCAAAGTGACAATGGCACTGGAAAAAGGGACTTACAACCGTTCTTCACACTTATGACCTTTGCACCATCCCCATGATAACATGATCAACATTCAGACACTTAGCAACTGATTCACATTTATGATGATTGCCGTGTCCTGGGGGGGGGGGTCATGTGATTCCCCCTTTGCCACCTTCTGACAAGCAATGGGGAAGCCAGGTTCACTTAACAACTGGGTTACTAACTTATCAACTGCAGTGATTTGCTTAACAATGGTGGCAAGGAAGATCGTAACCCTAACCTTAACCCTAACCTTTAACAATAGAAATTTTGGGCTCAGTTGTAGTCATAAGTCTAGGACTGCCTGTATTACACAAGAAGTATGAAGTTCTCAAGAACTTTAAAGATATTTTTTTAAAAAAATATTGATAAGTGGCCTTGTACATTCGGGTTTTAACTTGTCTGCCAAAATGGTGAGTTAGATTTACCCAGAACTTGATACTATAGTTAGTGGTTTCATTGTGTTGTTGTTGTTGTTGTTATTAAACATGAAACTTAGTCAATTGAACATTTAAAAATGTATCACAAATATAATCGACTGGCGCTGATGGTTGATATGGGTTGCTACCAGCATCCTAGGTATCAACCAAGTATTATTATTGTTGCTGTTATTGTTAGTTAATCTTTAGTGAGATTCACAGCCTTTGGGGCTGGTTGGTAGCTCAACCGCTTGAGTCCTAACCAAGGATCTAGGAACTGTTCAGGTAGCATCAGAGGATATCAGCTGTTCCAAGTAGGGTGTTTTTTTGTAGAATCAGGGTATTCAAGTCTGATAAATTTGGGGTTTTCAAATAGCTAGATAACCCTTTAGGTATTGTTCCAAGGGCTCCAATTACAATTGGGATAACACACGATTTCTTATTCTTATTTTATTATTGTTGTTGTTTTTGTTGTTATAAACTTTTATTCATTAAACATGAAACTTAGTCAACTAAACATTTAAAAATGTATCAAATATAATCAACTGGCACTGATGGTTGATATAGGTTGCTGCCAGCATCCTGGGTATCAACCAAATATCTTCTTAAAATGTATGTTGTTCCGAGTAGCACAGTTTTTTGCAGTTCTGCTGGTAATATTGAAGGAAGCTGCAATTTCTTGATTATTTTGTGATATTCTTGGACATTTCTTTTCGCTGATGATGTAAAGCTATTCAACACCACTGACAATGCTGCTACCCTTCAAAAAGACCTCGACTATGTGTCAGAATGGTCAAACAAATGGCAACTTCAGATCTCAACAAGTAAATACTCTGTCTTGCATATTGGCAAAAAAATTAAAAAAATAAAATACAAGCTGAATAGTCAAGACCTTTTTGATGACACAAACTTTATCAAGGACCTTGGAGTACTCATCTCAAATTATCTAAGTACTAGAGCCCACTGTAACTACATAGCCAAAAAGATATTAAGAGTTGTTAATCTAATTCTGCGTAGCTTTTTCTCTGGTAATATCACTCTACTAACTAGAGCATATAAAACATTTGCTAGACCAATACTTGAATACAGCTCATCAGTCTGGAATCCGCATTACATATCTGATATTAATACAATTGAGAAAGTCCAGAAATATTTTACAAGAAGAGTCTTCCACTCCTCTATTCATAGCAGAATACCTTATGCCACCAGACTTGAAATTTTAGACCTACACAACCTAGAACTACGCCGCCTTTGGTTTGATCTAAGTATAGTAAGTATATAATTATAAAATTATATATATATAAAATTATATATATATATATAGTATAAAATTATATATTGCAATGTCCTATCTATCAATGAATACTTCAGCTTTAACCAAAACAATACAAGAGCACAAAATAGATATAAACTAAAGATAAACTGCACCAAACTTGACTGCAGGAAATACGACTTCAGCAACAGAGTAGTCAATGTCTGGAATACTCTACCTGACTCTGTGGTTAGACTGTCTACTATTGACCTCGCCCCTTTCCTAAGAGGTCTGTAGGGGGCGTGCATAAGTGCACCAAAACGTGCCTACCGTTCCTGTCCTATTGTTTCTTTTTTTTCTTATTCGTATCCATTTCATGTATTTATAATCATGTTTATACTTATACCTGTCATCTAATAATTGTTTGACAAAATAAATAAATAAAAATAAGTGCCCTGATGACAATGGGTATCATTGTTATATGTTTCATCTATAATTGCATAGTTTCGATAATCAGGTCATGGATGAAACATGTAAGAGTGATAGATTATTATTGTTATTCT
The DNA here is from genome assembly GCA_023653725.1 of Bungarus multicinctus. NCBI lineage: Eukaryota > Metazoa > Chordata > Lepidosauria > Squamata > Elapidae > Bungarus > Bungarus multicinctus. The sequence continues at coordinate 29,374,719 of CM042848.1, forward strand.
TATTATTGCAATTGTATTTTCCATCCCAAATACAATTCTCGTTCAGTTTTTACATTTCTCTGAATTTTGTAATGCATGCACATTTGCAAAATTTGTTAACTGGTCTGTAATCACAAAAGAGGACATTGTACAAACATAGAGGAATATGATAGAAAAACAGCCAGCTCTGTCTACTTATCCCATTACCTCTGCTAGATTGTCTCTGGACTCTTTATCCTGTGGAGAAGAATTGAGCATATTAAATATGTCACATAAATTGCTATTTCATTGAATCACTCTTCATTTCATTATAAACTAAAATGTGTTCAATTCAAGTCATCTATGACACACAACTGAATAAAACATCCTGATTGTATCTTATAAAATAATCTGTTTTATTATGTTTAGAGCCTTTAGACATTTGTTTAAAAAGAGACAATGAAAATCTTTTTCTAATAAAATTGTAAACACATATTTTTTTTCAAAATAAACCTAGCTAGAATGACATAAAGATGTATTTCCATGATGTATGATTGGAAATATTTAATGAAGCTTCCAGCACATAAATTATTATTAAGTAATTAATATTCACAGGCAATTTCAAAACCATGAAATACAGATTAAGGACTGAAAAGAACAGTATGAATTAATAATAGCAGTTCAATCATCAATAAGAATATTTAAAAAGAAAAAAAATAGGATTACCTACCTCTGAGGCATCTTTCTTCAAGTTTCCAAGACTGCTAGATTTCTGCAGAGCTGAACTTTTAGAACAAATTATAAGAAAAATAAGCAAACAAAAATTGAAATTTGGGTCTCATACATTCAATCAGCAAGGTAAAAATTCGAACAAATTACATCATCTTTTAAGCCAGGATGATATGGAATATGAACAATGTAAAACGTAGTTGAGGAAGTTCTCCAATTGATATCTCACCAAAGGAGAGAACTAGGAATCTCAAGAAAACACAATAGTTTTCCACATCTTATTCGTTGAAAACCTAGCCCATGTCTATAGTCCCTCATGATATTTTCCAATTGGGGAAAACAACATTGGTTAGAATAATTCAAGGATAGTTCTGATATGCATGGGGTCAAAGACCTATAGAGATGAATCAATTGTCAAACTGGTTGGGTTGTTGTTTCAAGCTTGGGTATTACTTCCAGAATAACTGGGATATCATTAGAACACTTTTGGTAAGTTTAGAACCATTGTTTCAAGTCATGTTTGAATTCCAAATATGTGGGGTGGAGTCTCTTAAATTCCAAATGTTTTTGCACAAAACTGCAAATAAATAAATAAAAACTTTGTCCCTAATGTAAGTTATGGACACATCCACAAACGAGACCTGGTATGGATAGGAGAGAATATTTGAAGCTCAGGGTTGAACAATGGGGTCCTGGGTGCTCAGAGCTTAGTGGTCTTCTTGTAGACGTTTCAGGACCCAACTAGGGAATTTCATCAGTTGCAGGATCCAATCTGGGTTGGTTATTGGGACCTGAAGTTTTGTCTTCTGAACTTTTGGACTGTTCTGACCAAGGCTTCCTAGACCATAATTACACACATGCTTATTTTAAAAATAAGTCTTATTTTATTGCAACGCTGGGAATTGTTTTCATTCCCAGCTTGTAATGAATCTCAAACAGTCCCTCAAGATAAGCACCCACCTTTCTTTCCTGTGAAGTGCTACCAATAACAGAAATGTCAAACTGGGGGAAAAAAACCAAACAAAGTACAAAGAGCTTCAAGAATGACTCTGAACCGATGTAACTACTTTGCTTCCTGCAAAGGTCTCATCCTCTTGGCCTGAGTTTTATACCTTATGGGAGGGGCAATCACCTCCCAGCCTTATTCCTGAGTTGCCCCTTTTGTCTCAGCTGCTCTCGCCTTCTAGCAGCTCTGTGCACACATGCACTGGGAACAGGCTCCCCTGGGTTGTCTGCCTCGCTGCTGCCAGACTCCAGAGGCTCCAGAGGAAGCACTCCACTCCCCGATGATCCTGGCCCCATCTCTGCATCAGATGCAGGACTCTCATCTGAGTCCCCTCCAGACTCCTGGACTTGTCTCCATTTTTCCCCACTGTCTGATTCCGCTGCTGTCTGTACAGGCTGCAGGCGAACTACAACACGGATTCATGTTGGAGCCCATCTTCAGGGAACTTCTTTCTAGCATATTGAATCCTACAACATTATCCTGGGACACATCTATTTGTCTTCATTCATGAACATCATCAGGTCCTGGTGAACTACCACAAAACCACCAAACTCAGAGAGCTCCAAGGACCCCAAAGAGACAATTGGTAGGTTGGTCAATAAATTTTTCTAAGATAATAATTGTGCTTACATGAACCATTAGTCAGGATTCACAGTCCTGTATAACTAGTAATGAATTGCTACTATACAGAAATATTTCACTTGGCACGTTTTCATTATATTAATTTAGCTCAAACAAGAAACCCAATGAGTCTGATTAAATAGGGCAAGGAATTACTTGATAAATTCCAATTTAATCATTCCTGAAGATTCAATTTCCCTCTAAAATTAATTGACATTATGGGACTAAAAATTTAAAAAGGCCATAAATGGGTTCAAGAGTATGAAGATTCACATAACTGAATCCATTATCCTCAAAGTGCCAGTATATAAAACTTTTGCAAACGCACATCAGCTCTAAAAATTCATTCTCCTGCAATTTTTCAAACTAAGTTTCCAAAACCAGATGCACAAAAGATCAAACCGCATGCTTTTTTGTGTATGTGATTTAAATGACAATATGCAACGAATAAACCTCTTCAATGCTCCAGTCATGCGTGAAATGAACATGCTATCTTTTTTTTCATTTAGTTTTAGTTTTCAGATTTAATTTCCAAACTGATTTCCTACACAAAGGACCAGTTGCTTGAAAAGCCATGCTTCCATAATAGCAAAGAGAAATTATTCTCCTAGAATGATATCTGTGCAAAAGAGACTTTAAAATAATGAAATCATTGGCTAAGGTTATTTTTTTATTTTTTTCCTCTAAATAATTTGAGAGCAGGTTTGGTGTGATAATTAAGATATCAGGCTAGAAAACAAGAAGATTAAATTCTGGTCTTGCATTAGGCACAAAACCCTCTGGGTGACTTTATTTAATCCTTCTCAAATCTAGGAAGGTGGAAAAGACAAACTATTTCTGGAAATGTTGCCAAGGAAAATTGCATGGACTTGTCTGGAATCAAGTTTGTCTCAAAGACAACAAAAAGAAAATCAACTTTCTCTCAAGATGTCCAAAATTGAAAGAAGCTCTCTTCACATAAAAGAAATATCAAAAGATCCCTTGAAAAAGTTTGGAAGCCTTCTGATCCTGTTCTGATTTCAAAACTAGATTTCCAGGATCAGATCTTCTCCGTTTCAAAGCATGCCTCCCTCCTTCTATGATATATTTCACGATAATTTGAGAAACTTTCTCCAAAACAAGTCCATAGGACTTCAATTTTTGTCTCTCCCTCCAAAACCCTTTTGTCATGCCCCAATTGGAATCTGATTCCGAGGGGGAGGTCAAACAGCTGACAGGGAGTGGGAGTGTGGCTCCAGTGGCTGTGGAGGAAACTGGGGAAAGGAGCAGTCCGGCTGGGCATTCAGAGGAAGACCCGGGCCCACCCCCTCTGCATCTAGGGCATGCAGGGAGGAACAGATAAGGGAGCAACATGAGTTATGGGGGAGAAAAAGGCCCTGATTCCCTTCATTAGCTGCAGTTGGGGAAACAGGATAAAGAGGGTGTTTGCGCAAAGCACCTTGCTGGAACCAAAGTGCATCTTATCTGGGTTCTGGCGTCCTCCCAACTGTGTGTGTTTTGTTATCTTTTGAAGTCTGCAATTCCTTACCCTGCCTGTCTCGTTAATTGCTGCAGTGTGGTTTGTGTTGGTTTTTATTTATAATTTATATGTACTTTGGGTTCGGACTGAATTTCTTCCCTTTCAAGACTGTTTTTGGGAGAGTTTTTTTCTTCAGCCAATGATAATTGGACATTGGGGACCAAGTTGGAGGAATTAAAGGGATTTTACCTACTTTTGTGACTTTGTTGCTTCTGTGCCATGCCCCGAATCATTACACCCTTTCTCCAAACACCCCGATAGTCCTCGACTTACGACCACAATAGAGTTGAAAAATTTTGTTGCTAAGTGAGACATGTGTAAAGTACCCAATTTTATGGCCATAGTTGTTAAGTGAATCACCACAATTCTTAAGTTAGTAACACAGTTGTTGAGTGAATCTGACCTTGTCATAAAAAGGGATCATGAGACCCTGGAACTTTGCAACCTTTGTAAATATGAGTCAGTTGCCAAACATCTGAATTTTGATCACATGTAAGTGTGAGAAATGGTCATCCATCACATTTTTTTCTAGTGCTGTTGTAACTTTGAATGCTCACTAAATAAATTGTCGTAAGTCGAGAACTACCTGTCCTATTAGTAACCACTTAGTAACCAAGAAGATTTCATTTGGTATAATGCCCTCAACCCGCCATTCCTCTTTGATCAAACTTGTGGGGAGAATATTCTCTCAGGCATCCACTATGAAATAATTATTGGGTTAGAAACAATTACAAAAATATGCACCTCAGTCCGCAAAAACTATTTCATAACTCGGGTTAATCGAAGCACCAATGCTAATTATTAATTTAGGAGCACCGGAAATCAATCTCTCTCTTTTGCCTTGCAAGGAAAAACTAGCCAGAAATTATTTGGGAATATATATATTACAAAATTCGATATATCCCTGGTGCTATACAGCTTGCTTGGAGATGCTTCATGCTGTAACAGAAAAGGGAAACTGAGCTAGAGTAACTGGAAGAGCAGCAGGAAAATAAGAATATGGGAAGAACCAGCTGTAGACACCAGGAAGGAGCAGAAAAGTCAAAACGGCAGCCACTGTTTTTGACTACACCCTCCCTGTGGGCACCAAACCCCTATCAACAACACAAAGGCCTTTCTGTAAAAGAGTTTAATGGTTTTGGGGTTCGGATGTGTCAAGATTTAGATTTTGATAGGATACTTACATTTTTGTATCACTTAGTTGGGTTTCTATGGAAACCACTGCTGGGTGTTTCTCGCTGCAAAAAAAAATTAAAATAAAATAAAGAGAGCCTTAACAATACTGCCTCATCTAACAGTATTATCACTAATAGAATTATTTTACTAATAAATAATAAAAATTATAAATAATAGTTACTAATACTAATAAAATAGTTCAATACCCATGCTTAGTTTTTGGAGAGGAAAATAAGGGAGGGGGAAATTCTGCCTCTGCCTACCAGTATCCATCGGTATTCATCTGGCTAGCGTGTGAGAAAGTTGAGGGCTGTTTGGAAACTGAAAGAGTATTTGCTGTGTGAGCAAGAAGGAGACAGCAAGGTGCCTGGGTGTGGCTTAGCTCAACTGTTCTGTACTAAAGCTGCTTGGTGCTCTGAAACTGAGGCTGAACTTCCTCTCCTCTGCTTGTGTTTTGCATTTGAAAGAGATTTCTTTTCAGGTGGTGAGGGGGAGTAGAACTCCTTAGCATTAGAGCTTGTTAATAATAATAATAATATGCAAAATACTAATGGTCTGGGGGTCATTTTGAAACATCCTTTTTTAGTGAGCCCCTAGAAGTCAAGAGGAACCTACGGGCCAAATTTTAAATGTGTAGGCTTTATGGTTCCAGAAATTTTGTGATGAGGCATGAGTGGTATATATATATTACAAAATTATTTTATTTCTCATATAATAACTATTTGTTCTAGACAGGAAAGAAATATAGTCAAGGCTCATTCTTCTAAAATTAAGTTTGATGGCAATCCGTGAGTTGTATTGGAATGACATTTCCGTTTTTTTAAGGGAAATTACGAGAAGTTCACAAAATAGCATAGGAATGTTGTCATCTCTGTCTAAATGCTACCGAACATTTCCCCCCACCCCACCCCAAAAGAATATGTTTGAACTCTTGATGGTTTCCCTCAAATGAAACCCTGGCAAAATATTGTTCCCCCTAAGATCAAACTCATTGGATTTGGTTCAGGTCTTAGCAGGATGATAACAACCACGGTTATACAAAAATTATTTTGCATTCTCTCCTACTGGAATTGGCAAACATTACCAAATTTGGTATCTATATATCCGCCCAACAACTCTATACAGCTAGTCCTTGACTTACAATAGTTTGCTTAGTGATAGTTCGGAGTTCCAGCAATGTTGAAAAAAGTGACTTGTGAATATTTTTCACAATTACGACCATTAAAGTATCCCCAAATTTGGACACTTGACTACTGACTCGTAGTTATGATGGGGTCCCGGGGTCACGTAATCCCTTTTTGTGACCTTCCGATAAGTAAAGTCAACGGGGAAGCCAAATGCACTTAACAACCATGTCACTAACTTAACGACTGAAGTGATTCACTTAACAATTGAGGCAAGAAAGCTTGTAAAATGGCCCCAAACTCAACACTGTTCTCACTTAGCAATAGAAATTTGGCGTTACTCCAGGACTGCCTGTATTGTGTGCTTATAACTCCAGGACTGCCTGTATTGTGTGCTTATAACTCCAGGACTGCCTGTATTGTGTTTCCTTGGCCAACCTTTCACTTTATGAGAAAAGTGTTAGGATTCTGGCCATTACCCCCCAATTAAATCATGAGTCTTCAGCCAAACTTCCAAACGTCAAAAGGATTTATTGGGAGTTAACATGCTGGCACTGCCTGGGTGTAGCAGACTCTGAGACACATCATTCACTGTCACCCTTGACCCTGGTTTCCTCCCACCCCCTGGGTGTCTCGTAATTCATATACTCCAATGGGACGCATCCATAGCCAGGAGTCAATGATCATGCTCTCCAGTTAGAATTTTGTGCGGCAGAAACTTCGGTCACCTAGTTACTATCTTTGAAAAACTATTTATAGAATGCATTTTCAATTTCCAAGCTGCCACACTGCTCTTTCAAACCCCTTTCCCGCCCTCCCCTTTCTGTTGGCAGCTCTAAAAAGACCATAGAAATATTTTAATGAATTGATCAAAAGTCTATGGTTCTAAAAAAAATTATTGCATTCAATTTGTTCACGAAAAACCAAGGGAGTTTTTGCATAAAGTGTCTTTACCTGCTTTCACTTTCAATTTCTGTCTTGGATGGAACGGTTCCTTTTTCGCTATGTTCTTCTGAACGTCTGAACGGTTGTGAAAAAGAAGGAATGGAAACTTGCAAAATGCTAGTGTGGAGCTGGGTAGAAGTCTACAATTTAAAAAAAAAAAAAACACCGTATTTTGCATTAAGCGACAACAGATAGCTCATTGTGTAACCAGAACAATCTGGAACTGAACACACTCAAAACCGTAGAAGTGGTGGTAGACTTTAAAAGAAACCCTCCCATACCACCACCTCTTACAATACTAGACAACACAGTATCAACAGTAGAGACCTTCAAATTTCTAGGTTCTACTATATCACATGACCTAAAATGGACACCTAACTTCAAAAATGTCATTAAAAAAGCACAACAAAGAATGTTCTTTCTGCGCCAACTCAGAAAGTTCAAGGAGCTTCTGATCCAGTTCTACGGAGCAATTATTGAGTCTGTCATTTGCACCTCTATAACTGTCTGGTTTGGTTCTGCAACCCAACCACACACACACACAGACTCCAGAGAATAATTAGAACTGCAGAAAAAGCAATAGCTACCTTTCACTGAGGATCTGTATATTGCACGAGTCACAAAGAAAATATCTACGGACCCCTCACATCCCAGACACAAACTGTTTCAACTCCTTCCCTCAAAACAACTGCTAAAAAGCCCTGCACACCAGAACAATGAGACACAAAGGGAGTTTTTTTCCTGAACGCCATCACTCTGCTAAACAAATAATTCCCTCAACACTATCCAACTATTTACAAAGTCTGCATTACTATTACTGTTAATCTTCTCATCACTCCTTATCACCCATCCCCTCCCACTTGTGACTGTCTGATTGTAACCTGGTCGCTTGTATCCTTATGATTTTTATTGACTGTTTCCTAGTATGATTTGATGCTTATTGTACCCTATGACTATCATGAAGTGTTGTACCTGATGATTCTTGACTCTTGGTGAATATAACTTTTCTTTTATGTGCACTGAGAGCATTTGCACCAAAGACAAATTCCTTGTGTGTTCAATCACACTTGGCCAATAAACTATTCTATTCTATTTATTAGCCAAATACGGAAGTGTAACACAAGCTCCATAACCTGAAGCCGTCAAGTTTTCTCCTGATACAATTTAAGATCTATAGGTACATATTTTTTTAAAAAAAATGTTCTAAATCTGAAATTGAATATCCATTCAGTTTCCCAGAAAGTGTCGGAAGGGAAGATAACGGAGGAAAAAAATCAAAATACCTCTTCGGAATTTGTGGTCCTCAACTCTTCATGGTTTGGAGAACTTGAAAGCGGAGTGGAAGAAGGACTTTTGTCAGTTTCACTTAGATTCTGTGGTTCTAACAAAATAGAGGAGACCGATGCTGGACTCCCAGATTCCTCGCTTTCATCATCCTTGCCTAAGAAAATCAGAAATTTATAGATCAAGTGTCTTCTTTGGCATCATGGGTTTGCCATTCTGCAAGTAGAGTGGAGTTGGAATAGAAAATATGGAATGGAAAATATGGAATGGAATGGCATTCTATACCTTTCTTCCCTTGAGCCAAAATGACCATATCCTGGACCTTCTTGTAGCGATTGAGGGACTGGCGAAGGTCCTCAATCTTCCGATCCTAAAACAAAGGAAGGCCTCTCTTTGAGTCACTTAAGGCATAGAATAACAAGAGTTGGAAGGGACCTTAGAGGTCTTCTAGTCCAGTTCCCTGCCCAAAGCAGGAGATCCTGACCAAGCATCAAACTGATTTAGAAATAAAACATCTGTTTAACATAGTTATGGTTCAGTGGTACAGTTGAACAACACTGAATGGAAAGAATGTAAACACAACTTCTATCTGTGATACCTGAAGGCACCCAGGTATTTTTGCCAGGATTGAGTGTGAAGCAAAATGCCTCACTCTGGAGCACTGGAAACTCCAGGATCTTAAGAATGAGGGGTCCTTGGTGCTCTTTGAGCTTGGTTGTTTTCTTGCAGACATTTCATTACCCAACTAAGTAACATCATCAGTGCTGAAAGGGAGGAGGAGGAGAAGGGGAGAAGGGGGAGGAGGAGGACTGTGGGGTCCTTGGTGCTCTCTGAGCTTGGTTGTTTTCTTGCAGACATTTCATTACCCAACTAGGTAACATCATCAGTGCAAGTGTTAGGTAATATCATCACTAGCACTGTTACCTATGAAATGTATGCAAGAAAATAACCAAGCTCAGAGCTCACCAAGGACCCTACAGTCCTCCTCCTCCTCCTCCCATCCCTCTCCTTTTCTTTTTCCTTCTTCTCCATATCCTTCTAATTCTCCTCCTCCTTTTTCTCCTCCCTTCCATCTGCCTCCTTCTTCGCTTTCACCCCCCCCCCTTCTGTCCTCCTCCTCCTCCTCCTCCTCCTCCTCCTCCTCCTCCTCCTCCTCTCCTCCTCCTCCTCCTCCTCCTCCTCTCCACAAAACCCACTCTCTTCTAGCCCTGCTGATGTTACCTACTTGGGTCATGAAACATCTGTAAGAAAACAACACTACAACTCTTTGTTGATCTTAAAAATTCCAGCAGAATTCATAAATTCCAGCTTTTATGAATCGCCTTGGACCTCAGCATCACCAACTCAATACTTTCTTTTGAGTTACCAAAATCAAAATCAGAAAATACGTTCATGCCTACCTTTTCTTCATTTGCTGCCAGCAGAGATTCCACGGCCTTCTTCATCTTTTGAACCTCCACATCTAAAAGATAAAAGACTACTGCTTACAATCCCGTGGAAGGTTAGAAAGAAAACCAATCTTGACCAACTCTATAATTTAGCACAGACCGGAAGAATCACAGCTAGATTCCTTTTAGTTAAACCCCAAATTTAAACAGGAAGAAATCAAATTAGTTTTTAATGGAGAAAGGGGCATGTGACAATCATGCGCATTGAAGATTAATAATCGTCATTCCTTGCACGCTCGCCCATTACAATACTGACAGCATTGAAAGACACTGCAAGCCAACTTGTAAATTGAAGTCAACACAGTGTTAACCAAAGTGACAAATTTTAAATTGGGACAATGTGCGAAGGACCCAAAAGCAATGTGAAATGGGAATTTTAAAAACAATGACTTTCTGATTTTCGACTCACTCTTACCAACTACGCAACTGTTGCTCTGTAAAATACAATGGGAATGCTCAATCTTATTCATTTATCATTAATGATACAAATCTCTAGAGATTAAAATATTCCCGATAATGATGAAATAATATCAACAACTGGAAACAAAGTGATGGAAAATGGAACAGGTGAAGAAACAGAAAAAGAACAGGGAAAAACATGGTAAAGGATAATGTCGAAGTGATTCTGAAATGAGAGATTTATGACAAGAAGGTGGATATCTCTACTGCAATAAAATATCATGCCGATATGTGGTGGCGCAGTGGTTAGAATGGAGAATTGCAGGCTGACTCTGCCCACTGCCAGCAGTTCAATCCTGACTGGCGCAAGGTTGACTCAGCCTTCCATCCTTCTGAGGTCAGTAAAATGAGGACCCAGATTGTTGGGGAAAATATGCTGACTCTGTAAATCACTTAGAGTGGGCTGTAAAGCAGTATGAAGTGGTATATAAGTCTGAGTACTATTGCGATTCAGCTTTAGTTTCACCCCCCCCCCCAAAAAAAAAAACAGTAGAAGAAGCTAGCAGTGGCTTAACAAGATGCCAGTTGGAACATATGTTTTGTGATCTTTGATAAAAAAAATCAGTTAGACTTGTGAGAATGGAATTTATCAAAGGTACTTGTTGCTCTCAGATCAATTCAATCAATCCAGTCAAACCGAAATGGAGACCTTTGTGTTACATGCTAAGCATGTTCCCAACTGTAAACCAAGGACTACTGCATTAGAAATCCATCACTTCCCTTAAAGGGAAAATACAGGTAGTTCATTTAGTGACTGTTCCAAGTTCCAACGGCACTGGAAAAATGTGACATGACTGTTTTTTACATCTACAACCACAGCAGCATGATCACATGATCAAAATTCAGCGGCCTGGCAACTGGTTCATATTTATGATGGTTGCATTGTCCTGGGGTCATGTGATCACCTCTGGAAAATTTCTGACAAGTAAAGCCAATGGGGAAACCAGATTTATTTAATAATTGAGTTACTAATTTAATATCTGCGGCAATTCACTTAGCAAGTGCAGAAAGACAGGTCGTAAAACGGGGCTTAACAACCACCATCTCTCTTAGCAACAGAACCTTTGGGCTCAATTGTGATCGTAAGTCAAGGACCACCAGTAGAGCATTTAAAAACCACAAGGGTCCCCTTTACTGTTTCCCTCGCTGAACTAGAGATGAAGGGTGAAGATGAGGTGAGGGGTTTTGTTAATATGGTTTTCATGTGATACATGCAGGAAGCACTACTGGGAAAACGATGTGTGAAACGTGTTGGGGAGAGGACATTAAAAAAAAACCCTTACTTTTGTCTTTCAGCTTCTTTTTACAATTGTCATCTGTGCAGGAAGACCCACGAGATTGAAAAATTAGATTCCGAGCGTTGAAGCATGTGCAAGACAAATCAAAGTCAAACCCCCCCGTGGCGCATTTGTTACTAGATTTACTCACAAATTGTTCTGACCCAGCTCCTCGAACACAACAAACCCTCTGTAGTTAAATCAATGATTCCTTTATTAGGAGCACCAGCAGCTCTGGCAAAAAAAGTTTCTTTCTCACCAAGGCTAACAAGTCCAGCCGGCTGGTAGAGGAATAGTTGTGTCAACTCATAAAACATTTTGTATGCACATTTTAGAGTTGACAACAGAAAGAAGGGGGGGATTTCAAAGAGCAGGCAGCAGTGTGGAATCGAAAGTACATTCCATTCATATTTTCTCCAAACACTGACTAGATGACAGAAGCTTCTGCGGTGCAAAAATCTAATTGGAGAGCGTGATTGATGAGTCTTGTCAATGGACGTGTTTCATTGGATGACACACCCAGAGGGGTGAGTGGGGAAGCAGGATCAAGGGTGACAGTGAATTATGTATCTCAGAGTAGGCTACACCCAGGTAAATGCCAGGTGTAGAATGTTAACTTCAAATAAATCTTTTTTAATTTTGGGAATGTGGCTCCGGGGCTCATGATTTAATTGGAGTAATTGCTGGAATCCTGACAAGTTATCTGCCACATCTATTCATCTCCACCCCCTTCCTTTTATCCCCAGAGCTAGGATGGGGCTTGCTAGCAGCAGTGGCTCTTCCGTCCCAAGGACTGACCCATAGATTTCCACTGCTCTCCTCTCCTCTACCTTTTGTGCAGCCGTGCATCAGGCACTGGACCCAGCTGTTCCTCCTCTTCCTCACCAGCCACCTCCAGATCTGGGGGGTATTGATTCTCCATCTGAGGGCTGATGGAAGGCCCAGGCTCCACCTCTGCCTCTCTCTCTCTGCCAACTCCATTCCCTCTTCCCCCTCGGAGCTCTCAGGTTGCCTTGATGCTGACCCTGACTCCCACACTTCCTCCTCCTCCTCTTCTGATTCAGCTGGTAGAGGGGCCGGTTGGCCACAACACTAATATATAAATCTAGAACTTCAAAAGCAGTTCACTTAGCATGCCTACTGCAAATCTCCTACCCACAACCACCTTGTGAAATTGGACCGAGAGTCAGTAACTGGTAAAATCACTCCCTAAATTTTCACGAGATTAACCAGATTTTTAAAATCATCTGCATCTTAACGTCTTAACTCTTAAAGCACAATGCAAAAAAAAAAAAAATTATTCATGGCTCACACGATGCCACCCATCAAACATAAAACCTTTGCAATAATATAGACGCATTTATTGTTTCAAAGGTTTAATTATGTACAGTTACTTAGTTATTTTAAAATTTAGCTGTTAAATTTAGCTAATTGAATAACTTTAAATTAACAAACTAATACTACTCATACGATTTGTTGGTTAAAAGGTTTGAAAAAGCACCAAACACACCCTCCTTATTCCCAGATGGATAAACTGCAGTATTGGTTGCAATTTGGTAAGCTATCCAGAATCACAAATTGACTTGAATGGCCTCTAAACTGAATAAATCAGTTAATTATTATACTCGGAGCTCACATATCTTCAGAAAGTAAAACCAGTTTACTATAAATCAAAAAATTGTGGCTTCTTACTTTATTTAAAAAGTTCGTGCTTGTTTAGCTTTTATTAAAGATGTACATTTAGCTGTTCCTTGTTCTGAAATCTTCAAACCATCGTTTCATGTTTTCATGATGTTAATTTCAAAGGGTAAATGCTCAGTTTTTGGAGTGCATGTTTTAAAAGGAAATTGTTCAACCCAATTTAAAGAATGTCCAAAGTAAATTTGCTACTCCTAGTGACTTACATGTAGGGTGTAGGGGAAGAGGCAAATACAATTGACTTGTTCCTGGTGTTAGGATTCCGGCAGTTGCCCTAATTTAATCACGAGCCTAGCTTCAAAAACTTCAAAGAATTTATTAGGAGCAAACATGTCTGCATGACCTGTATGAAGCTGATTCTGAGACAAGTAATTCACTATCACCTATGACCCTGTTTCCTCCACATCCCTCTGGGTGTATCATAATTCATATTCTCCAAGAAACACGTTCATAGCCAAGAGTCCTGAATCACATTCTCCAATTAGAAATTTGCGGGGCAGAAATTCTGGTAGCTTAATTATAATCTTTGCAAGATAAGAATGGAATGCACTTTCGGTTCCAAACTGCAGCAGTGCTCTTTCAAATTTCTCCCCACCCCCTTCTGTTCATGGCAACTCTAAAACAGGCATAGAAATATTTTATGAGTTGACATTTGGCTTGTTAAAAAAAATAAGCATTCATCTAGCCCACGATTTCTCAACCTTAGCAACTTTAAGATCTATGGACTTCCGCTTCAACTGTATGGACTTCAACTCCCAGACTCCCCCACAAAAAAACGGTATTTACAATTTCTGCCTTACCTTTGTCATTGATGTCAATGTCTTCTTTGACTTGAAGGACCAGTTTCTCATGCAATCGTTTTATCTCCGATTCCTTCTGTTCTAATTTCTCTTTTAAAGACAATAGTTCTTCCTGAGCAGACAGGGGGGGGAAATATATATATATATATTGTTTTGGTTTTCACATCTAAAAAGGTTTAAACCAACATTGGCTGTTTAAAGTAGAGATGGCGTTCACTTATTTTGAAATAATGGCATTTCAAAGGGGTCAATTATATCACAGGCAGTTCTCAACTTATCACGATAATTGGAACCACCAGACTTTCTATGGAAATACAAAGTGGTTGTTAAGTAAGCCACAGCCAATTTTATGAACATTTTGCAACCATCATAAATATGAATCTGTTGCCAAGCATCTGAATTTGGAGCATGCAGCCACGGGGATGCTTAAATGATTGTCCATGTGTGTCATGCCCCCGGTGGAGACTGACTCTGAGGGAGAGGTGGAACAGCCAACAGGGAGTGGAAGTGTGGCTCCGGAGGTTGTGGAGGAGGCTGGGGAAGGGCAGAGGCCAGCTGGGCAGTCAGAGGAGGACCCAGGCCCATACCCTCTCCATCCTAGGGCATGAAGGGAGGAGAAGATAAGGGAGAGATGTGGTCTCCTTGGGTGGAGAGGGCCTTGATCCTCTTCATGGGCTGCAGCTTTGACAACAGAATAAGAGGATGGACTTGCGTACTGGCAAGCGCTGGAAACAAAGCGTGAAAGTATCTCTAGTTTATGGTTCCTCTCTGAGTTTGGCATCTTTCCCAGTGTGTGTTCTGTTATCTGTGGACATCCTCCAGCCCTTATCTTGCCTGGTTTGTGTTGTTTTTTACTCTTTATAATTTAAATGGCATTTCCTCCTTCTGGTAACTGCTCATGTGGGATTTTTTGCCTCCAGTCATGGATATTTGGAGATTGGAAGCAAAGTGAAGGAATAAAAGAGGCTTCACCTGTTTTTTGTGACTCACCCTGGGTCATCACAGTGTGTTGATCTGCTATAAGTCACTTCAAATGGCTATTAAGCAAATGGTTGTAAGTTGAACTTTACCCATGTAAAATATAAAAATAACCTGTCTTCCAGCCAAAAAAATAATCCATCTCTGATTTAAACATTCAGTATCCTGGGTTGAACTGAAACATGATCCTTAAAGGATCTTTGTTACCATTTGCTCATGCATGACATGTATTCACCAACAATTATGTGTACAATACTGACAAGCACAATTTTACACTTGCTGCTTTCAGGTGGAAGTGAGTCCAGACTGAAAGTTCTTACAAAGACGTTTTTCACAAACACAAAATGCTTCAAGGCTTTGATGCTTAAAATCATAATATATATACAGTATATAGTGTATATGTAGGAATGTAACTGTGTGCTCTGTACATTTGCTCGTAAGAAAAAATACAGACATGGATAAATGAATAAACTATGATAGTCCCAAAGGTGCTTTTTGAAAAAGCAACTGGACTTCGTTTTTTTTTTGCTTCTCCTCCAAGAAACTTCTTCAGTTCTTTGAAGAAGAAGTCAATTGTGATCCTTCCTTTCTATAAAATCAGAATAATAGAAGGATCTAGTAATCCAATGTAACTTTTTTTAAAAATGCGGATAGGCCAAAAATCAAGGAATCTTCTCTGCAACAGAGGCATACTTGTCAACCAAGTTGTAAAAGGTTAATACAGCCGCCCCCAAAAATGGAATATTGGCTTACAATAAGGAAAGCTGAGGTGATGTTTCTTTTTTTAAAAGCTCAGCTTAACGCAATTCAAGAAAGAAACTGGCAGCCAATGGTTTTGTGTGTTAGACTAAATCAAAATAAAATAAAATAGAAATAGAAACACACACAGATACTTTTGGTTTAGAGGGAGACATACATCAGGGGGATTTATATAGGAATAGGAAGGGGGAAAATCCATGCATGCACCACACCAAAAAGAAAAAAAAACCCAAAGTTTTAATATTCAGACAAACAAGATGGTAAAGAGCCACGGAAATCCACCAATCTACCAGACCTTCAACATTTGACATTTTTGCTCCATCCGTTGCTTTTCATACTGCATCTGGCTCACTTTGATTTTCATGCTAGAAAGTTTGGCCATTAAAGACTGGCAAGAGGGACAGAGGATGGAAAGAGAAGTAAAGATATAGGAAGAGAAAAGGCTAAATAATAAGAATATTATTTAACTATGTTCAATGTGAAGGGATGATGACCTTCAGTGAAAGATAAGCCTATCAAAGGACACCAAATCTTTGAAGCAGAAGACCTTATATTAGCCGTTATGAAGGACAGATCTAACGTGAACTGTACAATACAGCAAATCAAAAGTTTGCTGTGCTCTGGATTTGATCTTCAAATCTTGTGCTTTGGACCATGTGAGAAGGTGAATTTTGCTCCTGGTCTTCAACTTCTGAAAGCAGCCATGTCTTTTTCTCTTGGACCCAATCCCGTTAATAATCTTCTTCTATCTTCTATCTATCTATATTTATTATTTCAGCATAACTCGAGAACGCCTTGAGCAATTTCAACCAAACTTGGTACAGATTACTACTTACTCTCTGGAAACAAATACTGTGGGGGAAAGACGCCTCCTATACCCCTCGGGGGGAGGGGATGTTCTGTTAAGATACGGCCTTTTGTGCCTTCAGGTGGCTTCTACCATACTACCTTAAAATGGATTCTACTGTACAGCACTTTATTTATTTATTTATTTTAACATTTATATACCTATAGAGTTGCCATAGTATCAGCTTCCCAGTACTCTACAAGGGGTCTCTCTTTGGTAACAGGGAAAATCCAACTTTAGAGATTACATTTCTTCTGAGTCGCTGAAATCAGGGCTTTTCCTGTCTAATACAGGATTAGGATAAATAAATACCTGGGCAATGCCAGGTTATCAGCTAGTGATTGATAAAGGAGAATATTTGTAGCTCAGGATTGAAATGAGAGGTCCTTGGTGCTCTCTGAGTTTGCTTGTTTTCTTGCAAATGTTTCTTTATTCTAACTAGGTAACATCTTCTGTACTAGTCTAGTCTAGCATTGATGATGTTACCTAGTTAAAGTAATGAAACATTTGCAAGAAAACAAGCAAGCTCAGAGAGCACCAAGGACCTCTTATAATGGTTGATGATTGTCACTCAAGCTGGAAGGACATCACAGAACAAAACATAGTGTTTATGAACTGTGGGTCTGTGACCTTGCCAAACTTATACCTCTTCAAAAAATTAAGGACGCAGAATTTCAGGCAGAAGTCAATAACCTATAAAGGAGAATATTTGTAGCTCAGAATTGAAATGACTAGCACTGATGGTGTTACCTAGTTGGGTAATGAAACGTCTGCCAAAAACAACCAAGCTCAGAGAACATATAGTCTTCTTGTTTTTTCCTCCTCCTCCTCCCCCCAAACCCCACTCCCTTCTAGCACTGATGATGTTACCTAGTTGGGTAATGAAACATCTGCAAGAAAACAAGCAGGCTCAGAGAGCACCAAGGACCCCATAGTAAATAAACTTTCATAGAGAAACAGGACTTGGTGACAAAGGGCTTTTTTTGAAAATGGCCAATGATCATGCTTCAGACATCCGCCAATTTAAGAAAAAGTTTCTTTGGGGCGAGACCTAATATTCTGCTTTTGGTATTATTATGAGGAAGATATTTCTAAAATTCCATTTGAGAGACCTGTTTGCCTATTAAATCTGGAGATGCTGAAACAGCAACACATAATACTTTGCTACAGCTTCTACAGAGATGTTTGTAATTCCTATAACCTTCCCCTCTTACATCAATACCTAGAGCAACCTGATGATACTTGTAGGTTCAAACTTTTTTGCACACTGTAAATCAATTCTATTACGGCCCGATGTTGAGCAGCAGTTGTAAAAATTAGGCATTGATTGATAAAGTTCTCTCACAGTTATATCAACTATCACAATTATTTATATTAATCTACTTTTAATTATTTTAACACTGATTTCAGTTATACCTTCAATCTTTGGCTTTGGGCTGTAAGAAAAGATTGGGAAGTCGCAAGCTTGGGAAATCATGTGGCTGCTTTCAGAATCTGTAGACCAGAAGTGGGGAATGACTTGTGGACTTCAACTCCCAGAATTCCTGAGCCAGCCATGGTTCAGGAATTCTGGGAGTTGAAGACCATAAGTCATAAGGGGCCATTGTTCTCCACCTTTGCTGTAGACAAAATTCTACACTTGGGCTCCTACACACACAAATCACAATTCTGGTGTCAAATCCAAGTGATTCTCAACCCCATTGTTGGTCTTCTTAAACAGTTGAGACTTTCAAGAAGAGATTAGACTGCCATTTGTCAGAAATGGTGTAGGGTCTCCCGCTTGGGTGGGAGGGTTGGACTAGATGACCTACAAGTCTGTTCCAACTGTGATAATCTGTTATCTGTTAGTTCTAGAAACTCACTTTTCATATCATTTTCCAACGTGGTCTTCCAATTAGCCTGAAATTATGTACCTAAAGATCTAACTTTCTCTTTCCAAAGAAGGTATCTAGCCACCATCTTCTTTTTCTATATCAGCAAGATAATTAGGCATTTTAAAATAAAGCCCGTGCTAATTTCTTCTTAGCAAGTGTGATATCTTGCACTTTCATTCTGTGAATTACACTTTTAAGGGCTAGCATATATAACTACAGAAAGAGAAAGCTGTATTTCTGGCTACAGGTCTAGCTAGCTTTCTACAATTCCTGAATTTTCTTTCCCTGATGTGAAAAAGGAAACATTTAAATGCCAACCATTCCTAAAGACAGTTTCATAGAAACAGCTTCTAATCATCATCTGGCCATACCATCTGAAACCCAGGCTTAAGCCAATCATGTTCTGGCTGCTACATCAATGAATCCATCTTAGGTTTAAAAAAAAGAGACATGAAGATAGATACATATGTCATGAGATAAAGATGGCCAAAGATGCATTTCTTTATCTGTAACATGGACTTACTTTGGTAGACTTAAGTTTTTTCTCATACTGGAGTCTTTCCCTGTCCATTTCTCCTACTTTTAAGCGCAAATCATTAACTTCCTGCATCAAATCCTGTTTTGAAATAAAAGAAGTGAACAAAAAGATTTGAAAGTCAAGAAAATGAGGAGAAAAATTCACTGGAGACATCTGAGCTGCCTGCTTTCTTCTGTCTTCACAGAAGGAGTCTTAAAATGGCTGCATTGCAGGCTGACTCTGCCCACTGCCAGGAGTTCGATCCTGATCCAGCTCAAGCCTTCCTTTCTTCCCTTCACTCACTCCTTCCCTCTCCTTTCTTCCTTCCTTCCTTCCCTTCACTCACTCCTTCCCTCTCCTTCCTTCCTTCCTTCCTTCCTTCCTTCCTTCCTTCCTTCCTTCCTTCCTTCCTTCCTTCTTTCGTGGCATAGTGATTAGAATGCAGTATTGCAGGCAAACTCTGCCCATTGCCTGGAGTTTTATCCCCAAGGCCTCAAGCATCCTTCCATTCTTCTGAGATTTGTAAAATGAGGAGCCAGATTGTTGGGGGGCGAGGGGCTGACTCTGAGAGAGGGCTCTAAAAGCACTATGAAGCGGTATATAAATCTACTGTGAGTGCTATTGCTGTTCCTCCTTCTCTCCTTCCTCGGTGGCACAGTAATTAAGATGCAGGATTGCAGGCTTACTCTGCCCATTGCCAGGAGTTCGATCTTGACCAGTTTAAGGTTGACTCAGCCTTCCGTCCTTCCGAGGTCGGTAAAATGAGGAGCCATATTGTTGGGGGCAAGAGGCTGACTCTGTAAACCACTTAGAGAGGGCTGTAAAGCACTGTAAAGCGCTATATGTCTAAAGGCTATTGCTATTTAGAAAAAGGTGGAAGTCAATGAAATGGAAATATCTAAGCAAGCCTACTAACTGTCTGAGACTCATACAATGAAGGAAAGGCATTTCCTCAAACTCACAGCTGAAAGTCAAAGGCTACTTCCCAGAGTATTAAAACAGCTACATCCTCTAAGGCAGTCATAGCAGCTGTCTCAAAGGACATCTCTTTGGTCCAGGGGTGTCCAGGGTTAGAAGACTAACTCACTGCTCACAGCCAGGAGTTCGATCCTGACCGGCTCAAAGTATACTCAGCATTCCGTCCTTCCGAGGTCAATAAAACAAGAACCCAGATTGTTGGGGGCAAGAGGCTGACATGTGTCAATCACTCAGAAAGTGCTATAAAGCATTATATAAGTGTTATTGCTGTTGCTATCTTGTCTTCAACATGGACGTTGAAGGAGAAATGTCATGCTTAGCAAAACAGTGAAGATAATTGACCAGGGCATTTCCCTCCCCCCCAAAAAATTTTTTTCAACTTCTTTGACTCACGTCTGCATCTCCAAATTTGTCTTCGTAATCCATCCTGTCCTTTTCCACTGCGGTCAGCTTGAGCTTCAGGTTGGAGACTTCGGCCATGAGATCCAACTTCTGAGTTTCTAGAGACGTTCTGCTTAGGAGCTCCTGGTTAAAAAGAAATGAGAAGAGAATGAATGCTTTAAAGGAAGGGGAGAGAAAGGTGGGGCATCTTTGAAAGTTGTATCAAATGTAGAGGAGGAGGAGGAGGAGGAGGATTATTTGGTGCTTTCTGGGGTTGGTGGTTGTCTTGCAAATGTTTCATGATCCAACTAGGTACATCATCAGTGCTCATGAAACATCTGCAAGAAAAAAACCAAGCCCAGAGAGCACCAAGTCCTCCTCCTCCTCCTTCTCCTACCTTCCAGCACTGATGATGTTACCTTGTTGGGTAATGAAATGTCTACAAGAAAACAACCAAGCTCAGAGAGCATCAATGATCCCAGTCCTCCCCCTCCCCCTCCCCCTCCTCCCTTTCAGCACTGATGATGTTATTTAGTTGACTAATGAAATGTCTGCAAGGAAGCAGCCAAGCTCAGACAGCATCAATGACCCCACCTCCTCCTCCTCCTCTCCTCCTCCCTTCTAGCACTTATGATGTTACCTAGTTGGGTAATGACATGCCTGCACGAAAACCACCCAAGGACCCCCTCCTCCTCTTCCTCCTCCTCCTCTCCACACACACACACACACACACACACACACACACACACACACACACACATATATACCTTCCTTCTAGTGCTGATGATGTTACCTAGTTAGGCCATAAATTGTCTGCAAAAAACCCACCAAGCTGAGAGACCCCTCTGCAGATAAGTGGGCATGTGATGTGTCAAAAACAGAGGAGATTCAACCCAATGAAACCCTTTAGTTTCACAGACAGAGAAATGGGTGATACCTGCTGTAGCATTTCCTCTGTTGAATTCAACTTCTCTCTGTTTTCCTCCAGGCACAACTCCAGATCTCTGATCTTCTCTCCCTGAGCATCCACTTGGTCAGTAAGGACACTCACCTGAGAAAGAAAGAAAGAAAGAAAGAAAGAAAAAACAATTCAACACTCCATATCTCTGAGTATGCCAACCAGAGAAAGTGTTTTCTTCACACTTACTTGCAGGACAAGAGATTCCTTATCGCTTTCCAGCCGGGTCAGTCGTTCCTGGTAGACATCTCCATTAGCAGACAAATGTCCATTAATCTGGAAAATGAAAAGAAAAACCCTGGGTTGCTGTCATGTTGCTTCCTCGATCCGTTCAAAAGTACTTTGTCCACTACAAAGTAAAAAGGAATCTCAAAGGTTATAAGATGAGAATCCAGGATCTCTTTTCACCCAGTATCCCATGCATTTGTTCTCTCTTTATCCTTTGATGTCTCATCCAACTTCCAGATGACCCCAAAGGTAATGAAGGGACTGGAGGCTAAAACATCTAAAGAACAGTTGGTGGAATTGGGTAGGTCTAGTTTTAATGAAAAGAAGGACTCGGTGGGGGAGGGAGGCATGATAGCAGCCTTCCAATATCTAAGGGGCTGCCTCAAAGAAGAGGCAGTCAAGCTGTTCTCCAAAGCACCAGAAGGACAAGAAGCGATGGATGGAAACTCATCAGAGAGAAGCAACCTGGAACTAAGGAGAAATTTCCTGACAGTGAGAACAATTAATCAGAGAACAAATTCCCTCCAAAAGTTATGAATACTTCCAGCACTGGAAATTTTTAAGAAGAGACTGGACAGCCATTTGTCTGAAATGTTATAGGATTGATCCTAACCAGCTCCAGGTTGACTCAGTCTTCCATCCTTCCGAGGTGGGTAAAATGAGGAGCCAGGTCGTTGGGAGCAATAGGCTCTTTAAACCTCTTAGAGAGGGCTGTAAAGCACCATGAAGTGGTATATTAGTGCAATTCCTTCCTTCCTTCCTTCCTTCCTTCCTTCCATCCATCCATCCTTTCTTCCTTCCTTCCTTCTTCTCATCACTCCTTATCACCCATCCCCTCCCACTTGTGACTGTATGACTGTAACTTTGTCGCTTGTATTTTTATGATTTATATTGACCATTTCCTAGTATGATTTGATTGCTTATTGTACCCTATGGCTATTATAAAGTGTTGTACCTGATGATTCTTGATGAATGTATCTTTTATGTACACTGAGAGCATTTGCACCAAAACAAATTCCTTGTGTGTCCACTCACACTTGGTCAATAAAGAATTCTATCTATCTATCTATCTATCTATCTATCTATCTATCTATCTATCTATCTATCTATCTATCTATCTATCTTCCTTCCTTCCTTCCTTCCTTCCTCTCTTATTCTCTTTCTTAGTCTCCTTCTTGATGGCACAGTGGTTAGAAGGCAGTATTGCAGGCTGACTCTACCCACAGTCTGGAGTTCAATCCTGACCGGCTCAAAGTTGACTCAGCCTTCCATCCTTCCAAGGTCAGTAAAATGAGGACCCCGATTGTTGGGGGGACAAGAGGCTGACTTTATAAAACCACTTAGAGAGGGGCTGTAAAATGCGATGAAGTAGTATATAAATCTAAGTGCTATTGACATAAGCCTTTCACTGAAAGACAGACTGAGCAAAGAGGGCCATTATATAGGGATATAACTTTATCCTTATTATTTTGGCACATCTATAGAGGACCATGCCTCAACAATGATTTTCTAGGAGAAAATATTTCCATGATCAGGGAAATACCAGAGAAGATTTACCTGAAGATCTACATTCAAGAATTCAGATTGCATGCAGTCTTCTCTTCCAGTAGATGGCAACTTTGGACTACTGCAAATCGAGCTCTTTATGAACAAGTTTCACATCACAATCAAAAGAGACAATAGCATTTTTGTCGTCTTTCTCAATAACATTATGCAGGGTTGCCTATAATTTCTCATCTAACTACCCTATACCATTTGTTTAAATGGTATATTTTCTTTGTTTAAATGGTATATTTGTCTAAAATGGTATAGGGTTCCTGCCTGAGCAGGAGATGGACTAGAAGACCTTTAAAGTCCCTTCCAACTGTGTTATTCTTTTCTTATTGTATGCTTTTATTTTATTGTATTCTATTTTATTCTTTTCTTATTCTATTTTTTTTATTCTATTCTAATGGGATTAAATGTATTCCAGTCTAGTCTAATCTTCATTCCAATATCTATTCCATTCCATTCCGTTCTCTGTTCTATTCTATTCTATTTATTCCATTCCATTCTATTATTCTGCAAGCTGATTTTGTTTTTCAATTTTAATGGACAGTGCGAGATTAGAACTGCAAACTGAGCTCAAGTCTGTTTTTTTCTAACTTTCCTTCCACCAAAGAACTGGATGGCATACATCATCATTTTTAAAATCATGAGTGATTTTCACCATTATTAATTGGCCATCAGTTTACATGATGAATTACGGAAGGGGTAAAAATAGTTCAGGCAACAGTAACTGAATTTATTGTTTATTCTAAAAGGCTGAAATTATCATGATTTCCTTACAAGATAGAAAGATACAAGCAATCCCACATGCATTGTCAGGTTAACATCAAAAGTCAGATACATGGGAAACATGAGAAGATAACCTTCCATCTAAATTCTTTCTTTTATTCATTCCTTTTTTCTTCATTTCTTTTTTTCTCTTTCTTTCTTTGTTTCCTTCCTTCTTTCTTTCCTTCCTTTCTTCCTTCTTGCCTCCCTTCTTTTTTCCTTCCTTCCTTTCTTCCTTCCCTTTCTCTCTTTTTCTTTCTTCCTTCCTTCTTTTCATATATTTATTTACTTATTGGTTAGTATGCCGCCCATCTCACTCTGCAAAGGAACTCACTTGTCACAAATACAGTAACAGGAAAATGCAAAAAATGCAAGTCAAATTGCAGGCAACACCATAAGATTTTGAGAAGCATGTCACATTGCATCGCACTCAGGGTCAAAAGCACTGAGGTGCTTCCAGGTTGAAAGGATCAGCCAGTGACATCACCATTGCCTATGGAACGCCCCATTTGGGGGGATCCTTTCATGTCTCTGGCAGGAAGCTGGAGCGAAGGATGGGAGCTCACCCTGACCCATCCAGCACTCAGCTCTCGAACGTGGGCTTGTCCAGAGTTTCAACCACTTTAGAGACTGTGCTTCTTTCTCTCTCTCTCTTTTTCTTTCTTTCCTTCCTTCCTTCCCTTTTCTTTGTTTACTTCCCTCTTTTTCTTCCTTCCTTCTTTCCTTTCTTCCTTCTCTTTTCTTTCTTTCCTTCCATCTTTCTTCTTTCTTTCTTTCTTTCTTTCTTTCTTTCTTTCTTCCTTCCTTCTTCCTTCCTTCCCTTTTCTTTCTTTCCTTCCCTCTTTCTTTTTTTTCTTTCGTTTCCTTCCTTCCTTCCCTGTTCTTTCTTTCCTTTCTTCCTTTTTTTCTCCCTCTCCCTCTCTTTGTCTCTCTCTCTCTTTTCCTTCCTTCCTTCAACAAGTATATATGTTAAAAATCCTAAGGTTTTTTTTTTTTTTAAGGCTGGGCCCCACTGTGTATTGTTCACCATAATTTACAATGACCCATTCGCTGATCTCACCATCTGGTTTTGCAGCCACTCCATCAAAATCTCGGCTGTCGAATCGGGGACCTGGCACCTCAGTCCTTCTTTCTCGTCTATTTCCATCATCTCCAACAAACCCCGGAGATCTTCCACCAGGTGCAGAACCCGCAAACTTCCCATGAACGGAGATGTCGGGGACTGGCAATCAAACAAGCCATTGGAGTATTCCAGCGCTTTGGACCCTGGAGGACGAGGGTGAGAATGAGAAGGTTAAACCTGCAAGTTGAACATCAATTATCCAGGGAGTGCTCAACACACAGCCACAACTGAGCCCAGAATTGATCTGGCTTCAATGAGAAATGTGTTAAGGGAGTTTTGCTCCATGGTTACGATCAGATCAGATAATCAGAGTTAGAAGGGACCTTGGAGGTAATCTAGTCCAACCCCCCCAATCAAGCAGGAGACCCTAGACCATTTCTGACAGATGGGAGTCCAATCTCTTCTTGAAAGTCTCAAGTGATGGAGCCCCCGCAACTTCCGAAGGCAACTTCTGTTCCATTGGTTGATTGTTCTCACTGTCAGAAAGTTTCTCCTTATTCTTAGTTGAATCTCTCCTTGTTCAGTTTCCTTCCACTGTTCCTTGTCTGGCCTTTGGATTCCTTGGAAAATAGCTTGACCCCTTCCTCCCCTTTGTGGCAGATCCTCAAATATTGGAAGGCTGCTATCCTGTTTCTCCTGGTCCTTCTCTTCCCTGGACTAGCCAGGCCCAGTTCCTGCAATTGTTCATCAGATGTTTTAGTCTCCAGGCCCCTCATCAACGGTTGCTCTTCTCTGTACTTTTTCTACAGTCTCCACATCTCTTTTATCAGAGGTGGCCTTCAGCAGATTCTGACCAGTTCTGGAGAAACGGTAGTGGAAGTTTTGAGTAGTGCGGAGAACCGGCAAATACCACTTTTGACTAGAGATTTTACAGTTTCCTTCCCCTGCCATGACCACCAAGCCACACCACAACCGGTAGTAAAAAAAAAATTAATCCCATCACTATAAAAATCCTTCCACTCCCCACCATCCAGCCAGAACTGAAGAAGCTTTTGGGATGAGAAGAGAAATATCTTCAAAGAAAAATCAGAAAGTCCAGTTCCTTTTTGAAATAAAAGCACCTCTAGGACAACTGAGGACACAGGCAAACCTCCAAGTGGCCTCAATGACTCTTTAAAAAGGATGCAAATGACCAGTTGTCTGCAAGGAGTGGAAATTCAGTGGTGGTATTCAGCAGGTTCGGATCAGTTCTGGAGAACCGGTAGCAGAAATTTTGAGTAGTTCGGAGAACTGGCAAATATACCACCTCTGACTGGAGATTTTACAGTATCCTTCCCCTGCAACGCCCACCAAGCCACGCCCACAGAACTGGTAGTAACAAAATTTGAATCCCACCACTGTCTTTTATAGTGTGGTAACCAAAACTGGATGCAGTACTCTAGGTGCAGTCTTACTAAGGCTTTATAGAGTGGTATTAGTATTTCATTTGATCTTGATTGTATCCCTCTGTTAATGCAATTTAGGATTGCATTAGCTTTTTTGGCTGCTGCTGCACACGGCTGGCTCCTATGTAGCTAGTTATCCCAGTTGCTGGGTGGGTGTGGGCTGTTTTTCCCCATCCCAGAGCCTCCACACAAACCCTGCACTTACCTGCATCGAAAACGTGCCGCGTGGAGACTTAAGCCACTTTATTCCATTGTAACTTCAAACGGTCACTAAATGGACTGTTATAAGTCAAGGACTACCTTGACTTGATCAATCCCTAAACCTGGAGAGTCTCCAAATTTAGTAGTTTTAAAGCGTTGGGGACTTCAACTCCCAGAATATCCCACACAGTGGGATAGTGGGGTGTCTGGCTGAGGAATTCTGGGAATTGAAGTCCCCAAAGTCTTAAAAATTGCCAAGTTTGGAGAAACTTCGTTCTCAACTACAAGGTTTCTCCTCCAGGGATGAAATGCAGAGATAAGGAAGAATGTGACGGATGACCTACCTGCAATAATGCCATCCATCTGTTCCAAAGCTGCAGCCAGCATCTCACTTGCATCTCCCATCATGGTCATCCTTCTGTAGGGGAGCCACTGCTAAAACCTAGAACAAAGAGGCAACAAAGAGTTACATAGGAGCTGCACATTTCAGAAGCCAATCGGAAACAATCTGCAAATACAGTTGAGTGTTAGTTGAACATCGGGGTTCTTCTGTCTTGGGTTAAGAGACCGTTTTCACACAAGGTATATTATCCAGCCTTGCTCTAACATAGCACCAAAAGGCATGACAAGAAACAATGGAGGGAAACTAATCAAGGAGAGAAGCAACCTGGAATTAAGGAGAAACTACATAAGACTGAGGACAATCAACCAGTGGAACAGCTTGCCACCAGAAGTTGTAGGTGCTCCATCACTGAAGGTTTTTAAGAAGAAACTGGAGAGGTATATAGATGATAGACAGATGATAGGTAGGTAGGTAGGTAGGTAGGTAGGTAGGTAATAGTTAGATAGATAGATGGATAGATAGATATGGATGGATGATAGATGATAGATGGATGATAGATAGATATGGATGATACATAGATAGATATGGGTGATAGATATGGATGGAAGATAGATAAATCAATCGATCGATCGATCAATAGATTGATCCCAGAGCCCAGAATAGATTGATCGATCGATAAATAGTTAGATAGATATGGATGGAAGATATATAGATGATAGAGAGAGAAAGAGAGATGGATGGATGGATGGATGGATGGATGGATGGATGGATGGATGGATGGATGGATGATAGATAGATAGATAGATAGATAGATAGATAGATAGATAGATAGATAGATAGATAGATAGATATAGATGATAGATATGGATGATAGAGACAGACAGACAGACAGACAGACAGACAGATATGGACGGATGATAGAGATAAATGGATGATAGATATGGATGATAGATATGGATGATAGATATGGATGATAGATATGGATGGAAGATTGATCAATCAATAGATAGATAGATAGATAGATAGATAGATAGATAGATAGATAGATAGATAGATAGATAGATAGGGATGGATGATAGATATGGATGGATGATAGATAGATGATAGAAAGAGATGGATGGATGAGATAGATAGATAGATAGATAGATAGATAGATAGATAGATAGATAGATAGATAGATAGATAGATAGATAGATAGATAGATAGATAGATAGATATGGATGATAGAGAGATATGAATGATAGACAGACAGACAGACAGATAGATAGATAGATAGATAGATAGATAGATAGATAGATAGATAGACAGACAGATAGACATGGATGTATGATAGATATGGATGGATAATAGATAGATGAGAGAGATGGAAGATATGATAGATAGATAGATAGATAGATAGATAGATAGATAGATAGATAGATAGATAGATAGAGATGATAATTAGACAGTCAGACATAGATAATAAATGGATAGTTTGGGCTGTAGGGAAATGGAACATTACAGTGATTGGGGGGGTGTATGTATGTCAAAAGAGGGATTTGCATTCCTGCTGGCAAACGTCTTT
Organism: Bungarus multicinctus; assembly: GCA_023653725.1. Lineage (NCBI taxonomy): Eukaryota > Metazoa > Chordata > Lepidosauria > Squamata > Elapidae > Bungarus > Bungarus multicinctus. Next base: position 29,403,215 of record CM042848.1, read on the forward strand.
TCCCAAATTCCCACAGAATCGTCATCTGCCTGGTTTGGGGAACATCTGTCTCCTTCCAGAACCAGCAGATGTCGAAATAATCCTCACGAGACTGAAACGCTTTCACAAAATGAAGAAGCCCTCCTTCTACGCCTGCGATATAATGAGCTGTAGCTCACAAAAGCTTTTTAAAAAAAATAATGTATCCCTCTTGGCTCACTGCAGAAGGCAACTTTCCATTGTTATTGTTTTATTTTTGTTTTGTTTTTTGGGGGGGAGGTGTTATATCACATTATCCTTCCAAGAGATCACCTAAAAAGAGCCCTGTGAGATAGATTGGAATGATAGAGAAAAGAAGCAAAGACATTGAGCGAGTATCGAATGGTTAAGGTTGTGTTGGACATGACATTTTTCTTCTCTTTAGTCCAACACCTTAACAACAATATTACATTGTAGTCAAACATCTGTAGGTCAGGTGTAGGATGAGGGTGTGGGTTAGTTTCCAGGTGTTACAAGACTAGGTAACATCTTCACGTTCTGATATAGGCTTTCTTAGCAAGCATAACACAGTCTCAGTTCCGAAAAAAACTCTTTTATTTCTACAGCTGTGAATTACGTTCATTCACAGCCTACAAGGCTTGGCAAACAGTCTTTCAGGGGAATGGTGATAAACACCCACATTATTGCACTTGGAATGCGGCTAGAGAACAAATTGCCAAATGCAGGGCAAGGCCAAACTCGACACATAGTCCAACAGAACTTTTCAAAACTTGAACCGACCAGACGAACTAATTGCTTCCTGCAAAAGCTCACATCCTGTTCTCTCCTCTTTTCTCTCCTATGGGAGGGGCCAATCAACTCCGAGGTGAGGCCTTACTCCTGAGCCAACCCTGCTTTCTCAATTGTTCTTTTCTTTTGCTAACTCTGCACGGACGCAGGCTGGGAACCGGTTCCAGAAGCTCCCCTGCCTCACTGCTGTCCAAACCCAAAGGCAGCTGCTGACTGCCAGCCTGCCCTGGCCCCATCTCTGCCTCTGATGCAGAGCCCTCTTCTGGATCTTCCTCAGCCTCCAGATCCAGCCCAGGATCCTCCCCAACCTCCTCGCTACTGTCCGACTTTGCTGCCAGCTCCGTCACTAGGAAGAAGATTGAGAAAGGGAATAAGGGAGGGAGGGAGGGAGGAAAGGAAAGGAAAGGAGGAAGGAAAACAGGGAGAGGGATAGAAGGAAGGAAGGAAGGGAGGGAGGGAGGGAGGAATAGCACTTACATACCGCTTCATAGTGCTTTTACAGCCCCTCTCTAAGCAGTTTACAGAGTCAATCTCTTGCCCCCAACAATCTGGGTCCTCATTTTATTGACTTTGGAAGTATTAAAGGCGGAGTCAACCTTGAGCCTGGTGGGATTCAACCTGCCAAATTGTAGGCAGCCAGCTGGCAGCACTGTAACCACTGCGCCACCAAGGTTCATATTAGATTAGCTAAAATATCTTGCAAATGTTGGAAATGTAACCAAAAAATCCAGGTACATATTACCATATGTGGTGGACTTGTATTAAACCAAAATTAAAAATTAAAAAATGGAGGAAAAATACATAAGTGATTAGAAAAGATGATAGGAAAACAAGTCAGTTTTAAACCTGAACTTACACTCTCTCCCTCTCCCTCCCTCCCCCCCCTCCATATGTGTGTGTGTGTGTGTGTGTGTATAAAAATATTGTATGCCTTAACAGCAGTGAGGATTATCTTTGTACAATATGGAGAAAAATGAAGAAATACCATGAGACGAAGAGATAATTAGGAAGATACTAGATTGTGCAGAAATGGACAGACTTACATTGAAGACTAAAAAGAAAGAAGACACCAAATTTTATCAAACATGGAACTTATTCTACCAGTGGTTGGAAAAAAAGGGGTGGAGATTAAGAATGTAAACTTGTATTGTTAAGCAAATTATATACCCAGAGAACAAGAACGTTGATTGAGCACTAACAAAATGTAAACGATATAAAATTAATAAAACTTTATTTTAAAAAACTTGGCACGACCCACACTTGACCATCACAAGAGCCATTACAAGCTTCTCACTGGATCTACCTTCTCAATAAAGCCCAGATGTAATTAGTTTCCAATTAAGTGTAATAAATACACCCACTCCCCATCTCCTTCCATCGTCCTGGGGAAGGCCAACTCCATAGGATTTCTTCAAACAAGAATTTGCCCAGAAAGAAATCTGCTATTTTATGCTACATTGTGTTCTCATGCGTGTTCATGGGCACATAAGCACATCAGTGTAAATGTCAGAGAATAATAATATTGCCACTGATCATTAGAGCTGCCCAAGGCGAGTCTTCTCAATTCAATTTTTAAACCAAGTAAGATTTGCAAATGTTGGTAAAAACCCAGGCAAAAGGATCAAGGAACCAGGTTACTGACGATATTTATGCATTTCAGTGTTGCTAAACTTTCCCTGTTGCAGTGGGGAAAATCCTTCCCAAGCATCTTCTTAAAGGCTAATTAAATTATATTTTAATTTAAACAGTCAGCTAACAAATCTATAAACTCCTTCATTTGATGTCCGAACTTCTCTCCCCTGGAAGGGCCTGCGTTCAATCATCCCATCTGCAGGAAATGTCAACAAGAAAGATTTTAAGCTTTTTAAGCATGGAATTGAAGTTATATTGCTGTCAGGATCTCATTTTATTCCCCCTTTCTTTCATTTTTACTTGTCCCCTTCTGTTTGGTGTATTTTAATCGCTGTAATGTACATTCTTATCATACTATATTATACAATATAACATAAGAGTGCAATGGAGCCCAACGTTTATGTGGTTGAGGCGAGTGATGGGATTCAATGTTTTTACTACCAGTTCTGTCGGCGTGGCTTGGTGGGCGTGGTTTTATTTATTTATTTATTTTGTCAATTTGTCAATTGCTTAAAAGATAATAGGTATAAGTAAAAACATAGTTCTGAATACATGGATACATATAAGAAAAATAAAAGAAACAATAGGACAGGGACGGTAGGCACGTTGGTGCACTTATGCACACCCCCTACAGACCTCTTAGGAAAGGGGTGAGGTCAACCTTAGACTGTCTACTAAGGTTAAAGTTTTTGGGGTTTGGGGAAGAAACCACAGAGTCAGGTAGAGTATTCCAGACACTGACCACTCTGTTGCTGAAGTCGTATTTCCTGCAATCAAGTTTGATGCGATTAACCTTGAGTTTGTATCTACCGTGTTTCTCATATAATAAGGCCAGGTCTTTTTTTTTTTTTGAGCCCCCCAAAAATGGCTACGATATCTTTTCGGGGGTGAATTAATTTCTTCCCTCCCTCGCACACCCTCGCCTATGGCGCCCCGCGGGCAGCCACACTTCGCCACCAGCCACTCCTAATGGCCAATCATGGCGGTGCGCAGAGGGCTCCCTGCCCCCGCCAAGTGCCTTTGCTGCAGAACCAGGTCAGCGGGCGGGCAGCGGTGGTGGCGCGGATGTCCGCCAGCAGCGTTTCAGCTGCTTCTCAGGCCTCTGTAGCTTCCATGGTTCCCGCTGGTTCTGGCATCTTTCTCGCCAGTGCCGTCTCCAACAATAGCATCTGAGTCACTCCCGCTTTTCCCCCATCCCCTTCCCTGCAACAACAGGAAAAAAAACATTTTGAGGTACCTGGGAGCGCTGCGCTACACGCTGCTCACTGCGCACTGTGTTTTCATTTAATCCCAAGCGGATGGTTGGGCATGAGAAGAGCCGAGCAAGCATCTCTGCTGCTGCTACCCTTGGTGCTTCAGCCTCAGGCTCTGCAAGTTTTCAAAAGTCCTGGTGCGCAACCCGTTCCTGCATTCCAAGTGCGCCCAGGCCGAGCTGCAGCTGTCCCTCTCTCGCCAGCGCCATCTCCAACAACAGCGGCAGCAGTGGAAGGAACCGTGGAAGCGTTTCAACCGCTTCTTGGGCAGGGGAGCCGCGTCTGTAACTTCCATGGTTCCTGCCGCTGCTGCCGCTGTTGTTGGAGATGGTGCTGGCGAGAGAAGGACAGCTGCAGCTCGGCCTGGGCATGCTTGGAATGCAGGAACGGGCTGCGCACCAGGACTTTTGGAAACTTGCAGAGCCCAAGGCTGGAGCACCAAGGGTAGCAGGAGCAGAGACGCTCACTCGGCTCTTCTCACACCCAACCAGCCACTCAGGATTAAACCAAAACGCAGCGCAAAGTGCTCCCAGGTACTTCATAATGTTTTTTTTTTCCTGTTGTTACAGGGACGGGGGAAAAGCGGGAGCGACTCAGACGCTGTTGTTGGAGACGGCGCTGGTGAGAGAGGCGTCAGCACTGATGGGAACCATGGAAGCTACAGAGGCTTGAGAAGTGGCTGAAATGCTGCCGGCAGACATCCATGCCAACGCCACCCACCTGCTGACCTGGGTCTGTAGCAAAGGCGCTTGGTGGGGGTAGGGAGCCTTCCGTGCTCCGCCATGATCGGCCATTAGGAGCTGCTGATGGCGAGGCGTAGCTGCCTGCGGGCCACTCCTAATGCCAAGTTCCCCCCTGCCTACCCCCCCAATTCCGCATGTTTTAAACTAGGCCTAAATTTGGGGGAAGGGACTTAATTTCATTTTATGCCTAGAAAACATGCTGGGCCTTCCTATTGGGGGGGGGCGAATTGTTAGAGAAACATGGTATTGTTTGCTCTTGTGTTGTTATGGTTGAAGTATTCATTGACAGGTAGGACATTGCAATGTATGATTTTATATACTATACTTAGATCGGACCAAAGGCAGCGTAGTTCTAGGTTTTCTAGGTCTAGAATTTTGAGTCTGGTGGCATAAGGTGCAATGAGTAGAGGAGAGAACTCTTCTTGTGAAATATTTCTGGACTTTCTCAACTGTGTTAATATCAGATACGTAATGTGGGTTCCAGACTGATGAGTATTCGAGTATTGCTCTAGCAAATGTTTTGTATGCTCTAGTTATTAGTGTAATATTACTAGAGAAAAAGTTACGTAAGATTAGGTTAACATTAGGTGGGTGTGGCCATGTAACTGAGTGGGGGTGGCTTTTTTTTGCAGCCACCCCCGCACCCATTTTGGGGGGGCCTTCTGGGCCTCAGAGGAGCCTCTAGGGCCATGTTGGAGAACTTATGGTACATGTGCCGGAAGCAGCACACAGATCCACTTTTGCCGGTACATGAGAGCTCACCAGGGAGAGCCCCACTGCGAATGCACGTGCACCACTACCACCTGACAGCTGATTGTCAGGTATTTGACATGCATGTGGGGGGCAGGGAGGTGGAAGACGTGCACACATGTGCAGAGTTGTGCGGCGCATGCATGGGGGGATTGTGTGCATGCACAGAGATGCTCAGCACACAGGGAGTCATGCACATATACGCAGGGGGCATGGGGGGCCTCAGCAACCATTGCCTTCTGGTTGCTAGCGCGCACACAATTATCAGCACAGCAGCCAAAAAAGGTTAGCTACCACTGCTCTAGGGGGTGCATTTTTGCTCCCAGAAGGCTCCTCCGGGGCGCAGGAAGAAAAAAAAACAGTGCATGGGTGGAGCACACAGCATCCCTCCACACTCCATTTTGAGGCCTTCTGGGCCTCAGAGGAGCCTCGGGAGGGGGGGGGCATTTTTGCTCCCAGAAGGCTCCTCTGGAGCTCAGGAAGGTTTGACCTCCTGGGCCTCAGCAAGGGGAATCCCAACACAGCTGATCGTATGAACAGCTGATTGTCGGGAGGGAAAGAAAAGAAATAGCTTAAGGGGCGAGTGTCAGATGGGCAGGGTGAGTGAACTTCAGGTGGGTGGGGCAAGCGAGCCAGTGGTGACTGGATGATCAGGTCAGGGAGCGTGGCAGCCAGAACTTATTACCGGTTTGATGACCCACGCCAAATCCTTGTTACCGGTTCGCTTGAACCGGTGGGAACCGGCTGAATACCACCACTGGTTGAGACCTTTATTAAGTGAGGGTTTTGTCCCATTTTTACAACCTTCCTTGTCCCTGTTGTTAAGTGAACCATTGCAGTCATTAAGTTGGTCACACGGTTGTTGTGAATCTGGCTTCCCCAGGGACTTTGCTTGTCAAAAGTTGACCAGATGACCTCAGGACACTGCAAACATCGTAAGCATGAGTCGTTGGCCAAGTGTCTGAATTTTGTTCATGTAACTATGTGTTGGAAGAAAATAGCCTTCTGGGTTCAGTTCCAAGTGGGGAAGAAAGACACTGGAAACATGGTGATTGCTTGGGAAGATGATTTAATGGTGGAGAGGATCACATGCCTTTGGTGAAAAAAGAAAGGAGGGCAGAGATGCTGAGAATGCAATTGTTTTAAACCCTCTGTTGGGATTTGAATTTGAGCTTGTATTCTGATTGGTTGTCAGACTCTCATGGGGTCATGCTGGGGCAACTCTGTAGGCTGTCCTGAGTTCCATGCTTGGTTGAGCCTTGCTGGATGATGATGTAATGAAAGGGCTTTGGGCAATCCCTATTATGGCTTTTACCTGTTATGTAAAATAGACTGGCCCAGGCCAGAGTAATGGTCCATTAGCAAAGGTGTGTGTGGGGGGGGGGGGTGCGGGGGGGGGCTGAGTTTCTGCCTCTCTGAGTTTCTACTTTTCTTTTTAGGGGAAATATTCTGCCTTTTTAGTATATCCTAAAATACTTCATTTTTCTAGGAGAGGGGTGGGGTTTAATTTCCAACACATGAGGATGCTACAACAGTCATAAGTCTGAAAAATAAATCACTTTTTAACTGCTCTTATAACTTAAAACAGTCACTAAATGAACTGTTGTAAGTGGAAGATTACCTGTGTATGATATTATGGGTCATTTCTTAATTTGGTTCTATTAACTTGTCTAGCTACCTAGCTCATAGTTGCAACTCTGGCTGCACGCATAGGGTTAAAAAAAAGAAACAACCCCAGCCTTTCCCCCCACTCACCAAAAAAGAAAGAAAAATAATATTTTAGTAATGAAAACCGCCTTAAATCATAAGGCAGACAAACTCACAAGGTTGAGCGAACTATTTTGATTATTGTTTAATACACTCATTCCGCCACTCATCTCAAACACACAGCTTTGGATGCTTAACTGAGCCAAAATAAACACAACAGCCAAAATTATAAATAGCATGCCAGTGGCATCATCCAAGAGCGAACAAGCATGCGCCAACTTCCACCACCCCCACCCCCACACGCAAGCCAACATCATCAAGGTGTTACAAAATGCTTGCAGGGATCTCATGAATTCCAGACATCAAGAATGGGCAGAGTTCATTCATCATCATCATAATACTACATTTTAATAACATGAGAGAGGAAAGCTTTATAGAACTACCTATGACAAGGGATGGGGAAGAAGGGATAAGAGAAGGAAGGGAGGGAGGGGGAGGGAAGGAAGGAAGGAAGGAACGAAGAAAGAAAAGAGAGGAAAGGAGGAAAAGAAAGGAGGAAAGGGGAAGGGAAGAGAAAGGAAGGGAAGAAAAGGAAAGGAGATGAGAAAGGAAGAGAAAAGGAAGGGAAGGGAAAGGGAAAGGGAAAGGGAAGGGAAAGGGAAGGGAAAGGGAAAGGGAAGGGAAAGGGAAAGGGAAGGGAAGGAAAGAAAGGAGGAAAAGAGAAGGGAAGGGAAGGGAAAGGGAAGGGAAGGGAAGGAGAAGGGAAAGGGAAGAGAAAGGAAAGGAGAAAAAGAGAAGGGAAGGGGAAGGGAAAGGAAAAGAAAGGAGAGGAGAAGAGAGGAAAGGAAAGGCAGTGCAAATTGTATGCAAACTTTTAGCTGTTGAAGTGGGTAAAGTTTTCACGGTGTTGGAACCATAATGGACAGGTTAGAAGAGAGCCTTTCCTAAACACCAGGCCAGCTGTTCCCCAAAACCTTCTCAGACCAAAAACATCTCCACTTTGCAATGCTTTGCACATTTCCAGCATCTAACATTTCAATTATTATGCAGAAAGCGCCATAATCCATTCCAAACACAAATTGCTTTTATCTGGCATGGTATGAAAGAGAATCGCCCGTTGCCCATTCAGTTCAAAGAAGCTTCACACCCCGATTATATCGTTTATGTAGAAAGAGATTATCAAAAACTTTCTTAAAGCAGACTCAATATTGTACTCAACGCTGCAAGATCGAGAGAGATGCTATACAGAAAAACAGGCAAGAATTGAATTCCAAGATCCACAGAATACAGGCGGTCCTCAAATTACGACCACAATTGAGAGTCCAACATTCCTACCACTAAGCAAGACCGCAAAAGGGGATAACAGATCATCAGACTTGAAAGGGACCTTGTAGGTCATTTAGTCCAACCCCCTACCCAAACAGAAGACCCTACACCATTTCTGACATGTGACCCTAGGACACTGCAACCGTCATAATTATGAGTCACTTGCCAACTGGCTGAATTTTAATCGCGGGATCAAGAGGACAGAGTAATGGTCATGAGTGTGAAAAAAATGGACATGTCTCCTTTTTCAGTGCCGTCACTAAACGAACTTTGATAAGTTGAAAACTTCCTATATAGAAGCATTATGGGAAATACAGATACTTTCTTCACAAAATAAAAGAAACTGAAGACTAACTTTTGAGGTGAATGGATATTAAATCAGTGTAGAGCAATGTTTCTTTCTGCTGTCTGCCATTTTTGGTCATTAAATGAACTGATGTAAGTCAAGGACCGTCTGTATTGAAAGTGGCCAAATGCAGGAAAGAATGCAAAATCCAGAAGAAAAACCCACCCCAGAGGCTTAACCACTAAAACCACCTTTCATTAAAAAATATGCAAGAATAATATATCTCACACACACACACGTAGACACAAATCTGAATTTTCCTTCTTATGGGTGCAGGATAAAGAGGGAGGGAGGGTTAAAATAAGCCCAAGTAAGCCTATGCTATTTTCAACGCAAATAAACAGAAGCAAAAGCAGAAAACATGCTCCAAGATATATAAATAGAAAACCACACAAACACACGCTCAAAAACACAAAAATATAGAAGGGCACAATGGCAGCAGGAAAACTTTAAACACATCGTTGTCTCGCCCTTGATTTCATCAACAAGGCATTTTTTTTCATGGTTCATGAGCTTTTATTCAAAATTGCCCGAAAGGACATTTTGCAGAAATTTTCACTCCCGTATGGTACAGTTTCCAAATCGCCCAATGGGGACATCTGCGCTTACATCCAGTTGTAAACCTTCCTCGAAATAACCATAGCCGAATCCAAATCAAAGTCATTTCCCACAATTTATTTTTCCACAAGGCTCACCTTAACGGCGGCTGAGATTTCAGCTCGATCTCTTAACGGTGCCCACAAGACGGATTTTGTCATGCACACGTTTTGAAAATGCCACTTCTGCTCGGTTTCTATGCAATCTTGTTGCTACGGCTCGGTGCTATTTTCCGAAGTTGTCGAGAATAAAAAAAACACAAAAACCTTCATTTTTTAAAATATCAGATGACCGGGTGGGGGTGCTGATGCTTTGCCCGCCAAGATACTTAAAAGCAGATCAAACCTAAATCCTACTCGGCATTCGAAAGTGGGATGCTACCATATTTATTGGCACCAAAATTACAGCCCTTTCCCAAAAAGCGGGGCTTGAATTAAGAGTTCATTAGTAGTAGTAGAACTCCTTAGCATCAGAGCGTAATAATAACAACAATAACAATAATAATAAAGAAAATACTCTAAATGCTCTGATGGTCATCAACACCTAGAAGCCAAGAGGAACATAGGTGCCAAAATTCAAGTTTGTAGGCTTTACGTTTCTGGAGATTTTGTGATGATCTGTGAGGGGTATTTCGCGTTTATATATATAGATGTACTTAAAGAACAGTGTAGAGCCAAAACTCACTTCACAAATGTCTCACTTAGCAGCATAAATTTTGGGCTCATCTGTAGTCATAAGTTGAGGACTAAGAACTAACCTAGAACTAAGGAGAAACTTCCCAACAGTGAGGACAATGAACCAGTGGAACAGCTTGCAACCAGAAGTTGTGAGTGCTCCATCACTGGAGGTTTTTAAAAGGAGATTGGACAGCCACTGTCTGTCTGTCTTTCTTTCTTTCTTTCTTTCTTTCTTTCTTTCTTTCTTTCTTTCTTTCTTTCTTTCTTTCTTTCTTCTTTCTTTCTTTCTCTTTCTTTCCTTCTTCCTTCCTTCCTTCTCCATGCTGGAGGCTTTTAAGAAGAGATTGGAGAGCCACTTGTCTGAAATGGCATAGGGGTTTTGAGCAGGGGGTTGGGCTAGAAGACCTTGAAAGGACCCTTCCAACTATGTTATTCCTCTAAACCCAAATTAACGTGCCTCAGAAGAAAAGAGAAGGTTGGAAAGAACCCTCAGCCTTCTATGAGCAAAATGAGATTAGAGGTCTGTTTACACAGAGCCGGAAGGGAAAATCCTTATCAACCCTCTTTGTACTACCGAGAGCAAAGCACGTTCCAAAGGCCAAGTGATTGAAGTATTCAAAGTTTTAAGAGCTTCACAAAGGCTGCAAATCAAAATTTTGAAAGTCTCAACTGCAGGAGCATTCTAACTTGAAGCTTTCCAACCCAGGTGGTCCTTGACTTACAATGGTTCATTTAGTGGCCACTCAAAATTACAACGGCACTGAAAAAAAGAGACTCGTGACCATTTTTCACAGTTACAACCTCTGCAGGGTTCCAATAATCTAATAGTCTTCCAGAATTTGAGGGGCTGTCACAGAGAAGAGAGGGAGTCAAGCTATTCTCCAAAGCACCTCAAGGCAGGACAAGAAGCAACGGATGGAAACTCATCAAGGAGAGAAACAACCTGGCATTAAGGAGAAATTTCTTGGGAGTGAGAGCAATTAACCAGTGGAACTCCTTGCCACCAAATATTATAGGTACTCCATCAATGGAGGTTTTCAAGAAGAGACTGGACAGCCTCCATCAATGGAGGTTTTCAAGAAGAGACTGGACAGCCACTTGTCTGGAATGGACTAGAATAGAATAAGAGTTGGAAAGGACCGTGGAGGTCTTCTAGTCCAACCCCCTGCTCAAGCAGGAAACCCTATACCATTTCAGAGAAATGGTTGTCCAACCTCTTCTTAAAAACTTCCAGTGTTGGGAGTGGTTATATGACCTACAAGGCCCCTTCCAACTCTGTTATTCCGTACTAGTCTGTATATTTAGGGACAAGACACTTGAAGATTCATATATTAGAAATAGAATATTTGCTTTTCATGTGATGTTTATATTTAGTGCCTCAAATTATCTCGGCTTGGTTTCCATGGTTAAAATTGCCACACTGGTGTGTTCTCGACTCTCCCCCTACTCAGAATTACGTGGGGACAACTGGCAATGGCAGGGAGGGGGATACAGAGGCCAAACTATTCTTAGGGAAGGAAATAAAAATGGAAACAGCCTCAGTTGCCTCCCCTAACAGGAGGTCCTCGACTTACGACCACAGCAGAATCCAAAATCTCGGTGACTAAATGAGACATTTGTGAAGTGAATTTTGCCACGTTGTCTCACCATGTTTAGTAAGCAAATCGCTGAAGTTGTTACCTTAGCAAAACCGTTCTTAAGTGAATCTGCCAACTTTGCTCGTCAGAAAATCGCTAAAGGGAGATCGTGTGACCCTGGGACGTGATGACCATCGTAAATATGAAGCAAATGCCTGGTGTCTGAATGTAAATCAAGTGACACAATGGGTTGTAAGTGTGAAAAACGGTCATAAGTTGCTTTTTTTCCCGTGCCATTGTAACTTTGAACGGTCACTAAACGAATTGTTGTGAGTACATGCAACGGTTTTCTGTATTTCTTCCTTCTTTGCCAGGTTCAATGTTGAGTTTCAGAAAATACAGACATTGGTGTCTAAGTGTATTCATGAACTGGCAGAGACATGGTTAACAAAGTAAGCATGGCAACAAACCAGCCAATGGGAACTGACAACCTGGGTGTACTTTGGCTCTGTGTGCTTTGCTGAGAATTTGCTTGCTAAACTGAGTTCTGCTCTGAGCTGCTGCTGCTGCTTGTGTTTTTGCTTATGTTACAATGAAAGAATCTGCTAATGGTATTGTAAACTTTACTCATGTTAATATGTTTACAAAGAAGTTAATCGTCCTGCAGAATCAGTCATCTGGGTGTTTTCTGGACATGAATTTCTGCTGCAAACTCTAACTATCAGATCTGTCATGCCCCCTTCGGAGTCTGAATCCGAGGAGGAAGAAGAACAGCTGACAGGGAGGGGGAGTGTGGCTCCGTTGGCTGTGGAGGAAACTGGGGAAGGGTAAAGTCCGGCTGGGCAGAGCAAGAAAGAGGGAGAACAAGGGAGAAGGAGTTCAGAGGAAGAGCCAGGCCCACCCCCTCTTCATCCTAGGGCATGCAGGGAGGAATGGTGAAGGGAGCAACATGGGTTGTATGGCTTATGGGGAAGGAAAGGGCCCCGATTCCCTTCATTAGCCACACCTGGGAATGAGAGTTTAAAAGAGCTGCATGCTGAGTACGGCAGCTGCTGGGAACAAAGATGAATTTATCATGTGTTGACTTTGCTTATCTGTGTTCCTGGCGTTTTCCCAACCATGTTGAGTTATTGCCATGCCTTCACATCTGGAATTCTTGCTCCTGCCCTGCCAAACTAATTACCTCATTTTGCCTTGATTGGATTTATAGTTACAGTTTAGTTGACCATGTTTTGGATTTGATTCTCTGCAGCCAAAGGCTGTTCCTGGGAGAGTTTTTCTCCAGCCCAGAAGGTAACCAGGACATTGGGGGTAAAGTTGGAACTAACAAAGGGACTCCTACTGATTGTTTGACTATATTGCCCTTGTGCTACACCCCTTTGGGTCATCACAGGATCATTGAAAAGAAAAACCAATGTAGACTTTCCTAAACTTGGTGCCTCCCAGATGAGCTGGCCTCCTTATTGATGAGTTATCCATCAATGCCAGGGATGAGGAACGATGGAATAAGAAATAAAACAGAACTTTAGTTGTGAATCAGGCTAAGTGAACAATTCTCAGAGAATTGTGTTAGGAGATGGACTAGAAATGTGGGGAACTGAGGTTCTCCCTTAGGCATGGAGGCCATCTGGTAACCTTGGGGGAGTCATTCCCCTCTCTGCTCAAATCAGTGTCAGCTCCTGTCACAGCCAGCGGATGAACACACAATCCCTGGTTGTGTCATGCACAGAGAAGTTCGGTTTTAAGACTTGAACGAATGAATGCAAGGCAGAAACAAAGGGACATAACAGCCAAGAAGGAGAAACCCCAAGGAACAACCACAATGCATCTCTCGGGTCCAAAAATAAGTATCTTCAGGGAGAGGGGAATAAAACTCCCAAATAAATAAAACTCCCAAATGAGAAAAAAGAAGTTATGATAACTTAAGAGATCAATATTTCTCAGTCCATGGGATTTAGAGGAGTTTTTACTCTTCGCAAAGAAGGGAGGGAGAAAGGGAGACAAGGCAAAAAGGTAAAGGGAGGGAGGGAGGGAGGGAAGGAAGGAAGGAAGGAAGGAAGGAAGGAAGGAAGGAAGGAAGGAAGGAAGGAAGGAAGGAAGGAGGGAGGGAGGGAGGGAGGGAGGGAGGGAGGAGGAAGGAAGGAAGGAAGGAAGGAAGGAAGGAAGGAAGGAAGGAAGGAAGGAAGGAAGGAAGACAAAGCAAAAAGGTAAAGGGAGGGAGGGAAGGAAGGAAGCTGAGGCAAAAAGGTAAAGAAAAGGAAGGAAAGAAGGAAAGGAAGAGATGGAGGGAAAGAGGAAGGAAGGAAGGGAAGGTAAAGAAAAAGAAGAAAGGGGGAGAGAGGGAAGGGAGGAAATGCAAGTACAGAGTAGCAAAAAACTAAGAGAAGTCAAGAGAATAAATAGAAACTGGGATTAAAATTGGGCTAAATAGTAGCGTAGAACTTGTGTTTCTTAGCAACCTGTAGATGAAAACTGAGCAAGAGCAGAACAGAATTGTCATAATATACGAGAACAGATGTGCACCTCCAGTTAGGATGACATCAATTGCCCATTATTATATATGCCTAACCTGCTTTTGAGCATACTCTATATAACATCTCCCTCCCTTGTGCAAAAGATACTCTCCACCTGTGTGTGCAGACCTGATTTTTGGGAGGCTTGCACCAAAAGGAGGGCGAAAGGAAGGGTGCCAAACTCATGTTGAGCCATTCCACCCAACCGAGAGCCTGACGGTTTTCACCACGCAGGAATTGTAATTCTTCTTTGAAGAAGGAAGTTTAGTATCAGTTTCATGGCCCAACCTCTGTAAGCTGCAGGGCACTACTCGGCAGTTTTCCGTTGGTTTTGGTTCTTTTTGAAGATTATTGCTAAGAAATATTTTCATTGACCTGGTGCTGACCAAAGTTATGTAGCTGGGATGAGCTTTGGCCTCAATAAAGAGATTTCCTCTTGATCTAAACAGCCCCCAAGACGTCTGGCATTTCTCATTTCCTATATTGGCCCATTTCAGACATTCATTATATGGCTTAATAACAGCGTCCAGGAACAGGCTGACCACAAGGGAACATTTCTTTCCCAAACAATCTGAGGTTAGAAAGAAGAGACCATCAATCACGGGTCTATTGGGATCACCTTCTATGCTGAAGGAAATGCAGGAGTTTATGTTGATCAACCTCAATATTCCAGAAGAGGAATATTTCTGCTGCTGATTGGATTGAAGAAGGTGTTTAATTCTTTGATTTGCCTCCTGTTAAGAAGTGGGTTAGGGAAGAGAGAGCTGTATGTTCATTAATGAAGAGGAAGGAAAGAGATTATGAAATTGTTTACCCTTATGAGAAGGTGGGAAGTTACTTCCTTGGGGGGAGGAATTTTCTTTTTTAATTATATGGAGATGGGAGGGAGGAGGAGGAGAAGGGAGAAGAAGGAGAGGAAGGAAGGGGAGAAGAAGAAGAAATAATGGTGGTGGTGGTGGAGGAGGAGGAGAAGGAGGAGGTGAAGGAGAAGGAGGTGAAGGAAAGGAGGAGGAGAAGGTGAAAGTGAAGGAGAGGAGGTGAAGAAGAAAAGACGGAGAAGGAGATGATAATAATAATAATAATGGTGGTGGTGGTGGAAGAGGAGGAGGAGAAGATGAAGGAGAAGGAAAGGAGGAGGTGAAGGAAAGGAAGAGAAGATGAAAAGAAGAGGAGAAGGTGAAAGTGAGGAGGAGGAGGAGGAGGAGACCATGATTGAGTTGGCAACTTTGAAAGACTCCAAAGCCAAAAGTGGAATGTTAAGTTCTTTTGGCAGCTTTTATCTGCAGCAAGAAAAGAAAAATCACCCTCTTCACAGCTATTCATCTTTTCTATTCATCAATTTAAAAAAAATTATATGATGAAATGGAAGAACCCCACAAAATGCTACAATCCGATTGCTTACGAGAGAGCCCAGGTGGAATGTACAATTAAGTAGCAATTCTTGGAACTGCTGATCCAATTTATTAGCTTTTCTCTGAATTGCACAGGGCCAATTTCTCCTATTTGTCTGCATTCCTTGCTATGTATATTTCCTTTTTTTCCCTACTTTGCTTTGTTCCCTCCATCAGCACAGAACTTCATTTCCTGAAGGTGACCTTCTGAACTTTTTAGATCTTTTGTACCTTCTGAGGCGCCATTAAAAAAAAATTCATTTCCCCTCCCTCTTTTTCACAGTATGGAATACATTCAGTTAAACTACAAAATACCATCGTTTTCAAGACCCTTTAGGCACTGCAAAAACATCTGGCTGTCCTTAAGAAATCTCCTCCTTAAAGTATCTCTTTAAACATCAGTTTTAACTGATATCAGTTTTAACTGATTTTAATAAAACTGCAGTTTTATTCTGACATGTGAAAAGATCTGGGAAATGATAAAATAATAGGAAGAAGCTGAACTTGGGTGAACTCCACAACACTTCCTTAAGATTATTGTCTAAGCATTACACCCTTATTAAATTAGACATAACATTGTTGTACATAACATGCAAGACATGCATGGTTTTTGCTGATGAAGAGCTATTTCTACGCTCCTAAATCAAAGGTTTTGGGCATTGCCTAGGTGTGCCAAGATGTCATTCCTCCTGTGGGAGCCAATTTACTTCTGGGTTCAATTTAAGGTGTTGGTTGTCTTCTTTAAAAGGGTCTTCAAATTTGACAGCTTTACGACTTGTGGACTTCAACTCCCAGAATTCCTCTTCCAGTCATTAGCTCAGGAATTCTGGGAGTTGAAGTCTACAAATCTTAAACTTGCCAAGTTTGAAGACCCTTGCCCTACATGGCTAGGAACCAAGTTATTTGAAGGATCATCTTCTCCTAATTACATCTACTTGACCTACCAGAGTGGGGAGGCTGGGAAAGTTATAGGTTCCCTGTCCTAAGGAGGTCCATCTAGTGCCAGGGTCTTCAAACTTGACAGCTTTCAGACCTGTGGACTTCAACTTCAGGAATTCTGGGAGTTGAAGTCCACAAGTCTTAAACTTGCCAAGTTTAAAGACCTTGATGAGGTGGCTCCCTGAGAAACATCAACCTCCATGGAGATCAGATTGGTCCTCACTTTGACACTCTTTTGCAAGGCTCTGAAGACTTGGCTTTGCCAACAGGCCTGGAGGAACCCAGAGTGGGATGGAGACTCTCAAGAGGCTTGATGGATTGTTGCCACCAGGAAGGTGAAAGTTCATTGCTTTGTTATTGTTTTTATAATGGGGTTCTTCTCTTTGTAAGCTACCCAGAATCACTGAGGGAGAAGGGAGCAGACTACTCACAAGGGAAGACCTGACATAGGTTGAGAGGCTCCAAGCTTTTTAGCTCTTCAGTTGTTCAAGGTAACTTAAACAGCAGATCTCTGGAGATACGAGAAGATGACAACCCAACGTAGGGGCAGGCCAAAAGAAGCCGACAAGCCGATCCTTGTGTTTGTAATTGTGACAGCATCTCCACAGTTACATGATCAAAATTCAGGGGCTTGGCAACCAGGAGGTATTTGCAAACAGTTGTAGCATCCCAGGGAGATGGGATCACAATTTTGCAAGCTTTCCACAAGCAAAGTTAATGGGGGGAGCCAGATTCACTTAAGGACCACATGATTTGCTTCTATTGACAAGCATTGGCAAAAATGGGTCATATACCTGGGGACCATTCTCTTAATGGCCGCCTTGCTTAGCAACTGACTTTCTCAATCCAATCAAAAGCTATCTATAGATCTATATATCACAATAATCTTGCTGCAATTATCATATGCAATATTAATTATTCCTTTTTTAATTATCATATGCAATATAAAGTTATTGAATATATTATATCCAATATTAATTATTCCTTTTCTAATTATCATATGGAATATAGTTATCATATACATTTTCATATGCAATATTACTTATTCCTTTTCTAATTCTCATAAATATAAAGTTATTGTATATGTTATCATATGCAATATTATTTCTTTTTTAATTATCATATGCAATATAAAGTTATTGTATAGTTATCAAATACAGTATTAATTATTCCTTTTCTAATTCTCATAAATATAGTTATTGCATGTGATCACATGCAATGCTACTTATTCCTTTTTCAATTATCATATGCAATATAAAATTATAGACATTATCATATGCACTATTAATCATTCCTTTTCTAATCATCATATGCAATATAAAGTTATCACATACAGCTATCATATGCAAAATATTCCTTTTCTAACTCCACCTCTGTAACACCCAGTTCTGTAGGAATAATTCATGCTCAAAGGAATGAGCATGTACTTCCCACCAGCATAAAAATAATCACAGAAACCCAAAACCAAACTAAAATGCCATTTCTTTTAAGCATAATATATCTGTTGCTAGAAGTTTATATCTCTTAATGAAATTCAGATTTCTCTGTCGCTATTCCATCTGAACCTGCTTATATAACCCAAGGTGGTTTATTTTTATTTTTGTGCACCTTGACACAATGCATGATTGTGGGGTTTAAACCCTGCCTTCTAAATCACAGTTTTTAAGAAAAGCGCATAATTGGCAAATAACAGGGTTCCCAGGAAGCAGACCACAAAAAGCAAAGAGTCAATGACGAATTTAGACAGAATTGAGAAGCTCTGGTAGCAAAATTTGCAGACAGAAGAAAACACATTACTCTACAATGGTTCCCTCTCCATTTGCCTCAAAAGTCAGCCTTCAAATTCTTTTCTTTTGCAAAGAAAGTACCTGTATTTCCCATAATATCTCTATATGGGTAGTCCTTGACTTACAACAGTTTGTTAAGTGACCATTCCAACTTACAACGGCACTGAAAAAAAGTGACTTAGGAATGTTTTTTGCTGCAGCATCCCCTGATCAAAATTCAGAAACTGACTCATATTTATGACAGTTGCAGCATCCCGGGGGAATCCAGATTCCCCTTCCCAACCCTGGTTCCTCATTGAACAATGGCAAGTGAATCACTTAACAACTCTGGCAAAGAAGGTCATAAAATGGGATAAAATTTGTTTTAACAAGTGTTTCACTTAGCGACAGAAATGTTGGCCTCGAATTCTGGGCGTATGTCAAGGACAGCCTGCATTCTCATTACAGTGTGAAGAAAATGTAATAAAGTACATTTTTAAAATCCTGTGATTTTTTTTTTAACTCTAGCTCATTCTTAAGGACAGAGGATTCCAATGGGTTCATTTTACTAGCTTAATTCTTAAGGATTTCTACTTGTTTCCATAGAAGCAAAAACTCTTTCTATGGAGATACTCAGTCCTCCAAGTCAGGGTTGTCCCAAAAGTGCTTTTTTTCAAGAGGCAGTTGGATTTTCTGGTTATTGTTTTCCCTTGAAGACATTTCGCTTCTCATCCGAGAAGCTTCTTCGGTTTGGTATTTATAAAAATAAATACAGAGATATGGAAATATGTAAGAATAAACAATGCAAGGAATATGATTATTGGATTGCATGTGAACATAGTATGAAATGCACAAAATGAGAATTGTAATAACGTATTGTGGTAGAAATGAGTAAATAATAGTTATAATCCTGATGCATAACACTATGGAATCAAAAGAGATTATACTATATGATCATTTTAACTAGGATGTATAAGATGATGGGGAAAAAAAGGAGGGACTAATATAAAAGTACACAATGATGTTGTATAATTGGAACTGTTATGTATATTAAGCAGTGGTGTGATTCAGCCGGTTCACACTGGTTTGGGAGAACCGGTTGTTAATTTTCTGAGCAGTGTGGTGAACTGGTTGTTGAAAAACGTCATTAAGGCGGAGAACCGGTTGTTAAATTATTTGAATCCCACCACTGATATTAAGGAAAAACGTACCATAAAAATATTTTTTTTAAAAAAGAAATATTTTGATATAGCATCCCCAGCTATATGTATAGATAGTCACCAAGTGCTAAAATACAGTCTCATTATCGATCCACAATTTGGGTAGCAATTATATAGTCCAACACGTCTAATCAGCTATTCCGGGAAGTGTCAAGATTTAATTTTAAATAGTGTTTATAGGGCCTGCAGTTCTTGCAAACTAATCAGCATCAATGAATGCCGGTCGTTAAGTAATTAAAAAAAAATCACCAAATAGAATATAGCAAGGAAGTGTGATAAATAATACCTTTTTAAGCACTTTTGTTTAAAAAAACCTTGCACTTCTGATACAACCAGCTGTGCACAAATTCAACACTGTTTCTACCAAAAATAGGCCTAACTTGACTTGTGAAGCGAATTTTGGGGTTGGTAGCAACTTTTATATACAAAGCAAATTATGGGTTTTCTTTAAAGAAAAAAGAAAGAAGAGAACTAAGCACCTGTTATAAATTAACAGCATTTGATGAAAAGGCGACCCATTTAACAACTTACAGATTCCTTAAAAAGAGGCCAGTTGTGGTTACTGGTGAGCCTCGAGTTACAACAAGTTGTTTAGTGTTTCAATGTCCTGGCCAAACAAAATGGGGTTGTTTATTACCATATGTAATCTCCAGCAGGATCCAAAACAAAAAACAGGGCAATTCATTCATGAAGAGTAAGCCCTTGTGAAGCTACCTAAATAGTCTGAGTCCACATCTGCCCGATAACCCACCTTCTGCCCGCCACCCAACCCTTGACCACCCCACAGTAGCCATGATCTAAATTAGATAATAACAGTCCGTTCAGTAGCCAGGTGTTAAAGCTGGAAGAAATCCCCTCCATCTCAGCAGCCATGCGATGCCAGCTATTGATGTCATCGGTCTCTGGCTGTTGCCTGGAGGGGATGTCATCAAATAGCGTCAGGCAGGCAGCGGAGAGCAGCAGCGGAGAGTTGGACCCAACAGAATGGACATCGGCAGGCAGCAACCATTCCCCTGGAATAGCCACAACCCGCAATGGTTATTGTCGAGCATGTCGAGGTTTGACATAGTGACTGTTTGAAGTGAAGAGTGGCACTGACAAAAATGTTGAGTTATTGTACGGCCATTTTTCACACTTTTGCAGCTCCCCCTGGTCACATGTTCAACATTCAGAGGCTTGGCAACTGATTCATATTTATGATGGTCGCCATCTCCTTGAGATCACGTGATCCCCTTTGGCGACCTTCTGACCAGCAAGGTCAGAATAGGGGAGCCAGACTCATTTAACAACCATGTGACCAATTTAACAATTGCAGTGTCTCACTTAACATCTGAACTCGAGATTCTGAATGGATTCCCAAAAATGAATGCATTTGACAAACGTTTGATTCTTTCTTTCTATTCCTACACGTAGTATTTATGAGTTTGGGTGTGAGAGAGCTCCCAAAGCAGGGGTGTCAAACTCAATTTCATTGAGGGCCACATCAGGGTTGTTTGACCTTGGGGGGATGTTTGGGATACATGGCCAGCTCGATGTCACTCATGTTGAGGGTGCCTGTGATGGCCTGAGCACTCTGCCAGCGAAAACAGGCTCCCCAGCTTCATTTTCAGCTACAACGGCCTCCTGCAACCCTTTGCCAATGAAAATGGAGCTCAGGAGCGTCTCCTAGAGTCTCAGTCCCCAGGTGTGCCTTGTGAAGAGGGACGGGGCGCTCCTCTCCCAAGTAGTCGGCTCAGGCTGCACTGTTCTCGCCTTTTCTCCACTCTCTGTACTTATGGATCAGGCGGGGGCAGTCCTTGCTCATTGCCTGAGTTCTGTCTCTCATGTTCACTGCTTAGACTCTCTTGGTCATCCTGCCCCCCTTCCTCCTACATGCCCTCCCAATCCTGAAAGGACCTGGCCTGACTCAGCCTGCTCCTCCCCATATTCCTCCCAAGCCAATGAAGCCACCCCTCAATCTCCCTCGGTTCCAGTTCCTGTTCATCTTCCCCACAGATTCAGGCTCCGATGGGAACATGACATGAAATGTCTTGAAAGCAAAACCAGTAAGTCCAGGTGACTCTTGGAAAAAAGCACTTTTGTGTTCCCTCTGCAGTCTTTCTAGGATCCCAACATCTTTTTTGTTTTGTAGCATTGGTGACCATGATTAGAGGCAATATTCCAAGTATGGTCCCACCAGTGCAGTATAAAACAGCATGTCACTTCTCATGATCTTGAAACTATCCAATTGTTCATGCAATCTAGGATTGTATTAGCCCTCCTTTGGATGAGGGGCGTCCAAAATTTGGACCCATTGCAAAACCAAACAGAGGTGCCAAGGGAATTTGCTGGCAAAAATATTGTTTTGGTTTTTTTTGCAAGCCTAAAACGCTCAAAATATAATTATAAACTCTGCTAAACCCTTGAAAGACATTCAATCAACCAGCATGCTGGCCTAAACCTCCCTCCCCCCTCCCAATTCTTTGTCAACACAGCTAGGAAATATTGCCTGATTTATTAGGAGGCATCAGAGGTTGGGCCGTCTAGACAAACCACAAAGATAGCTTTCTCTTCGTGCCTCATTCCAAACCAGGATAATTCAGTCATTTCCCAAATCTGTTCTTGGAATCCAGTTTAAAAGCCGGTTTGGAGTCGGCTGTGATGCCGGCGGCTTGAAATAAAACAGGACAAGCTCTTGAAATTTTAAACCCAAGATATCAATCCTAAACCATCATTCACAAGCCAAGAACAGATTCAAGAGATCACACAGAATAGAATTCTTTATATATATATATATATATATATATATATATATATATATATATATATATATATATATATATTATTATCATTATTATTATCCATCCACATTGTGTGTGAACCGAGTTGGTTCTGGGTATCATTCATATTAATCCAATTCACAGTAACAATATTAGTAATCTCTATCACATCAAATTTAAGTAATCCTTGTTATATTGTTTAAAACATACATTTAAAAAATGCCAAACATCTGTAGACTTCTAATCTTTCTATTATTTTTATTTCTTCTATAAACATTTACATTATAATATTTCCCCTAATTTTATTTCTGCCTCTTTCAGTTTATGATCAAGCTACTATAGTATAGAATTTGGCCAAGTGTGATTGGACACATTTGGCCAAGTGTAATTGGACACACAAGGAATTTGTCTCCAGAGCATAAACCGACATCTTCTATATATATAAAAGCGAAATACCCCACACACATCATCACAAAATCTCCAGAACCGTAAAGCCTACAAACTTGAAATTCGGCCCATTTGTTTCTCTTGGCTTCTAGGTGCTCACTAAGAAAGGATTGTTCGAAATGACCATCAGAGCATTAGTATTTCCTATATATTACTATTGTTGTTGTTGTTGTTGTTAACATGCTCTGATGCTAAGGAGTTCTACTCCCCCTCCCAGGGGTGGGATCCAACCTGTGTAACTACTAGTTCGTTGATTTTACATTTTGCCATCCATGGAAAAGGGGGTAGGTTTCACATATCACCTGTTACTGAAGTCTGTAGCAGCCAAAGAAGCCTCATTAATTTTTTTTTTGAAAAGATCAGTTATTTGCACAACTCCTCCTTTTCATGCTGGAAGATTCCCAGAACTCTATTTAAACATTGCAATAAATCAAGCCAAACAAGATGTACATGTCTAACTACTGAATGACACCCCTCAAAAAGGAAACCAAGAGGTTCCTTTTACAAGAAGATCTTGTAAAACTTGGGGTTCCTTTCTCCATTTCATCTTAAACGGGCTCTCCTTAGATATACATGAGCAGATAAAACCAGAAACTCAGTGATTTTTTTTCCAGACGATCTGCACGGGAGCTGCCACTTCACAAGCTGTAAACTTGCCAGCATGACAGACAGAAATGGGAAAAACCGGTTAAGCAAGGAAAATAAATTCAGAAACTGGATAGTATAGAAAAGAAGTAGCTAACACATCCATTCCTGCACCCCAAAATTCATGCTTTTGCATGTCACTATCTAAGTTTCTGGTCTTTAATGCAATAGGATATATTTTAATCAGCTTTTTTAAAAAATAAAAATAAAAACGTTATCTTCCAAAAAATGGAGTTATTCTAATTTAAAACAAGTTTCTTTCCAGTTCTGGCTAGGATTTTATGTTAGAAATACACTCCAAAGGCTTTTGATTATTTCTGTTTGGTGGGTGTATTTTTTCCAGATGGATGGACGGATGGACGGACAGACAGACAGACAGACTGAGAAACTTTCCATATGCTATTGTGCTTGGGGGAATCTCATTATTATAAAATCTACTGCAAAAATAAAACATTTAAGGTGAAAGCAGCAGCTTCCAGCTTTAGATTGGTTTCCTATTATTGCCACAGGTTTCATTTTCAGAGAAATGAAAGCAAAATTAGGTACAATCTACCACCCAGTCAAGCATAACATGCTGGGAATTGTTCAGGCAAGGCTGATTTAATTAGCAACAGGCCAAATTGCCTGAGTTGTGTGTATATGTGTGTGTGTGTGTGTTGAAGTACAGCCGAGAATGTCAGACTTTATTGGAAAAAGTGACCCACAGATTTCTCTCTGCACTTGGAAAAATACTCTATCCTGACAAAGCTTGGAGGAAAAAATTAAATTGCTTCCCACAATGAAAGCCTTTGTTTATGTTTTCAGCAACTAAGAAGAGTCAAATTATATATACCTCACTAAATATAAAGGAAACTGTTCTCTCTCTCTCTCTCTCTCTCCCTCTGTGTGTGTGTGTGAGATAGAGAGAGAGTTTTTAAGCATAATCTCCTTTTTGGACTGTTAAAAGGCTTGCTCTCTTTCTGTGGGCATAGTTTAATTACCCGACTTTCCATTCAGTTGTTGTGTTTGGAAGCTCTACTTTGGAAAATGGGTCAACAAATATCCAAACAACCAAACAAACATTGGAACTACAGGCCAGGGACTTAATAAGCTTACTGTATACTTATGGATCACCCATATTTTTTAAAAAATATGTTTATTGAAAGTTTCAAAAAAAAGAACATATTTTAAAAAAAGAGAAACATGTTCTCACATTTTTGCAATGTTTTCAAAGCAGTGTCAGTTAAAGTTATTTGTTACAAGTAAATCTATAACTTGTTTCCTAGATCCTTACTTTTTTGGTTATTATTACAATTATAATACAATATTTATTTAATTATATTACTTTACATATATACATAGCTATATATACATTTATCCTTATTTCCATTTTCTCTTGTTGTTTGTTTAATTGGTTTCACTAGACATCTTTACTTCCTTTTTATACAACCATTTGTACCATATATTCCAACTTGTAAAAAACTCCCCCTCTTCCTTACT
The DNA here is from genome assembly GCA_023653725.1 of Bungarus multicinctus. Lineage (NCBI taxonomy): Eukaryota > Metazoa > Chordata > Lepidosauria > Squamata > Elapidae > Bungarus > Bungarus multicinctus. The sequence goes on from CM042848.1 coordinate 29,427,750, forward strand.
TTTTAGTAACATGGTTAGTCTAACCATTTTCTGTACATTGGTGAATTTTATTAGTTATTGCCTGGTCCGTGGGTGTCATTGTTGATTTCCAGTTTGGGGCAAAGACTATCCTTGCTGCTGTAATGATATGTGATATCAAATGCTGGTGTTTTTTTGCTCCATGTCGTTTCTGTCATTCCAAGTAGAAAAGTCTCTGGGTTGAATTTAATCTTTTATCATCTCTTCTAACCATGTTTGTATCTTAGACCACTACTTTTGGGCTTTAGGACATGTCCACCACATGTGAAAATACGTTCCCTGGCTAAAGTTGTTGTTGTTGTTGTTGTTGTTATTATCATTATTATTATTATAACTTTCCCTCTCCCAAATAGGGACTCGGGGCGGTGAACAGCCACAATAAAATACAATTGATATAAATTTTAAAATGAATTAAAAGAAAATTAAATGCATGGCTGTAATTAAAAATAAAACCAATAAAACCCCGTTAAAAATGAAGATTTAAAAATTAAAACCCTACTAATGGGACTAGGCCAGATCAGCCTGCTGAAAAAGGTGGGTCTTCAGTGCGTCCCGGAAGGCCCATAGGTCAGTGATGGCCTGTATCTCCATAGGAAGTTCATTCAAGAGGAAGGGTGCCCCCACAGAGAAGGCCCGTACCCTCAGAGCCGCCAGCCAGCATCAGCTAGCCAGCGGCACCCCGAGGAGGCTCACCTTGTGGGAGCGCATTGGCCGGCGGGAGGCCGACGTTGGCAGTAGGCAGTCCCGTAAGTACCCGGGTCCCAAGCCATGGAGCGCTTTAAAGGTGATCACCAACACCTTGAATCGCACCAGAAGGCCACCGGAAGCCAATGCAGCTCGCGCAGGAGCGGTATAACATGGGAGCTCCGAGAAGCCCCCAAGATCACCCGCGCGGCCGCATTCTGCATCAGCTGAAGCCTCCGGATGCTCTTCAAGGGGAGCCCCATGTAGAGAGCATTGCAGTAATCTAGGCGGAAGATGACGAGGGCAGAAGTGACCATGCGCAATGCACCCCGATCCAGAAAGGACCGCAACTGGTAGATCCGATGGACCTGACAAAAGGCCCCCCTGGTGACGGCTGCTATATGATTTTCTAACGACAGCCATACATCCAGGAGGACAACCAGATTGCGCGCCCTCTCCGTGGGGGTCAAAATTTTTCCCCCATGGCCAGCGATGGAGTAAGCTCGCTGTATCTGGGGGCAGGAAACTACAGCCACTTGGTTTTGGTTGGGTTGAGCCGAAGCCTGTTAAGACCCATCCAACTCCGCACGGCCTCCAGGCACTGGGTCATCACTTCAACAGCTTCGTTGGGGTGGCCTGGGGTAGAAATGTATAGCTGAGTATCATCAGCATACTGATGAAACTCTACCCCAAAGCCACAGATGATCTCACCAAGAGGCTTCACATAAATGTTGAACAGAAGGGGCAAGAGCACAGACCCCTGAGGGACCCCACAGAACAGAGGCCTCAGGGCCGACCTCTGCCCTCCTGCCAACACGAATTGCAAGCGGTCAGAGAGGAAGGAGGAGAACCACCGCAACATGGTGCCTCCCACTCCCAACCCCCCCAACCGCTGCAATAGGATACTGTGGTCGACAGTATCAAAAGCTGCTGAGAGATCTAACAGGACCAGGACAGAGGAGCAACCCCTGTCCCGGGCCCTCCAGAGATCATCCACCAACGCAACCAATGCCGTCTCCGTGCTGTGCCCGGTCCTGACACCCGATTGGAGAGGATCTAGGTATACCATTTCCTCCAGGTGCTGAGGGAGCTGTCGTGCCACCAAACTCTCAACAACCTTCGCCACAAAGCGAAGGTTGGAGACCGAATGATAGTTAGATAACAGAGTTGGGTCCAGGGATGGTTTCTTGAGGAGGGGCCGCCTCTTTCAAGGTACAAGTTACATTTCCAACATTTGGGTGACATATTAGGGAACATCCTAGCAAGTCTTGCTGGTGAGAGATGCCAGCGATAGAACATTTTATAAATATTTTCTTTATACGAGACTGATAACATTAATTTATAGTTAGTTCGCCAAATTCGTTCCCATTGTTCTAATTCAATATTGTGGTCACAATTTTTAGCCCATGTTATCATGCTCTCCTTAACCGTTTCCTCTTCCATTTTAAATTTCAATAAATAATTGTACATTTTGGTAATCATCTTTTTTTTCACTTCCTTGTAAAATTTTGTCTAATTCCTGATCTGTATTATAAAATCCAAATTGTTCCTTGTCTTTTTTGTGTTTTGTTTGAATTTGAACGTACGGCCACCACCCAATTTCAATTCCCTGTGTTTTTAATTGTATCTGTGTTTTCAAGTCACTTTCACCTGTTATTAACTCTTTATATTTTATTGCTTTGTTCAAATCCATAATATTAGGATATACTAGTGCCTCCATTGGAGATAGCCAGAGAGGTATTTTCACATAATGGTTTCTTTTAATTTTTTCCCATATATGTAACAAAGGATCCCTTATCCAATGTCTTTGAAAGTAGCTATGGGTTTTATTTTTTCCATCCCAAAGAAATGCGTGCCAGCCAATCTGTAAATCGAAGCCTTCTATTGTCAATATTCTTTTGTCCTCCAGGTTAATCCAATCTTTGAATGGATCACCACAGTTCTAAATGGATTGATTTATAAATAAATTTTGCTGCTGCATTAGGCAGGATTTTGGAGGGTTCACAATCAGGCCTGAATTGTGGAAGGTTCAAAGAATTTTGGAGGGTTCACAATCACACCTGAATTTTGGAAGGTTCAAATAATTTGGGGGGGTTCACAATCAGGCCTGAATTTTGGGGGGTTCAAGGAATTTTGGAGGGAGAGTTTCAAAATCAGGCCTGAATTTTAGAGCGGGTTCAAAGAATATTGGGTCGCAATCAGTTTGCTGAAAATCAGCGTGTTCCTGATTTACAGCTAGCTAGGATATTTTGGATGCTTTAAAAGAAAAAAACCAGGAGAATTTAGAGCACAATTTGAAACTATTTTTATTTTTACTGCCATAAAACAGTGAGATTAGCTTAGTATGATTTGGAACTTCTTATATTATCTATCATATATCCAGCTAGCTAGCTAGCTAATCTCAACATTTTGTGATAACCTCAAAATATTCTCTGTGTGTGTGATAGAGAGAGAGAGAGAGAGAGAGAGAGAGAGAGAGAAAGGTGGGGGGGTGCGCACCGGTGTGTAAATGCATACAGGTAGTCCTCAACTTGCAACAGTTCTATTTGGTGACTGATCAAAGTTACAAAGGTACTGAAAAACAGGACATTTTTCACTTACAACTGTTGTAGCATCCCCATGCTCAAATGCTTGGAAACTGACTTGTACTTATGCCAGTTGCAGGGTCCCAAGATCACGATTCCCTTCGGCAATCTCCTGAATACCAAAATCAATGGGGAAGCCAGATTCACTCTCAACAACCACGTGACCTTATTTAACAACTGCAGGGATTCATTTAACAATTGCAGCCAGAAAGTTAGTACAACGGGGTGCAAAACTCACTTGTCTCATGTCGCAGCAGAAATTTGGGGATCCATTTTGGCCACTAAGTCAAAGATGTATATGTTGTGTTTTATTTTCTCAAGTGCCTTATGACAAAGGCCGGTGAGAGTTCCAACAGATCCGATTCTATTTCTGACTTCCCCCTGCCCCCCCAACGTACCAGCAGAGTAGAGTTACTTCTGCTTGACTTTGCTTCTTCGCCTACATCTATCACCTCCAATCTTCTCGGAGCCAAAGGGAAAAGCAGCGGTTGCAAAAAAAAATACATATGGACGTAGTACATCCACTTAGCAACTTAGGAAGGAGAAGAAAGATTTGCTAGGCAAACACCGCGAGACCTCAACTCCGTAACGGGAGATATTTACTAGGAAGATGCTCAGGGGAGAATGGAAGAGAGATTAGTTTTATAATATATATGTATCTATGTATGTATGTATGTATGTATGGAATGGGCTCCCCCCAGAGTTGAGAATGACCACCGACCTGAGGGTGTTTAGGCGTGATATGAAGACCTGGCTCTTTGAGCAGGCCGGCCTGGGCTGATTTTAAATTGATTTTAAATTGATTTTAAATTGGGTTTTAATTATGGTTTTAGGATTGGGAGTTTTAGATCTGGGAGCAGCCCATATTTAATTCTGTTTTAACTTTTTTATATGTATTGTTTTAGTTGGCTGTTCACCGCCCTAAGTCCTTCGGGAGAAGGGCGGTATATAAATTGAATAAATAAATAAATGTGCGTGTTTGTGTGTTAGGTTTTTGAGCTGATAAATAATTAAACAAGGGAGACTAGTATAGATCTATTTCGAGCTACTTAGCTCTCGTCAGCTAGCCATACCCTTACTGGGATTCGAACCTGGGAAGTATTACATTCATTTTGCATGTCTGGACACACCCCACCCATTATGACGTTCTATTAAAAAAAATCCCCATTCAGTTTTTATTTCTCTCAAAATTGGAGAAGAACGTGTTCATAGAGAGCAAAGCCAAGCATCTTCTCACACGCTTCCCGCCACCTAACATGAGAATGACATCAGGTGACATCCAGTTGTCACCCTGGAAGTAATCATGGCTACTCCAAGAAATGGGAGGAAAGGGGTGGGGAAGAACGATAACCTCGTGTCCCCGTTTCATAAAACTGCACGACAGAATGAGGTCAGCCTTTGCAATTGTCTCGCCTTAAAGCAGCCGCAAACTTTTGAATTCAACTTGGAGAAGGCTGGCATGAGCTACACCAGAGGAGCGATGGTGCGAGATTTCTGGAAGGTCTTTTCTTCCATCTTTTAACATGGGTATCTCCTTTTTCTTTTCAGAAGATCTGCATGGGTCTCTCTCTCTCTCTCCCTCTCTCTCTCTGTCGCTGTCTCTTTCTCTCTTTTTGTCTCTCTCTCCCTTTCTGTCTTTGTCTCTCGCTCTCCCTCTTCCTGTCTCTGTCTGTCTCTCTCTCTCTCTCTCTCTGTCTCTTTCTCTCTGTGTGTCTCTTTGTCTCTCTCCCTCCCACTCTGTCTCTCTGTGGTGTTTCTTTGTCTCTCTGTCTCTCACTCCCTCTTCCTCTGTCTCTCTACCTCTCCCCCTCTCCGTCTCCCCCTCTCCCTCTGTCTCTTTCTCTCCCTCTGTCTCTGTGTGTCTCTGTGTGTCTCTGTCTCTCTCATTCCCTCTCCCTCTCCCTCTGTCTCCCTCCCTCTCTCCCCCTCTCTGTCTTTCTCTCTGTCTCATTCTCCTCTCTCTCTCCCTCTCTCCAGAAGCTTGATTGAAAGTTATGAACATTTCATATTTCATACAGGGCTCTCATTTCTCTCCAACTGTTGCTTCATCTAGCCTTCCATCCTTCTGAGGTCGATAAAACAAAGACCCAGATTGTTGGGGGCAAATAGGCTGACCCTATAAACCTCTTAGAGAGGGATGTAAAGTACTGTGAAGTGGTATATACTGTAAATGCTATTCCTTCCTTCCTTCTTTTCCTTCCCTCTTATTCCCTTTCTCATTCATCTTCCCTGGTGGTGCAGTGGTTAGAATGAAGCCTTGCAGGCTGACTCTGCCCATTGCCAGGAGTTCAATCCTCACTGGCTCAAGACTGACTCAGACTACCATCGTTCCGAGGTGGGTAAAATGAGGACCCAGATTGTTGGGGGCTAGAGACTGATTCTGCAAACTGCTCAGAGGGTGCTGTAAAAGCATTGTGAAGTGGTATATAAGTCTAAGTGCTATTGCTATTTGGTTCTTTTCATTAATTTAGCCTCCTGAGCAGTCTTGCAACAAGTAGGATTCCCCTGCTATTGAAGGAAACGGGAGAAAAAAAACTAACTATATAATGAAATTTATAACCTTTGGCAACTTTAAATTAAACCATCATAAGTCCTTGACAGTTGCCAAGCCTGAATTTTGATCACGTGACCATGGGGATGCTGCAACAGTCGTAAGTGTGAAAAACGGTCCTAAGTCACAATTTTCAGTGCCATTGTATCTTTGAACAGTCACTAAATGAACCATTGTAAGTCAAGGACAATCTGTTCGTCTTGTTCACTCTCCAAAGCTGATCAGAGGAAGGAAGGAAAAATGCAACCCCAATCAAACGTTTGAATTCGAGGCTCCTGATCCCCAGAAACCAGAACAGTGAAATGTCATGGATAGATCTCCAACAGATTCTAGGACTACGAAGTCACACGGAAGTGCCTCTTTTGAGATTAGAATAAGATCCGGAGATTAGATCCACTCCAGTTCTAATAATAGGTTATGCAATACGTAATCTATACAATTATAGTCTCTTACCAAGATGCATTCTGTGCTATCCTTCCACCCACTTGCAAAACTTTAAACACTCCAGGATAAAGTACTTGAAAGCCTTACTTTGTAATAAAAATTATTTAAAAAAAAAAACTCTATGCCCTGTGAGGTTTAGATGTTTAAAACTAGCTCAATACCCATGCTTCGCTAGGAAACTATATAGTAGTAGTTTTTGGGGAGGAAAATAAGGGAGGGGGGGAATTCTGCCTCTGCCTACCAGCATCCATTAGTATTCATCTGGCTGGCATCCTGTCAGTGTGTAAGAGAGTTGAGGGCTGTTTGGAAACAGACACAGTATTTGCTGTGTGAGCAAGAAGACAGCAAGGAGCCTGGGCATGGCTTAGCTCAACTGTTCTGTACTAAAGCTGCTTGGTGCTCTGAAACTGAAACTTCTCTCCTCTGCTTGTATTTTGCATTTGGAAGAGATTTCTTTCCAGGTGGGGAGGGGGAGTAGAACTCCTTAGCATCAGAGCATGTTGATAATAATAATATAGGAAATACTAAGGCTCTGATGGTCATTTAGAAAAATCCTTTCTTAGTGAGCACCTAGAAGCCAAGAAGAACATAGGTGCCAAGTTTCAAGTTTGTAGGCTTTACGGTTTTGGAGATTTGGTAATGATGCGTGAGTGGCATTTAGCTTTTATATATTTAGATTCCTACTTGAGGATGGGAAAAATAGCCCATTGTGACCTGAATTAAAGATTGTCCTATTTGTTCCTGGGTTGTAATATCTGCATATTGCTAAATTTATTAGACAAGGCAATTCAGCTAAGAATCCATTACGTGGAATGTATCAGAGGCAAAGTATTCAACTGAATACTGTGTCTATGTATTTATCACATATGTATTTTATTGTTGTATTTCTTTTACCTTTTTTATCCTGGAAATAGATCTTGTCTTTTATCTTTGTTGGATCTGATACAATTGTAAGCTTAATCAACCAATGCATTTTTCATGGTGAACTCTACAACAAAGAGCAGGGAAGTCCCCAAACTTGAAGAAACAATGGTTCCTTCTTCTCATTAATGATAAATATTTAAAAGATGGTTTTATAGGCAATCAGTTGCAATTTCACACGTTACCAGTAAGTAAAAAAAAAAGATAATTTCCTGATAATTAGAACAATTAATCAGTGGAACAATTTGTCTCCAGAAGTTGTAAATGCTCCAACATGGAAAAGATTGGACACCATCTGTCTGAAATGGGGTTGGACTAGAAGACCTCCAGGGTCCCTTCCAACTCTGTTATTCTACATTCTGCAGGGCTCAAGACTTCACCAGTGTGCGAAAAGGCAGCAAGGAAACCAAAAAAGCACTCATCGTAATGTACTTTTGAGATATACTGGATTACATTGTTCATGGGAACTAATTAAGCCGTTAGGAGCCCATCCCATTCTTTTCAATAAACCGTCACGCTCCTGTCATGTTGTTGTTTTGTATTTCGTTAAGGTAATTTAATATATCCAGTAATTTATGATCCATGTTGTTTCCCTTTCCTTGTGTTACAAAATTCCTGCCATAAAGCTGATTCACCCTCATCGCTCAAGGCTTAAAGCAGTTAAGGATGTAGATCCAAATTGAGGTAGATGTTACAAGAACTCGTGCGTCCAGGTTAAGTTCTCCATCATGTTTTCTTAAGAAGGGTAGAGTTTACCTATAACACAACACAAACCGCATCTATTCAAAAATATTTTCCTTCTTGCTCGCCAAGCGTGCAACAATTTTGCTCTTCTCAGCTCACCAACTTTCCAACAGCCTCTGAACTTTCCTACTTGAAAATCAACAATCAGGCCTTCATCATTTTGCTCGAGGGTTTTAGCTTCGCTTTTCCTCAATGCAGTTCTTTCCAAATTACTCACCTTCTAGATGTGGACTGGAATTTAACCAGAATTCCTCAGAGTTGTGATCCATGCATCTGGACCTCTCTGGCTTGACATGTGCAGCAAGGCAGTGATGCTTAGACGGTGTTTATGGAGCTACCACGCACAACAGGGATTTCGTATCCAGGGTACAGGATCCAAAAAAAATGTCTTAAGCCTTATGGCCCTAGGCAGTAGAGACAAATCCCATTTTCTGTAGATATATTCAATTCCAGAAAGGAACCGGGTTGTGCAAATCCTCCAGATCCAATTCCAGAAAGGAACAGGGTTATGCAAATCCTCTAAATCCAATTCCAGAAAGGAACCAGATTATGCAACTCCTCCAGATCCAATTCCAGAAAGGAACCGGATTATGCAACTCCTCCAGATCCAATTCCAGGAAGGCACAAGGGGAAGCAGCTATGTCCCACTCATTAAAGCAGTCTCATCGACAAATTCCGAAGTCTGTCCAACCAGCTTCTGGCCAATCTTGGGAAAAGACTGGTTTGCTTTCAAAAGCAATATTATTTGTGATCCTATTTGGCATCGAATCCAAGGCAACACGCCAACCGCACTGAGGAATATTTACATACCACAAGGCTTCTGGTAAAAGGTAAAAATGCGTGCAGATGCAAAGGAGTGTTTGCCAGCAAGATTTGGATTCTTGCTGCAATTAAGGTGGGTTTACTAGGAGTTGAAAAGGAAGGGAAGGTCTCTCTTTGAAAACCTCCCTCTTTCTCTATACATGGAAAGCAAAGGACAAGCTCCCTCTATATGGGAGCTAAACATTTTCAGGGACTGATATCTGCATTAATGTTATTATACAGATGATATAATGCAAACCCCACTCCTTTCTAGCACTGATGATGTTAGCTAGTTGGGTAATAAACATCTGCAAGAAAACCATCAAGCTCAAAGAGCACCAAGGACCCCACAGTCATCGTCCTTTTCCTCCTCCTCCTCCTCTCCATAAAACCCACTTCCTTTTAGCACTGATGATGTTACCTAGTTGAGTAATGAAACATCTGCAAGGAAATAATCAAGCTCAGAGAGCACCAAGGACCCCACAGTCCTCCTCCTCCTCTTCTCTTTCTCCTCCTCTCCACAAATCCCACTCCCTTCCAGCACTGATAATGTTACCTAGTTGGGTAATGAAACGTCTGCAAGAAAACAACCAAGCTCAGAGAGCACCAAGGACCCCACCGTTCTTGCTTTTAAAACTCAGGCTTAATATCCCATACCCTTTTATCTTTCCTCGGGGATACAAAGATATGGAAAACTATTGGAAAGGGTTATTTATTTATTCCTGCGTGGTGTGTGTATAAAGGGAGAGAAAATGTATACATCTATACATGCTGATGTATATCAAAGCTCTTTGGAAAAATGTCTTTACTCTCGAGTATGCTCACAGTGGAGTTAAATTTTGGGAAGCACGAAAATTTGCTTCATTTCTTCTTTCATCTGCTTTCCAACCAATTTACTGTCAAATTCTCCAGCAAAGCTGAAAGAAAACCCAATTCCAACAGTTCGCTTAAAAAAAAACCCCTTAAAATCTCTATATATATTTATAAACAGTTTGACGTTCATCTTTAAAATCAGAAAAGCTACTTAAGAGAATAGAGTGGAAACCAGGCCAAAGTACTGCAGCTTATCCAGTTTTTGAAAAAACATAGTATATTCAGGATTGGTGTTTAAAAAAATCAAAAGTCAAGAGTTTTATCCTTTCAGTTTAAGGCCCTGCCTCTCAAATGTATAATGCTGAAAATAAACCCTGTGGCATTTTTTGTACTATAACAGCCTATCCTACAAGACACACTAATGTTGACAGCTACAGACTAACATTTTACAAAAATCTGTGGCCCAAGTTTGCAAGGGATTATTTTACTACTACTAATCTTTTAGACAATATAGGTAGCAATGTTCCCCTTCCAACCACAAGACTGCAGCATTCATCTTAGTGCCTCACATGCTTTTTTATTTTTATTTGTCAGTTTGAATTTCTTCTTCATTCTGTTCTTCATCTGTTTCGATTTATGTATTTATATCGCTTTACTGTGATGTTGTAAACTGTCCAGAGATTCTTAGGTGAGATGGGTGGTTTAGAAATCCTATTAAACAAAACAAGAATACTCTGATACAGAGCAAAAATAAACAGTTTTCTCTACAGCATTCTGCCTGTTGAAAGTAGGCCCAAAAGCAGGCCGAAAATGGCCGAGAAATGCGCCCAAAACAGGCCAGAAAATGGGTTGAAAATGGTCCCAAAATGGGCCAAAAAATGGACCAAAATAGGCTCAAAATGGGCCAAAAACAAACCAAGAAAAGGCCAAAATCAGATTTTTTTCAGTGCCGTTGTAACTTTGAATGGACACAAAATGAACTGCTGTAAGTCGAGGGTTACCTGTACAGGGACAGACTCTGCCATAATTTCAGCTGGGAAATTATGAGCACCTTAGATCAAGCTAAGTCCAAAAAATGCTAAGAGGAATTCCTGGAGGCCTGGCATTCAGCCAAATCGTCCATCAACAGGCACAGAGAGATAAACAACATGTACATACCATTCAAAAGAGACGATCTGAAGGAAACAAAGCATTTCCTGGCCAGAAATCAACAGCCAGATAAGATCAAGATTTACTCTAGAGCAACAAGCAAGAAGTAAACAATGCCCTAATCAAAGAACTACCAACTCAGGCAATCAAGCTAATAGTAAACAACAGCCTAATGAAACCACTTCCACCAACAATGACAGGACAACTGATAGTATACAAAGACAGCAAACCCTACTCCCTTCTAGTACTGATGATGTTACCTAGTTGGGTAATGAAATGTTTGCAAGAAAACAACAAAGCTTAGAGAGCACAAAGATCCCTCAGACCTCTTCCTCCTCTTCCTCTCCCTCCTCCTCCACAACCCCACTCCTTCTAGCACTGATGATGTTACTCTGTTTGGTAATGAAATGTCTGCAAGAAAACAACCAAGCTCAGAAAGCATCAAGAACATCTCAGACCTTCCTCCTCCTGTTCTTCCTCCTTACCCTCCTCCTCCTTTTTCTCCTCTTCCTCTTCCTCCTCCTCCACAACCCCACTCCTTCTAATACTGATGACATTACCTAGTTGGGTAATGAAATGTCTGCAAGAAAGCAACCAAGCTCAGGGAGCACCAAAGACCCCTTAATCTTCCTCCTTTTCCCTCTCCTCCTCCTCCTCCCACTTGCTCCTAACGCTGATGATGTTATCTAGTTCAGTAATGAAATGTCTGCAAGAAAATAACCAAGGTCAGGGAGCACCAAGGACCCAAAAATGACATCATTCATGCATATGGAAATCTCTGTGAACATTGCAATTTGCAAATGATGCAGCATTAAACCTCCATTTAACTGCCTGAACCGGAATATTTTGGATACAACAGGCAAGTCTGTTGCTTCAAATGTCCATTAAATGGAGGTCCATTAAATCAGGGCCTCCTTCTACTCCGTCATCACTAAGCAAAAGCCTGTCCTTGCTACTCTAATTTTGGCACAACAGCAGAGTGGTTGGATGACTCTAAAACGATGCTTTAAAAAAATCAGTCACTGGGAAATGACTTTTAAAACAAATAAAAATAAAAACTGAGCAAGACATGGAACATTAATGGATGAATCACCATTTGCTGTTGGGACAAGAATGCATTTAAATTCTAAGCTTTAAAAAGTGAGTTAGACCAAGAAAAAAAGCACTGAGCAAGCAGCAACACAAAACTCTCAACTGTTGAGTGTTATTCAACCCAATTATTTGTCTTTTACTTACAGTGGATATTGAAATGGATTTGATACACAATCTCGGTGTTACACTTTTATGCTCCATCGAAGCAAGCAGTGTCTGGCTACTGATTTATTTATTTACTGGACTAAAATATGGGGTTAGATACAAGAAATAGTGGAAGAACAGATAGAGTTTAAACTGGAATTATTCTTGTTGGGAATAATTAAAGGGAAATATAGGAAAAGGATTAAATTTATTTTACTACATATATAGACAGCAACAAGGATGGCATTCGCTCAGTGTTGGAGATGAAATAACATGCCCTCAGAGGAATTAGTAATTAAAAAAAAATTAGATTGTGCTGAAATGGATAAACTTACGTTAAAATTAAAAGATACAGAAGAATCAGAGTATTACGAAATTTGGGACAATTGGAATAAATGATTGAACAATAGAAATAAGGAGAACGGAGATAAGAAAATTATAGATAAACATATATGAATGTATATATTTATATGAGATTGGTATATGTAATAATAATGTTAATAAATGATTCAACTATTTATAAAGTCTGCACTACTATTACTGTTAATCTTCTCATCACTCATTATCACCCATCCCCTCCCATTGTGACTGTATGACTCTAACTTCGTTGCTTGTATCTTTACTGTTATGTATATATAAATAACATAGTTGGGTTGACAATATATAAACTACAAATACATATGTTTGTAGCTTTAAGGAAAAATACTGTAATGTATTATGCTGTGTTCTGGTTGGTTAATTATGCTACAAGTCATAAGAGGAAGCTATAGATCATGGTTTAACTCTCTTTTTCACTGATGATCTCTCTTGATACTGATACTGACTGAATACGGACCGATCCTGACTAACCCTGTTTATTTTGATATTCTGTTGATATCAAAGATTATCTGTTGTATTATGGTTTGATATTTGTCTGCTGTAAAAATCTTGAAACCAGTTAGAAGACTTTATAACTGGATATTTCTGGACTGTTAAAAACATGTATGACACGGACTGTTTATTGGACTGTGCTATTTCTTCAAGTAAACATTAATATAACTTGTTCAACTCTGTGTGGCTGTATATTTATTCATAATTGTTCTCATAAACCATTTCCATGTGCACATCCTTTTTATACAAGGGTTACTCTGCAAATATCCTAACACTTACAATTTATATGGACTGTTTCCTAGTATGATTTGATTGCTTATTGTTCTCTATGACTATCATTAAGTATTGTACCTTGTGATTCTTGACACTTGATGAATGTATCTTTTCTTTTATGTACACTGAGAGCATTTGCACCAAAGATAAATTCCTTGTGTGTCCAATCACACTTGTCCAATAAAGAATCAATACAGGAAAACAGAGATGCAAATTCAGGCTGACAACTGGTGTAACAAAGCACTGCATGGACAGTTCCTTGAAAAGATCCCAGGAAAAGTAGATAAGGAAAAGACCTGGTTATGGTTGACCAATGGAACACTGAAGAAAGAAACAGAAGGCCTGATTCTTGCAGCCCAAGAACAAGCCATCAGAATGAATATAATCAAAGCCAGAATAGAAAAATCTGCTGATGACTCCAAATGCAAACTCTGCAAAGAAGCAGATGAAACCATTGATCACATACTGAGCTATTGCAAGACAATTGCTCAGATTGACTACAAACAATGTCACAACACAGTCACTCAGATGGTCCAGTGGAACTTGTGTCACAACTATCATCTGCCTGCAGCAAAGAACTGGTGGGATCATAAGCCTGAAAAAGTGGTCGAAAATGAGCATGCAAAACTATTATGGGACTTCCGAATACAGACTGATAAAGTTTTGGAACACAACACTCCGGATATCATGATTGTGGAGAAGAAAAAAGTGTGGATCATCAACATTGCCATACCTGGTGACAGCAGAATCGACGAGAAACAATTTGAAAAAATCACCAGATATCAGGACTTGAGAATCGAACTGCAGAGTCTGGGATAAATCAGTGCAGGTGGTTCCAGTGGTACTCAGCACACTGGGTGCTGTGCCTAAAGACCTAGGCAAGCACTTGAAAACAATTGGCACTGACAAGATCATCATTGGTCAGCTGCAGAAGGCCACCTTACTGGGATCTGCTCACATAATCCGCTGATACATCACGCAGTCCTAAACACTTGGGAAGTGTTAGACTAGTGATTTGTGATATGAAACACAGCAGTTATCTCATTTGCTGTGTTACACTGTGATTTTTGTGTATAATAATAATACACAATGATGATGATGATGAAGAAGAAGAAGAAGAAGAAGAAGAAGAAGAAGAAGAAGAAGAAGAAGAAGAAGAAGAAGAAGAAGAAGAAGAAGAAGAAGAAGAAGAAGAAGAAGAAGAAGAAGAAGAAGAAGAAGAAGAAGAAGAAGAAGAAGAAGAAGAAGAAGAAGAAGAAGAAGAAGAAGAAGAAGAATGTGACACAGACATTAGTCAACTTAGATAAATCCCCTTAGGAACCTCTTAAATATGAAACAAGGTTCACAAACATTAAGTTAGAATTAAAACTGTTAAAGAGTTAGTAGCTGAAACAACTGCATTGGGTAAGATATTTCAGACTTTGACAACTCTTGTTACAAAAATCAAAATATCAGCTCCAAATCTGGTGCTTGGCCTCAATTTTATAAGCAAATTTCTAGGTTCTATTATATCACAAGACCTAAAATGGACACCTAACATCAAAAACGTCATAAAAAAAGCACAACAAGGAATGTTTTTTCTGCGCCAATTCAGAAAGCTCAAACTGCCCAAGGAGCTGCTGATACAGTTCTACAGAGGAATTATTGAGTCTGTCATCTGCACGTCTATAACTGTCTGGTTTGGTTCTGCTCCCAATAGGACAGACATAGACTTCAGAGGATAATTAGGACTGCAGAAAAAACAATTACTACCCACCTGCCTTCAATAGAGGACCTTTATACTGCAGGAGTCAAAAAGAGGGCTGTGAAAATATTTATAGACCCTTCACGTCCCGGACATAAACTGTTTCAACTCCTTCCCTCAAAACGACCCTATAGAGCACTGCACATCAGAACAACTAGACACAAAAACAGTTTTTTCCCAAAAGCCATCACTCTGCTAAACAAATAATTCCCTCAACATTATTCAACTATTACAAAGACTACACTACTATTACTGCTAATCTTCTCATCACTCCTTTTCACCCATCCCCTCCCACTTGTGATTGTAGGACTGTAACTTTGTCCCTTGTATCCTTACAATTTATATTGACTGTTTCTTAGTATAATTTGATTGTTGATTGTACCCTATGACTATCATTAAGTGTTGTATGTTATGATTCTTGATTCTTAACGAATGTATCTTTTCTTTATGTATACTGAGAGTATTTACACCAAGACAAATTCCTTATGTGTCCAATCACACTTGGCCAATAAAGTATTCTATTCTATTCTATTCTATTCTATTCTATTCTATTCAGAAGTAGAACCTCATCATGATGGGAGATAATAATAACTCTTGCACCCAATCCAACCAAACCCTTATGGAAATTATCTAATTTTATGCATCTTCATATCTTCAATGAATCCATTGTCAACACAACACAAGATGAATCGGTTGACTATCCCATCTAAGAGCAGTGTGGGTTTTTGTCCTAATCATACATGTGCAGATTAACACAACAAGGAAAGAAATATTTATTTTCTAATTTTCCATCCCAAGCCCTTTTCATTTTACTCAAATGAATTCCTGGGCTTTTTAGAAGCCAGATTCTTGCAAACAAGGAAGGATGTGAATTTTCAAGTCATTTGAAATCAAAAGTGATAAAATGACTTTCTTTCACAGATGGACAGTAAGCTTAGATTATGGTGAATAAAGGAAGGAATTGCTTCATTCCTGTCCTTTGGGGTCAACTTTAGAACAGACAACCAGACTCTGTGGCAGGAAAACAGAAGACAAAGAATGAACCCATTGTAAAATCTTTTAAATTCATCTTCTCTAACACACAGCTCTCTCACACACACTAAAAAAAAATCCACAACAGAGACAAATATATCTTTCTAAAGCTCTCCACAGCTGGAACATACAATGAACTAAGCCATAGTTTGTTTCCCAGGCTACAAGTGGGCTGGTTGGTGCAACACCAAACTGTCGATCCTGGTTGACCAAGGGCAATGGCTATCTTGGTGTGCAGTTTTAAGTTCAAAGTAGACAAACCACAGAGGGTCTTCCAACTTGACAGCTTTAAGACTTGTGGACTTCAACTCCCATAATTCCTTTCCCAGTCATGTTAGTTCAGGAATTATGGGAGTTGAAGTCCACAAGTCTTAAACTTGCCAAATTGGAAGACCCTTGGATTAGATAAATGAATAGATATGAGAGAGAGGGAGAGGAGAGGGAGAGTGGGAGGGAGGGAGGGAGATGGAGGATACATAGATTAGATATATAGAATGATGGATGGATAGATAGATGGATGATAGATTAAACATATAGATAAGATAGATCAATAGATGGATAGACAATAGATTAGATCAGGGGTCTTCAAACTTGACAGCTTTAAGACTTGTGGACTTCAACTCTCAGAATTCCTCCTCCAGTCATGTTAGCTCAGGAATTATGGGAGTTGAAGTCCACAACTCTTAAACTTGCCAAGTTGGAAGACCCTTGCCTTAGCAGAATGGATGAACCCAACCAAAGCTGGGGGGAATATTTATCAGAACACGCCTCTATGTATATACACAGACTTACTTTTGGAAATAACAGTGGGATTGTAGATTAGGGGTCAAGCTATTCTCCAAAGCACCTGAAGGCAGAACAAGAAGCAATGGATGGAAATTAACCAAGGAGACAACCAACCTGGTATTAAGGAGAAATTTCCAGACAGTGAGAACAATTAGTCAGTGGAACATTCTGCCACCAGAAGTTGTGAGTGCTCCATCACCGGAGGCATTTAAGAAGATTGGACTGTCATTTGTCAAAAATGGTGTAAGGTCTCTTGCTTGGGCGAGGGGGTTGGATTAGATGACCCCCAAGTCCCTTCCAACTCTGTCAGTCTGTTATTCTGATAGAGGTTCAGGTGGACAAGACTAAGCTCATTAAGTTCACGAGTCAGTCACTTTCTTCTCCATAAGGTGCCTGGAAAAATGACAACTGCTATTCAACAAACATTATTATGGTTTCACCCCTCCGTTCCCGAAAACATTTTGTCTTCCACATGCCCCAGATAACATCAAAAGAGGTTTAAAGACACCATGAATGAACTGAGACTCCCCCAGCCACCCAAGAGGTCGGAGCTTCAAAGCTACAGGGTCACCCTCTCTTTATTTTACTCCCTCCCAACTCCTCTTGTAGAGGAAACCGCCCCAGTATTTTAATTTTTTTACTGGTTGGAAAAAAAAGAGGGGTTGTTTTGCTCAGCTGAATAAGCGACCAGCAGCTGGCGTGGCGAAGGACAGGCTGGGGGAAAAGAGAAGAGGTTTGTGTCCATGGAAAAACTTCCACATTCAAGCAGGCACAGAGAGTAGAGACTTGGCAGGGTTTAAAAGCCACCTAAAATATAAATAGCTACTACAGGAAGAGAGGAAGGGGGTGTATCTATCCAGCTCATCTGAAAGACAGTGAACAAGAGAGAGATATATTTGCTCCATAAATTTATTTTTATTTCCCAAGTAAGGGCAATGAGAACCAGTCTTGGCAAAAACAGGCCATAATGCAAAAAAATCATTTTTGGATTTCTTTTAAAGGAAAAAAAAGTTTGTAAATCTCTCTCTCTCTCTCTCTCTCCCTCTCCCTCTCTCCCCCCTCTGTTTAACCCACCTCCTCTCTCTTTTTAAAATCCAATTTCATAGTCCTTCTGCAGCAAGATAGATAGAAGATAGAATTTTTTAATTGACCAAGTGTGATTGGACACCCAAGGGATTTTGTCTTCCGGTGCATAAGCTCTCAGTGTATGTTAAAAAAAAAACCATTCATCATGAATCATAAGATACAACACTTACTGATAGTCCTAGGATACTAAACAAGCAATCCAATCATACTAGGATACTAAATAAAACAATATAAACCATAAAGATACAAGCAACAAGGTTATAGCCGTAAGTAGAAGGTGATGGGTAATAGGAAGAATGAGAAGAAAAATAGTAAAAACTATATAGTAAAATATATACATAGTATAAAATCTATATAGTAAATATATACATAGTAAAAAAAAAACTATACAGTAAATGTATATATAGTAAAAAAACTATATAGTAAAAATATTTTAAAAAACTATATAATAAAAATATAAAAACTATATAGTAAATATATATGTGTGTGTGTGTTAGGTTTTTGAGCTGGTAAATAACACAAGTATAAGTAACACAAGTATATACACACACATAGACACACATATATACATACATACATGCATGCATACATATAGTAAAAAAAACTATATAGTAAAAATATAAAAAACTATATAGTAAAATAGTAAAAACTGCCAGGCTGGTGGGGAAAAAAGCTGATTTCAGATCCTGCCATTCTGGGTTGAGATTTTGTTTTGTTTTAATCTTATTTTATTGGACCAGCCACTCGGTTTTTAATTAGAAAGTTACCTAAAGCGTCGGAGCGGAGGGCTAATTAACATTTCGCAGCCAGTGAGCCGCCGAGCCTTAAGGGGGAAACCTGAAACTCGCAGCCCAAAATATTCACGGGAAAGATTTGCACAGTATTTTTTTTTCCCTCCCCGCCTGGCCAAGCCCCTCGAGAGCCCTTCCTTTCCCGCGGAGCTCTCAGGATGGGCGCAAAAAATAAAAGGGCGCAACGGCGGTGCCTACCGACTTTTCCCCCACCGACAATTGCTCCAACATCCGCCAAGGGGGATTTCCAAGCAGATTTCCAAAGGATGCTCTTTCCACCCGCGTGGAAGTCCCTTCCACTTCACCCACCCACCCACCCACCCACTTCTGCTTTTGCCCCGGGTCTAGCCATCCTCCACCCATTCACCCACGCCACGCCAGACCCGGGAGAAATCCTTCAACCTTCGAGCCAAGCTCTTCAAACTTCCACACTTCCTGCTGTGGAAGGAGCCCGGGATTGGGGCGCTTGGAGAGACCCGCCTCCCCGGTCCACGCGGAGAGAGGTGGAGGAAGACCCCACCCCACCCCACCCCAGAACCCGATCGCCAGTGGGGGACGCTTCGAACCTGTTCCGGGGCGAACTTTTTGGCCAAGGACCAAAGAACCAAGGACCTCCCCCCCGCACCCTCCAAAGCCAGGGGAGGGTGGGAAGGATTCAGGGTCTCCCGAGAAAGACCCCCGCTCCCACTCACTTACCAGCATTGGAGGGGTCCCGAAGTTGTGGCCGCCGCTGCTCCGGGGCTTACACACACACATACACTCAAAGCATGCCCAGCTGCGCCTTCTCCCCGAGCAAAGCAGGCAGGAGCTGGGCGTAGCGCAAACTCGCTCCTCCTTCCCAAACTGATCCCGGAGGCTGGAAGGGGAAGGTGGAGCGATGAGCAACGGGAGAGGAAAGGGGGAGGGGGCTCGAGGGAGGAAGGGAGCATCCAGGCTGTGGGGGAACACAGACCAACAAGGGGAGGGGATTGAAGGGAGGGGGCAACACGCGGGTAGGGGGCGTTTGGGAGCCTCCCCACGCGTGGCCAAACCCACCACTGTTCACTCCCCCGCGGAAATGTTCCTTCTCTTCCTCCTCCTTCTCTTCCTCCTTCTCCTCCTCTTCCTCCTTCTCCTTTTCCTCCTCCCTTCCTTTCTCCTTCTCTTCCTCCTCCCCTCCTTCCCCTCTTCCTCCGTCTCCTCCTGTTCTTCCCCTCCTCTTCCTTTCTCCTCTCTTCCTCCTCCCTCACCTCTTCCTCCCCCTCCTCTTCCTCCCGCTCTTTGACTCTCGCGCGTGGCTGGCCCGCTTCTGCCCCCCCCCCGTACAAACACACTTCTAAGGAGGGGGGGCGACGGTGCCAGACACGCCGGGCGAGGGTCCTTATTTCTCCTTCCCGTGGGCGGATGGCGAAGCTTGAGTTTGCAACAACAAAGAAACTTTTGTTTCCAAAAGTTGCTCTCGGAGGAAAAGAGAGAGAGAGAAAGAGAGAGACGAGAGAGACCTGGTAGAGGTCTGGATTTGGGCTGCCGGTCCGGGGTCCAATTGGAGGCGTGTGGAAAGGGGTGGGCGGGCTGGGATTGGAGAGAGGTTAGGGGGATGGGGGTGGAAATCGACACAGGTCCTGAGCTATTCTTTCTTCTTGCTTGCAAGATTCTGTTGAAGACTTTGGAAAAAAGGGCAGAGAAGAGCAACCAAGAAGATTAAAGGCCTGGAGACAAAAACCAAAGGAAGGGTTGCAGGAATTGGGTTTGGCCAGTCTAGAGAAAAGAAGAATTTGGGGTGACATGAATTAGGGGGTTCCAGGATTTGAGGGGCTGCCCCAAAGAAGAAGGGGGATCAATTTAATTTCCAAAGCACCAGAAGACAAGAAAGAATGGATGGAAACTCACCAAGGAGAGAAACAACCTGAGAAACTTTATAACAGTGAGGAGAATTAATTGGTGGAACAGAAGTTGTGGGTGCTTCCATCACTGGAGGTTTTTAAGAAGAGACTGGACAGCCACTTGTCTGAAAGGAAATAGGGTCTCCTCCCTGAGTAGAAGGTTGGACTAGATGACTTCCAAGGTCCCTTCCAGCTCTGTTCTGAAACTTGCTCCACAGCTTTGCAAATCCCTTGGAGAAACTACATCCCTTGAATATCTGCCTCCTGGGCAGCCATTAAAGCAGTCTTTCTCAACCTCAGCAGTTTTAAGGGGTGTGGACTTCAACTCCTAGAATTCCTCAAGCCAGCAGGATTAAAGTTGCAGAATTCTGGAAGTTGAAGTCCACCCCTTTTAAAGTTGCAGAACTCTGGGCGCTGAAGTCCACCCTTCTTAAAGTTGCAGAATTTTGGGAATTAAGTCCACTCATTTTAAAGTTGCAGAATTCTGGGAATTGAAGTCCACTACTCCAAAGTTGCAGAATTCTTGGAGTTGAAGTCCACCCCTCCTAAAGTTGCAGAATACTGGGAGCTGAAGTCCACCCCTTTTAAAGTTGCAGAATTCTGGGAATTGAAGTCCACTCCTCTTAAAATTGCAGATTTCTGGGAGCTGAAGTCCACCCTTCTTAAAGTTGCAGAATTCTGGGAATTGAAGTCCACCCCTCTTAAAGTTGCAGAATTCTGGGAATTGAAGTCCACCCCTATTAAAATTGTAGAATTTTGGGAGTTGAAGTCCACCCCTATTAAAGTTGTAGAATTCTGGGAGTTGAAGTCTACACCTTTTAAAGTTGCAGAATTATGAGAGCTGAAATCCACCCCTTTTAAAGTTGCAGAATTCTGGGAGTTCCTAAGTCCTTCTTTTCTCTAGACTGGCCATACCCAATTCCAGCTATTCTTTATAATTTTAGCTTTTAGTCCCCTAATCCTCTTTGTTGCTCAAGAACCTCAAGAACCAGCCCTAGACCTTTTGATTTGGGTGGTCTAATAGAGACGAGAAAGTGAATAAAGAGAGTCTGTTCCTTTGACCGAGAGGGAGCCGATGGACAAATATTTATGAGCATACTTGGAATTCTTTTAATGGAAGAAAAGTTTCTGTACAAGTCTAAACAGAGTTTGTTATCAGAGTTTTTGAATGATTGGCATGCAAAGACGGCAATACTGGCTCTTTATATACTGTAATTCAGGCCTTTTGAACCCTGTCCCCACCCAAGCAGCCTTCTCTGGCTTCCAGAGATTAACCAGGATTAAGACCACTTAGCACAGAAAGTCCTCGGCATACAACCACAACTGAGCTTAACCTTTGTGTCAATGAAGCGAGACATGCGTTTTGAGTTGCGCCCCGTTTTGCAACCTTTCTCGCCGCATTGGATAATCCCTGCCATCGTTAAATTAGCAACATGGTTGTTAAGTGAATCTGACTTCCCTGTTGACTTTGCCCATCAGAAGGTTGCAAAAGGGGACACGGTGACCGTCATACATACGAGTCAGTTGGCGAGTTCCGAATTTTGATCACGTGACCATAGAGGTCCTGCAATGGTCGTAAGTGTGAAAAACACTATGTCACTGTTTTCCAGTGCTGTTGTAACTTTGAACGGTCACTAAATGAACCACTGTAAGTCAAGGACTGCCTGTAGTTTATATTAGAGATTACTGTTACAATGGTAAACTAATTAAGCATCCAAACTGGGGTGAATGGATGAACATTTTCCCACTACTTTGGAATATTATAACCTACAAAATTTATGTTCAACAGTTCAAAAAAAAAAAAAAACCAAAGTTCTCTTAACCAGAACTTTTCAAGAAACAAACTTCAGATCCAGTGCTGCAATTCAACTGGTTCACACCGGTTTCACCAAACAGGTTGTTAAATTGCTGGCTTGTTCCATTTTTGTTCCCAGGTAAGTGCAGGGAGATCTACTAAGCCCATGATGGCGAACCTGTGGCATGCATGCTCGAAGTGGCACACAGAGCCACTTTTGCCGGCACACGAGAGGTCACCTGGAAGAGCCCCACTGCATATGCACACACGCTGCCCGCCCAACAGCTGATTGTCAGGTATCCGGTGCGCATGCACAGGGGCAGGATGCACGGGAGATGCACATGCATGTGTAGAGACATGCGGAGTGCACGGGAGTTCATGTGTGCATGCACTGAAATGCACAGCATGGGGGAGGATTGCGTGCACTTGTGCAGAGATGTGCAACATGCAGGGGGGTTACACATGCATGGGCAGGGGGTGTGGGGCCCATGTGCATTGGCTTCTGGGTGCTGGCATGCATGCGTGCAATTTTTGGCACAGGAGCCCAAAAAGGTTAGCCACCATTGTACTAGGCCCAAAATGTGGCATGGGGATGTGTGTAGAGCGCAGCTCCCTCACGGCCCATTTTGACTCCCAGGAAAGTGCAGGGAGGCCCACCAGGCTCAAAACAGAGCATGGAGGTGTGTGGCATGGCCCCCCCAGTCTGTTTTTGCTCCCAGGGGGCTGCAGGGAGGCCCACTAGGCCCAAAACGGCATGTGGGGGGATGCAGCACAGAGGGGGGGCCATGGCCCATTTTTGCTCCCAGGGGCAAGCAGGAGGCCGAGTGTTGCCTATCACTCCCCTTGGCCACACCCACTCCACCAGTCATTAGGGCAGAAAACCAGTTGTTAAATTATTTAAATCCCACCACTGCGCTGAATCTCTTAACAACTTCTGCTCTTTGCACCCAGTTTTAAATCAGGAGCAGGGTTTCACAGATGGTAGGTTTATCTGTGGTGCTAAAGACATTGTAACACCAAAGGGCTGAGTTGTTCAGGAAGAGAGCGAGAGAGAGAAACATACACAAATAAAACGATGGAGAGAATGTTTATTTAAGACAATCGGTCCTCCTGCCTGTTAACATTTCTTTCTTTATTTTTTATTATCTCAGGCAAGAATTGGAATGGCAGGAATGAGAACAAATGGCAGGACCCACAGGATTGGAAAACTTCCCAACTAAGAACTTAAATCAAATTTAATTTCATTCATCCCAAACAGGAATATTTTCGCAGAAAACAACATCAACAAGGAATATCTTCGGCAGAAAATATAATAATTTGTCTTCAGCTTCCCTCCTTCTCTCTAAGGAGAAGGCAGAGTCAGGGACTTAACACTGAAATCTCATCTGCTCATATTAAATCATTTCAATTAATTGTTTAGTATTAAATTATTCTAAGTTGGCATTCTGAGTCCTATGCTGTGATGCCCCAAAGGGGCGTGGCACAAAGGGAACACAGTCAGATAATCAGTAGGAGTTCCTTTATTAGCTCCAACTTTGCCCTCAATGTCCTGTTACCTTCTGGGTTGGAGAAAAAACTCTCCCAGGAACAGCCTTTGGCTGCAGAGAATCAAGTCCAAAACATGATCAACCAAAGTCCAATCAAAATGAGATAATTAGTTTGGCAGGGTAGGAGCAAGAATTCCAGATGTGAAGGCATGGCAAAATTCAACACGGTTGGGAAGATGCCAGGAACACAGATAAGCAAAGACAACCCAGGTACTCATCTTGTACTTATGTTTGTTTCCAGCAGACACCGCACTCAGCACGCAGCTCTTTTAAACTCTCATTCCCAGTTGTGGCTAATGAAGGGTATCGGGGCCCTTTCCTCCCCCGTAAGCCATGCTACCCACATTGCTCCCTTCTCCATTCCTCCCTATGTGCCCTAGGATGAAGATGGGGTGGGCCTGGATCTTCCTCTGAACTCCCTCTCCCTTGTTCTACCTCTTCCCTGCTCTGCCCAGCCAGAATCTGGAAGTCTCCATATCTTTCTCCTGATTGGGGCACCAGGCTCCAAAGATCAAGTGTGGTGAAACAACAATAGGACAACAGCAACCACAACAAAAGAAATAGCCATCAATTGTCTTCTGCTTCAGAGCTTCTTTGAGAAATAAACTGATGGACTAAAATGGGTTAATATTTTTGGATTACAGCAGAAATAGAGTTGGAAGGGACCTTGGAGGTCTTCTAGTCCAACTCCCTGCTTAAGCAGGAAATCTTGTACCATTTCAAGCAAATGGCTGTCCAATCTCCTCTTAAAAACTTCTAGTGTTGGAGGATTCACAATTTCTGGAGGCAAGTTGTTCCACTAATTAACTGTTCTAATTTTCAGGAAATGTCTCCTTGGTTCTAGGTTGCTTCTCTCCTTGATTAGTTTCCATCCATTCAGATTTACTAATCTGAAACACAGAAGCACAGATGCTTGTCTAGTTAAAAGAAGATCTAAAGGTGACATGATAGAAGAGGAGGAGGAGGAATTCTGGGAGTTGAATTCCACAAGTCTTAAAGTTGTCAAGTTTGAAGACCCCTGGTCTAGTTTAATGAAAAAAAGGACTAGAGGTAACATCACAGCAGCCTTCCAATATCTGAGAGGTTGCCCCAAAGAAGAGAGGGTCAACCTATTTTTAAAAGCACCAGTAGGGCAAGACAAGAGATTGGACAACCATTTCTTTGAAATAGAATAGGGTTTCCTGCCTGAGGAGGGGGTTGGGCTAGAAGACCTCTAAGGTCCCTTCCAACCCTGTCATTCTATGTTCTATAAGCGATGAGATGGGGGGAGGTTGGATCAAATTGCTCAGATTAATACTAGAAGAAAAGTTTAAGGTTACAACACTACAATTCAAAGAAGTTCTCCATGAAATGTTGTTCTGTTATTCTATTTTGTTAAGAAATAGTGGATGGAAGCTAAACAAGGAGAGAAGCAACCTAGAACTAAAGAAGCTTCTTAAAAGTGAGGACAATTAACCTGTGGCGGGGCTTGCCTCCAGAAGTTGAGGGTGCTCCATCACCAGAGGTTTTTAAGAAGAGATTGAATAGCCATTTGTCTGAAATGGTATATGGTTTCCTTCTTGCACAGGGAGTTGGGCTAGAAGACCTCCAAGGCCCCTTCCAACTTTGTTATTCTGTTATTCTGTATGGCTTTCTTTCTTGACAGGCACCTGCCAATCTTTTGTGTCTCATGAGTTCAAAATTTTCTCTGTAAGCAAACAACCTGTGATCTCTGATAAGAGGAACCGACCAGATGCTTCCGTTTGACTGCAGAGAGAGAGAGAGAGGTTACAGATTAACAGTGTTGGAAGGGACCTTGAAGGGACCTATTCCAACCCCCTGCCCAAGCAGGAGACCCTACACCATTTCTGAGAAAGAGAGACAAAGACCAAGAGGGGGGGGGGAGGAAAAGAGAGACAGAAAGAGATACAGAGACAGAGAGAGAATAGAGAGAGACAGAATGAGAGAGAGAGAAAGAGAGAGACAGACAGAAAGAGAAAGATAGAAAGAAAGAAAGAGAAAGATAGACAGAGACAGAAAGAGAGAGAAAGAGACAGTGAATGGGAGAATGAGTGAGAGACAGAAACAGAGAAAGAGAAAAGAGATAAGATGGGAGAAATTGTGACATACCTTAACTCACCCATTGCTTGTGTCAGCCAAGAGTGGGCCCTCAGCACATTTCTCCTGAAACATGTAATCCTGATAAAATAAATGTAGGAAAATCTTGTCCCAAGATCTACTTTACCAGATTTGCTGGGGGAAATTGCTAAAGATCTGTTTGGTTTTTTTTTTCAGTGCTTATTTTCGAATGGCAATAAGCCACAGAAAACAAGGCCGTGACAGATGAACCTACCTCCTATCTTTGAAAATTAAACAGTTCTTCCTTTATCATATCAGGAAAGGAATTATTTGACTCCCCTCCTTTCAATGCCAGGTCGTGCAAACAAATAAGTCAGAAAATATCTTGAAGGCACTCAGAGAATTGGAAAGGGAGTCCCAAAACAAAACTTGAAAGGTATCAAAACAAGTTGGCAAAAATTTCTTGGTGCTTCAGTCCCCCTTAAAAACAACAACAGGCCTTTACTTCTGTTCATTGCTCGTTTCCTTTCCCATCCATTCATCTTTGTTATTTTGTACCTCTTTTAAGTTCTGTTTGCTTTTCAGAAAAAAGCAGGATGCTAGGGAATTAACACAGATCTCTGGATTCTGAGGTTTGAAAAAAGCAACTGGACTTTAATTTAGCGCTGTCGAAACCGTAGTCCCGTCGCTCCGTAAATAAAAACATCCTTATCCCCTCTGTAGGGCAGACTTCCCAACGTTCTCCAAATGTTTTGATGCGAATCAAGAATTCCCAGCCAGACTTTGATTCAACTGGCTGGGAATTTTAGGAGCCATGCTTCCCACGCAGCAGGAAGATACAAGGTGGAAATAAGACTGTTTTAACCATGGTTTATTGAATAACTCCACCAAGTGGATTGAATTGAAACCTATCTAATCTATCTATCTATCTATCTACTTATTCATCTATCCTTCTATCTATCTGTATATAAAAGCAAAACACCACTCATGCATCATCACAAAATCTCCAGAACCGTATAAAGCCTACAAACTTGAAATTAGGCCCGTATGTTTCTCTTGGCTTCTAGGTGCTCACTAAGAAAGGATTTTTCAAAATGACCATCAGAGCATTAGTATTTCCTATATTATTATTGTTATTATTATTGCTGTTATTGTTATTAACACGCTCTGATGCTAAGGAGTTCTACTCCCCCTCACCACCTGAAATCTGTTCCAAATGCAAATCACAAGCAGAGGAGTTTCAGTTTGAGTTTCACAGCACCAAGCAGCTTTAGTACAGAACAGTTGTGCTAAGCCATGCTCCTCGCTGTCTCCTTGCTCACACAGCAAATACTCTTTCAGTTTCCAAACAGCCCTCAACTCTCTCACACACTGACAGGACGCTAGCCAGATGAGTACCAATGGATGCTGATAGGCAGAGACAGAATTTTTACCCCCTTATTTTCCTCCCCAAAAACTGAGCCCGACCACATAGTTTCGTAGTGAAGCACCGGTATCGAGTTAGTGGATAAATAACACACAAATAAATACATGCACAAACCCTCAAGGTCTATTTGTGTTGATGGCATCTACAGAACCCTTAACACTTAAGGCAAGACAGAGCCTAGACTTAATTTCACTTTGGGGTATGAGACAAATGACCTGGGTTTTTCAGGATTGCCATGATGAAGTTAGCCTAATTGATGCCACCATGTGGTGATGGTTTAGTCTTACTTCATACAGATAGGCCTCGACTTAAAACAGTTCATTTAGTGACCATTTTAAGTCACGCTGGCATTGAAAAAAGGGACTCTGGACCCGTGTTTCACACTTATAACCATTGCAGTGTCCAGTCTCTTTTCTTGTAGACATCATCTTCCAGTGATGGAGCAACCCACGTCTGAAGGCGAGTTGGTTGACTGTCCTCACCTTTAGGAAATTTCTTCTTAGTTCTAGATTGCTTCTCTCCTTGGTTAGTTTCCATCCATTGTGTCTTGCTTGCCTTTTGGTGCTTTGGAAAATAAGTTGAGTCCCTCTTCTTTGTGGCAGCCCCTCAAATATTGGAAGACTGCTATCATGTCTCCCCTGGTCCTTCATTAAACCTGACACACCCAATTCCAGCAACCGTTCTTCATGTTTTAGCCTCCAGTCCCCTGATCATCTTGGTTGCTCTTCTCTGCGCTCTTTCCAGAGTCTCAACATCCTTTTAATAATATGGTGATTAGAACTGGATGCAATGCAAGTGTAGCCTTATTAAGGATTGCGTTGAAGGACTGTCATGCAAATAACATTTGGTATGAATTCTACCTGGTTCAGGTGACTTGAAGCTTCTGAAAAGTCCTGAATGGGAAAACTTGGAAGGAACACAACAGCTATCTAAACTCAGATACGGAAACTGCAATTCTCCAGAAATTAGGCCTGGAATAACTGAGCCACCTAGCTAATAATTACTGAGGAGAAAAGACTATTGTCTACTAAAGCAGAACGTCTCTTCGTGTCATTTATTTCCAATTAAATGCATGGAAAATCACACAGTAATGATTAACCATCCAGGTTTTGCTTTTAATATCGTTCAGGAAAAATGCATATTGTATGATGTGAATTTCATACACACAAACATACTCATATATATATATATATATGTGTAAGGTTTTTAAGCTGATAATACAAAGTATATATATATATATATATATATGTATGTATGTATGTATGTATGTATGTATGTATATATATATATATATGTTTTCGGAGATTTATGTATCTTTGTATGCTTTCGATGCTTGCAGCTGCTTCTTCCTTTTATACTAGTGGGGGTGTGACTTGATTGGGTGGGGGCTTGGCTGTGTTCTGATATATATTGGCTGGGGTGTGTTCTGTTCTGGTGGGGTTTGGTTGTACTCCGGTTAGTCTCAGTTGCTGGGGGATTTGAGCTGGTGAATAGGATCACAGCTACCAGCTCAAATCCCCCAGCAACTGAGACTAACCGGAGTATCAGAACACAGCCAACCCCCCAACCAATCAGAACACAGCCAAACCCCAACCAATGAGAACACACCCCCACCCCAGAACACAGCCAAGCCCCCACCCAATCAAGTCACACCCCCACTAGTAGTTAAAAGGAAGAAGCAGCTGCAAGCTCACATCACTCTGAGAAGCACAAGGCCGAAGACAGAAGCCTGAAGATGATGAATGAGACTTCATCGAAACGTCGCCTAAATATTTCCAACTCTACGCGGGAGAAAACCCGAAGAACCAAAGATCCACATATATATATATATATATGTGTAAGGTTTTTAAGCTGATAATTTTAAATAATAAATAAGGGAGACTAGTATAGATCTATTTCGAGCTAGTTAGCTCTCTTCAGCTAGCCATACCCTTACTGGGATTCGAACCAGGGAAGTATTACATGTGAGGCAGTTGTAATTGCCTCTACACCACTGGCTCTCTCCTTATCAGCTCAGGCAGGGGAATAAGTATATACTTTGTATTACAACACCCTGTTAAGCCCCAATTAAGGGAGAAAGCATACTGCTTTCTTTTCTGTCTTTCGGCTCATCACCAGAGACCATACCGACAGAAAGCTATTTGTTTCGTTGCCTTTTGTTTACATGTGTGTAAGGTTTTTTAAGCTGATAATTTTAAATAATAAATAAGGGAGACTAGTATAGATCTATTTCGAGCTAGTTAGCTCTCTTCAGCTAGCCATACCCTTACTGGGATTCGAACCAGGGAAGTTGTAATACAAAGTATATTTTGTATTACAAAATAAGTTGTAATACAAAGTATAATACAGGGTGTTGTAATACAAAGTATATACTTATTCCCCTGCCTGAGCTGATAAGGAGAGAGCCAGTGGTGTAGAGGCAATTACAACTGCCTCACATGTAATACTTCCCTGGTTCGAATCCCAGTAAGGGTATGGCTAGCTGAAGAGAGCTAACTAGCTCGAAATAGATCTATACTAGTCTCCCTTATTTATTATTTAAAATTATCAGCTTAAAAACCTTACACACATGTAAACAAAAGGCAACGAAACAAATAGCTTTCTGTCGGTATGGTCTCTGGTGATGAGCCGAAAGACAGAAAAGAAAGCAGTATGCTTTCTCCCTTAATTGGGGCTTAACAGGGTGTTGTAATACAAAGTATATATATATATATATATATATATATATGTAGTCCTCAACTTACAACAGTTCATTTAGTGACCATTCAAAGTTAAAATGGGCCTGCAAGAAAACCACCAAGCTCAGAGAACACCAAGGATACCAAAGTCCTTCTCGTCCTCCTCCTTCTCCTCATCCTCCCTTCTAGCACTGATGATGTTCCCTAATTGGGTCATGAAACGTCTGCAAGAAAACCACCAAGCTCCTTCTCCTCCTCTCCCTCCACTTCCTCTTCCTCCTCCCCTCCCTCCACTTTCTCCTCCTCCTCCTCTCCCCAAATCTCCCTCCCTTCCAGGATGATGTTACCTAGTTGGATCATGAAATGTTTGCAAGAAAACCACCAAGCTCAGAGAGCACCAAGGACCCTACAGTTCTCCTCTTTCTTCTTCTTCTCCTCCTCCTCCTCTCTAGCACTGATGATATTACCTAGTTGGGTCATGAAACGTCTGCAAGAAAACCACCAAGCTCAGAGAACACCAAGGATCCCACAGTTCAACCCTGAGCAGCCAATATTGTCTTCTATTGATAATATAATGCTTATTTCACAGCTTTTTGGGGGTGCATACTCAAAATGGGAAAGGTCATAGATCCCTGCTTCATAAGCAAGAGACCAGGCAAGGATGACATGGGGTAAAACCTGCAAGACATAAAGGAAGTTTTTACTTTTTTGAAATTTCCATCTGCAATGCAATATAATATATAATATCCTCCAGGAACTTCATGCCTGTTTATATTGCAATACACAGTAAAATACTCCATTAAACAGACTCCATTTTAAAGAAATGGCATTGGGACGACATCTTTGTATAAATAGTTTTAATGTTACCTACCAGTGAGCATAAATATATAAAAAATATACATTTAGAAGTAGAAACTGATATTGGGGGGAAAGAAATCGGGGCATTTAGGAAAAAGAATAATTGAGCAAATAAACATGTATAAATAAGCATGTTGCTTACATAAAACATTATTACACAGAATAAACTGATACCACAAAATATTTATGGAATCTACAAAGTCTTTAAAAGTGGAAAGATATATACTTTTCTCTTCTGACGCATCTGTTAAACCTTTGAAATACTTGAAGCCAATACAGGTGAGCAGAACAGAAAAAGATCTATTAATAGGAAATCACATCTTCCCATTTCAGGTTGTTATTAACAAAATATTAAGGGTCGCAATAAGGGAGTTTTCTCAAGAGAACAAAACACGTCCATTTAATTGTCTACAGTAGCTAGATTACGGACATATAACAGTGCATATAAAAATGTTATACCATACAAACAAACCCTCGTATACAAACTTTTACATGAAAAAAAATTATGTTTAATACTATTTTCATGAATCCACAGATCGTTAAAGTTATATTCCAAGAATGTCCTCCATAAAGCAGTAATCAGTACTTTTTAAAGTTGCTATTTGTAGATATTTGTTTTATCAACGAGGTCATGTTTAAGTATCTTGCTGCTCTAAATAACCGAATCCACGCATTTGTAAGCATTTCCAACATCTAGCTTGTATTTTTAATCAAAGTAAAAGATATTGGTACTTATTTAGGTAATAAAAGTATATTTTCCAGATGACCCAAATATATTTCCTTTATTGTAGGACAGTGGTGGCTCCAGTGCTTAAAATTGTGTGCATGCTAGCGTGCTCGCGCTCACGAATCAGCACTCAGAAGACAGTGCGCCCCCCACCCCCTGCACACGCGTGCACAATCCCCCACTGCCGCCACCCCCTTACTTGCACTATGCCTCACAACTGATTTTCGGCTGGTTTGAAGCCTTTTTCGGCCTCTCAAAGGCTTGAAAAAAGCCTCTGCAGGCTTTGCAGGCCGAATAATAGGCCCGTTTCATCACTTCCTATATTACAGGAAGTGACAAAACGGGCCTATTATTTGTCCTGCAAAGCCTACAGAGGCTTTTTTCAAGCCCTTGGGAGGCCAAAAAAGGCCTCAAACTGGCCGAAAATCAACTGTAAGGCACACGCATGCGCAGTGAGGTAAGTTTACCTGTGACTTGCGTGCTGGCACAAATAACTCTGCGTGCCACCTGTGGCACGCATGCCATAGGTTCGCCATCATGGTTGTAGGACATTCTAAAGAGTATAGATCAAAGCTCTATGGCTGTAATTCTAAATAGAATTATCAATTATACTAAACCTCGTTAAAGTTGGTGGAATATTTGGTCCACATGGACAGAATTACACAGTAAAAGTGGTAAGTCTAGTCATCATAATGTTTTCGTAATTTTCTTCCATGGTTCAACAATTTCCATAAAAGTTGCCCCACAGAACTGGTATAAAGTTGATATAGATAGTTCCCGACTTACAACAGTTCATTTAGTGACCGTTCAAAGTTACAACAGCACCAAAAAAGGGACTTATATAACCATGTTTCACACTTACGACCGTTGCAAGATCCCCACAATCACAGGATCAAAAATGTGGCCGTAAGTCAAGGACTACCTGTACAATGGCAGTGAAAAAAAAGAGAGACTTGTGAGTAGTCCTCACACTTATGACAATTGCCGCAACCCACAGCCACATGATCAAAATTCGGATTCTTGGCATGGATTTACAATGGTCGCATGTGTGATGACCGAAAGGGGCATGGCACAAAGGCAACACCATCAGATAATCAATAGGAGTCCCTTTATTAGCTCCAACTTGCCCCCAAAAGTTTCCTTCTGGCTGGAGAAAAACTCTCCCAGGAACAGCCTTGGGCTGCAGAGAATCAAGTCCAAAACGTGGTCAACAAAAACTGTAACTACAAGTCCCATCAAGGCAAAATGAGGTCATTAGTCCGGCAGGGCAGGAGCAAGAATTCCAAACGTGAAGGCACAGCAGTAATTCAACATGGTTGGGAGGATGCCAGGAATGCATATAACCAAAGTCAACAGAAGATAAACTCACGTTTGTTCCCAGAAAACACCGCAATCAGCTTGCATCTCTTTTAAGCTCTCTTCCCAGGTGTGGCTAATGAAGGGAATCAGGGCCCTTTCGTCCCCCGTAAGCCATGCAACTCACGTTGCTCCCTTCTCCATTCTTCCCTGCATGCCCTAGAATGAAGAGGTGGTGGGCCTAGGTCTTCCTCTGAACTCCGTCTCCCTTGCTCTACCTCTTCCCTGCTTTCCCCAGCCGGACTTTGTCCTTCCCCAGTTTCCTCCACAGCCAAAGGAGCCACACTCTTGCTCCCTGTCAGCTGTTCATCTTCCTCCTCGGATTCAGATTCCAACAGGGGCATGACAGTATGGTTGTGGGCATCCAATTCTCCAGCCAATTTCTGACAAGCTTAATGACCTCGTGATTCACGTAACAACTGCAAAGCTTTGCTTAACAACAGCATGGCAAAAAGGACAGTAAAATCAGGTGTGACTCACTTTGTTTCAAGGCAGCAGAAATTCTTTTTGCTATTGCGGTTGTAAGATTGCCTGTATTTTTCCTGAAGAGATATTAAGCCACATTAATCAACAAAACCCCACCAATAAATAATAGCTCAATGACAAAATACATTTTAGAATATTGCTGCTCGTAATAATGTCCCTTCCAAAGATTTCGGTAAAAAGATCCCCAGGTTGAAAGCTTATTTAAAGTCTGTTTACACACTGATAGCAAAATTGAGGTTGTGTGTGTCTTTTAAAAAATATTGCATCTGTTCAGCCTGACAGCCTAAGATCAATAAGGCAAAAGTCTTTCGGAAACGTTAATACTGTAAATATTGTTCTTGTAAAGTGGGAATTAAAGCTTTAAGGTATACCGATACAGTACTTGAGGGTGAGTGGTTATTTGTATTTGTGTGTGTGTGTGTGTGTGTGTGCATTGAAAATGTTTAATCTTCTCACTGGTGTAAATCTAGAGAGCCCACTGCATCTCGCTGAGCTCGGTGGGATCACCCAATCCTCCTTCGGCTTCCAAATAATTCATAAGATCAGCCATGGCGGTCTCTTTTTCAAAATCTATCTGAGATGTGCCACCTAGGGATGAAAAAATAAAATAACATAATAAATCATCATCTTTTAATGACCTCATAATCCCTTGCAGGTTGGAGTCTGGGCAACTAAATGGAGCTAGCAGAGTGTTTCATGGCCGGACACTTTTCCTGTCACCAGTGCGTAGTTTTGTTCAGCAGATATATTCTCATCGTGCCCAGAGAGAGAAATATCTGCCTGTGCTGTCCAGACAGTATATAGTTAATTTGGGAATTGGGACAGTTAATTGGGAATTGGGAGCTGTCCCTTTAAGGGAATGCATCATGGAAAATGTAGTTCATGTCATGTGGTTACATCTCTAATCCTGATTGGTCACTAAATTGACCCTCGATTGAGTTGGGGGAGTTTCCATTATTCTTGCTTGGACCCCAGCAGCATTGTGCTGCTTTGCTCCATCATTATGGGATGAAGATAACTGTATTATCACACTATGAAGTCAACTGTGCAAAGAATTGGACATTAGATGAATCTTGACATAACTGTGAGTTATACCTTGAAGGATGTCTCGTGATCCAATAAATAAACTTTGTATGGAAGCCTTTGTAGTTTGCCTGACTGTCTTTATATTCTCTCAACAATTTAAAGACAGCCTCTACCTAGGATTGAACTAACAGCCTCCCGATTCTGAGGCAGGAGCTCCACTTCTAGGCCACCATGCCCCTCTAAATAAAAAAATATAAATGCCCTTATAACCCACAGAAAGACTGTTATACCAAACAATATTCCATAATTCACTATTTTTCCTGAGAGGTTCCTTCCCCTTTCTAACAAAGAGAGATAATCTTCAACTTATGGCCACAATTTAAACCCCAAATCTTTGTTGTTAAGCAAGACATTTGTTTGGTGAATTTTGCCTCATTGTACGACCTTCCTTGGCGCCGTTGTTCAGTGAATCGCTGCCATTGTTCAATTACCAACATGGTCGTTAAACAGATCCGAATTCCCCACTGAAAGGGGACTCTGCAACTGCCATGAATGTGAATCAGTCGCCAAGCGTCTGAATTTTGATCATATTACGATTGCTGTCACAGCCATAAGTGTGAAATACGGTCACAAGTCCCTCTTTTCACTGCCATTGTAACTTCGAACGGACGCTAAGTCAACTCTTGTTCATTTACAACCATAGTTCATTATACGACCATAATTGAGCCTGGAACTAGGGTCATAAGTTGTGTCGGTCATTAAGCGGGTGTGGCATGACAGCCTCCGATTTGACCTCATTAATTTGGAATGGTTAAGTAAATCATTAGGTCATTAAGTTTAATGTAGCTTTCATTCAGCAAATGTATTGTCCGCAACGGGTAGAAACATGAATTAAGTGCCAATTTCAGGCAAAAAAAACCTACTCCATAATTGTTCGTGTCACGTGACAGTGGGAAGTTGTCCTAAGTGAGGACCAATCACCAGGTTGCATCCTGGCTGGGGGATTCTGGGAGTTGAAATCCGCCTATCTCAAAAGTCGCCAAGTTTCTTGTAAGTTTAAGATGGTTAGACATAAGAGGTAGAAATTAGATGAAGAAAGATGATTGCTATGCATGAATTAAATGTAAAGGTGATTTATAATTATAAATATGCCAATATAATCAACAGAATTACAAATAAGCTAATATAAAGACAAATCTAGTTAAAACTATTCTGTTACATTATTATTATTATTGTTATTAGTATATATGTTAATATTAGTTCGATACCTGTGCTTGGCTACAAAACTATGTGGTAGGGCTTAGTTTTTGGGGAGGAAAATAAGGTGAAAAAATTCTGCCTCTGCCTACCAGCATCCATAGGTATTCACCTGGCTAGCGTCCTGTCAGTGTGTGAGAGAGTTGAGAGATGTTTGGAAACTGAAAGAGTATTTGCTGTGTGAGCAAGAAGGAGACAGCAAGGAGCCTGGGCATAGCTTAGCTCAATTGTTCTGTACTAAAGCTGCCTGGTGCTGTGAAACTGAAACTCCTCTGCTTATGTTTTGCCTTTGGAAGAGATTTCTTTTCAGGTGGGAGGGGGAGTAGAACTCCTTAGCATCAGAGCATGTTGATAATAATAATATAGGAAATACTCTAAATGCTCTGATGGTCATTTCGAAACATCCCTTCTTAGTGAGCACCTAGAAGTCAAGAGGAACCTTCGGGCCAAATTTCAAATTTGTAGGCTTTACGGTTCTGGAGATTTAGTGGTGATGCGTGAGTGGCATTTCACTTGTATATATATATATATTTGTTTTGTGATTATGTATGAGTGCTTTTTCATTTTTTTTATATATTCCTTTTTGTTATTTCTTTGCATTTCTGTAAATGATATGTCCTGTCGATACACTGTATTCAAAATGTTGGTTGGATCAGATCCTAATTTAAATCACATGCTACGCAGATGTTTTCTCTCGGTTGCAGCTCCCAGCTGGATGCAGGATCAAAAGGGCTCGTTTCCCACAAGCATTTCTGAACAAGTTACGTGACTTTCAATAAAGAAGAAGGGAACTCACTGAGAAGAGGCTCATTGTTGGGGAATGAAATCACATCTTGTGTTTCCTCCGGAGTTTCTAAATCTTCTATCCCTGGAGGACAAAGTTCTGTGAGCTCTTTATCTGGAGCCTGAAATGACATTTAAAAAAAATGAACAGAATGAGTATCTCTATCTATTTCTATCTCTCAATATCTCTATCTATCTATCTATCTATCTATCTATCTATCTATCTATCTATCTATCTATCTATCTATCTATCCATCCATCTATCTCTCTGTCTATCTCTCATCTCTCTTTCTCTCTCTCTCTATCCATCTCCCTCTCTTTCTCTGTCTCTATCTCTATCTCAATATCAATATCTATTTATGATATCTATCTCTATCTATATACTGTATCTGTCTATCTAATCTATCATCCATCCCTCCATCTCTATTGATCTATCTATATATCTAATATATCATCCATCTATCTCATCTATCTTTGTCTCTCTCTCTATCCATCTCCCACTCTTTCTATCTCTATCTCAATATCTATCTATCTATGATATCTCTATCTATCTATCTATCTATCTATCTATCTATCTATCTATCTATCTACTGTATCTGTCTATTCTAATCTATCTATCTGATCTATCATCCATCCATCCATTGATCTAACTAATGTATATATCTAATCTATCATCCATCTATCTCTTAATCCATCTTATCTAACTATCAATCTATCTATCAATCTAATCTATCATCCATCTATATCTATCTAGCTATCTAGCTATTGATCTGCCTGTCTGTCTGTGTTGATGAAAAAAATGGGTCAAAGCCTTGATTACAAATAAGAGTATCTTTAATTGTCCAAGTTTCTGATGTGGTTTTTGATCCACAACAGTTCGCTTAACGATGGTTCAAAGTTACAACAGCACTGAAAAATAGGACTTATGACCCTTTTTCACACTTACAACCATTGTGGCATCCCCACGGTCAGGTAATCAATTCAGAGACTTGGCCACTGACTTGTATTTATGACGACTTCAGTGTCCCAAGATCACATGATCCCCTTTTGTGACCTTCTGGCGAGCGAAGTCAATGGGGAAGCCAGGCTCACTTAACAACCATGTTAACTTAACAACTGCAGTGATTAACAACTCTGCGCAATGGCACAAAACTCACTTAACAAATGTCTCACTTAGTGAGTGGCTTTGCTGTGGACGTCTACCTGTATTAATTGTGATTTCAAGGCCATAACTCAAGAGAAAAATATATAGGTAGTCCTTGATGTATGACATGTCCTTCACCCAAGATCCATGCCATAGCAACAACAATAATAATTTATGCAAGTTGTAGGCCACCCAACTTCCAAGGGTTTTGGGTTGGTCACCACACAAAGAATGGACATAAAATGAATGAAAGAGAAAGGCTGGCAAGACCAGGGTGTAATGAAGCAAGGTGTCTCATTCTCACTCATCAAAGGTCTTGGGGAAGAGTCTACACCACGCTTGTGATGACCCGGAGTGTACCAGAAATGTAACAAAACCAAAACGTAAATAAATGTTCTTTAATGCCTTCAACTTGGCTTCACTGTTCAATTGTTCACAGTTGGAGATTAAACTCTTTCTAAAATAACATTCCAAATGAAAGAAATACAGTCCAAACTCAAAGAGCAGATAACGAAGCAATAAAAAATCAAAAACAAACTGCACTGTTCCAGACAGACCAGGATAATTAATTACAAACTTCAAGGAGATAACCAGGTATAGTCCATTGGAAGAACACCAACCAAGATAAACCTTATTTAGAAATAAAACACTCTTTGTTTCCAGCATTTGCTGGCACGCAGGTCCAAACTCTTATGCAGTTCTCACACCTGTATCCCATGAATCCCATGGATCAAGGCCCTCTCCTCCCAAGTAGACCATGTCTTTCCCTTATCCTCTCCTCCCTGCATGCTCTAGGATGGATAGGGGATGGGCCTGGGTCATCCTCTGCCTGCTCAGCTGGCCTCTGCACTTCCCCAGCCTACTCCACAACCTGTAGAGCCACAGTTCCACTCCTGTTGGCTGTTCCTCCTCTCCCTCAGAGTCAGTCTCCACCATGGGCATAACAACTTTTCTGAAGGGCAGCAGAGGGGGGCACCTGAATCTTGGAGGAACCTCATTCCAGAGAAGTGGCATTACTACAAAGAAAAGACACTTCTGGGGTCCCAATAGAGGACCTTGTTTAATCAAAGGAACCCAGAGTATACCAACCCTAGAAGATAGAAATAGTTGGGGAGATACTATGGGAAGCAGGCAAGTTCATGAAGGAACCAGGTCTTATACCATAGCAGATATGGCGTCAGCTGTCTTGTTTGGTCTTCCATTCATGCACAGATTGTGTCACAACAGATCCGTTTCTGGGGTCTGGATCTTCTTATGGATACTCACCTCATCACAAGTAACAGGGAGGCCAGGAGAAGACTTCCTCATAAGATCGGATGGACTTAGTCTACTCAGAGGAGAGGCATGTAATCTAGATAAAGCAAAATATACTATTTGATTCTTATCAGAAAGTGTTGTTAAAGTTCTGAATGACTCATAATTTTCATTAATGGCCTACAATTATTTAATCAATTAATCAATTGATTAATTCCTACTATTGGTTGTTTTGAAAGTATCCCCAGATAATTCACAAGAAGATCTACAAGAAACTTCTAAATCACTTCGAATTCTACACAGACAGTGTCATTCCAGACAGGGCTACACTATGGTACAATGAATATGATACAATTATGGTTGTGTTGATTAAACAGAACCGACTATAGAAAGAAAGTGTATTGTAACCACTGACTAAGAGATAAATGTGTAACTCGACTTGTAACTGTTGTAAAGGAAATCAGAAGTGACTTTTTTGTGTCTCTTTTTTTTCCTTTTCTTGACTTTTTTTTGTCCTTTTGTTGCACTTTTCTCTGGTTTCTTTCCCTTTCTTTTTTTTCTTACTTTATTTAGGTTCATTTGTATATGACATGTGGTTTTTTTAAAAAAAATCATAGATAGATGATAGATACTGTAGATAGATAGATAGATAGATAGATAGATAGATAGATAGATAGATAGATAGATAGATAGATAGATAGATAGATAGATAGATGATAGATAGATAGATAGATAGATAGATAGATAGATAGATAGATAGATAGATAGATATAGATGATAGATACTGTAGATAGATAATATAGATATAGATAGATGAGATAGATAGATAGATAGATAGATAGATAGATAGATAGATACTGTAGATAGATATAGATGATAGATACTACAGATAGATAAGAGATGATAGAGATAGATAGATAGATAGATAGATAGATAGATAGATAGATAGATAGATAGATAGATAGATAGATATAGATGATAGATACTGTAGATAGATAAGATAGATATAGATAGATGATAGATATAGATAGATATAGATGATAGATAGATAGATATGATAGATACTATAGATAGATATGATATAGATGATAGATATAGATGACACGATAGATAGATAGATAGATAGATAGATAGATATGATAGATACTGTAAATAGATAGATAGATAGATAGATAGATAGATAGATAGATAGATAGATACTGTAGATAGATATAGATGATAGATATAGATGATAGATACTGTAGATAGATAAGATATAAATGGATGATAGATATAGATAGATAGATAGATATAGATGATAGATACGATAGATAGATAGATAGATAGATAGATAGATAGATAGATAGATAGATAGATAGATAGATAGATAGATACTGTAGATAGAAAGATATGTAGATGACAGATACGATAGATATATATATATGATAGATACAAGAGAGAGAGGTGATAGATACTATAGATAGATAGATAGATAGATAGATAGATAGATAGATAGATAGATAGATAGATAGATAGATATGGATGGATGATAGAGATAGATGGATAATAGATAGATATGGATGATACATAGATAGATATGAGTGATAGATATGGATGGAAGATAGATAGATAGATCAATCGATCGATCGGTCAATAGATTGATGCCAGAGCCCAGAATAGATTTATTTATTTATTATTTACATTTATATACCGCCCTTCTCCCAAGGGACTCAGGGCGGTGTACAACCCATCTAAAACCCACAAATATACAAAAATTAAAAAACTATTAAATTAATTGGCTGATTACTGAAACTAAAAAGACCCCCCCCACTTAAAACCCCAATTTAAAATTAAATATTATGGTGACCAAATTAAAACCATTATCTCAGCCCAGGCCGGCCTGCTCAAAGAGCCAGGTCTTCAACGCGCGCCTGAAGGCCCTCAGGTCCATGCCGGTACGAAGCTCCGGTGGCAGAGCATTCCAGAGGGCGGGGGCACCCACAGAGAAGGCTCTACCCCTCGGCGCCGCCAGACGACACATAGCGGCCGACGGCACCCGGAGCAGACCCTCTCTGTGGGAACGCACCGGCCTGTTGGAGATCACTGGCAGAATGCGGTCCTGGAGGTAACCTGGTCCCATGCCATGGGTCGCCCTAAAGGTCAAAACTAGAACCTTAAAGCGAACCCGGAGAGCCACCGGCAACCAATGCAGCTCGCGCAGGAGAGGCGTCACATGGGCGCTACGCGATGCCCCCATAATCACCCGCGCGGCTGCATTTTGCACCAGCTGGAGTCTCCGGATGCTCCCCAAGGGGAGCCCCATGTAGAGGGCATTATAATAGTCCAGGCGAGAGGTGACAAGGGCCTGAGTGACCGTGCGCAAGGCGTCCCGATCCAGGAAGGACCGCAACCGGTAGATCCGACGGATCTGGTGAAACGCCCCCTGGAGACGGCCGCGATGTGATGTTCAAGTGACAGCCGTACATCCAGGAGGACACCCAGGTTGCGAGCCCTCTCTGCGGGGGGCAAAACTTCCCCCCCGATAGCCAGCGAAGGTGTCAGCTGGCTATATCGGGGCGCCGGAAACCACAGCCACTCGGTCTTGGATGGGTTGAGCCGAAGCCTGTTCCCGCCCATCCAATCCCGCACGGCCTCCAAGCACTTGGACATAGCCCCCACAGCATCGTTGGGGTGGTCTGGAGTAGAGATGTACAACTGGGTGTCATCCGCATATAGATGACACCCTACTCCAAGACCACGGATGATCTCGCCCAGCGGCTTCATATAAATGTTGAACAAGAGGGGAGAGAGGACCGACCCCTGGGGCACCCCACAAAGCAGGGGCCTAGAGGTGGACCTCTCCCCCCCCGCCAACACAAATTGCGAACGGTCGGAGAGGAAGGAGGAGAACCATCGAAGGACGGTTCCACCAATCCCCAACCCCCCCAACCGTCGCAACAAGATACTATGGTCGATAGTATCGAAAGCCGCCGAGAGGTCTAATAGGACCAGGACAGAGGAGAACCCTCTGTCACGAGCCCTCCAGAGATCATCGACCAACGCGACCAATGCCGTCTCAGTACTATGTCCAGGCCTGAAGCCCGATTGGGACGGATCGAGGTAAATAGCTTCCTCCAGGTACTGGGGAAGCTGACGCGCCACCACACTCTCAACAACCTTCGCCACGAAGGGAAGGTTGGAGACCGGACGATAGTTGTTTAAAATAGCTGGGTCCAGGGAAGGCTTCTTGAGGAGGGGGCGCACCACTGCCGCCTTCAAGGCGGCAGGGAGCACTCCCTCCCTCAAAGAAGCGTTGACAATCCCCTGGAGCCAGCCTCGTGTCGTCTCCCTGGTGGCCGAAACCAGCCAGGAAGGGCACGGGTCCAATAAACAGGTGGTGGCATTCAGCCCCCCCAGCAGCCTGTCCACACCCTCGGCGGTCACAGGATCGAACTCCTCCCAGATAACACTCACAAGACCTGCCCCGGACACCTCCCCCGGGACCACCCAATTGGAGTCGAGCCCCTCCCGAATCTGAGCGATTTTATCATGCAGAAATCGGGAAAACTCCTCTGCCCTACCCTGCAAGATTGATCGATCGATCGATCGACTGATACTGTAAAAAGATAAATGATAGAAAGTGTTAGGTTTTTTAAGAATCCAAACTATTTGGTTTACCATATATGGTTGTAAGTCATGATGACTCATCATTTTACGGAAGCCAGGATACTGATTGGCTGCAAGTAGCAGACTTACTAAAAAGCAGGAAGCTAGAGAGCATATATCTCTCCATCTCTCTCCATCTCTCTATATTGATGTGTTTGAGCTAAGGTATTGCTGTTTTGCCTGCTGACTATGATTAGTTTTCTACTGTATTAACTGATGAACTGTGTATGAATATTGGACTGAATCTTGGACTATGCCCATATCCTGGATATAAAACCTTTACTTTAATACCCTTCAACTTCTGTGGTTGTGTGACTTTATGCTCATTGCAACATCTTTGCACACTGCTTTCATTTGCTGCATACTCCTTGTAACCAAGGAAACTCTGCTAATACTTATCAGAAAGAAAGAAAGAAAGAAAGAAAGAAAGAAAGAAAGAAAGAAAGAAAGAAAGAAAGAAAGAAAGAAAGAAAGAAAGAAAGAAAGAAAGAAAGAAAGAAAGAAAGAAAGAAAG
Organism: Bungarus multicinctus; assembly: GCA_023653725.1. Lineage (NCBI taxonomy): Eukaryota > Metazoa > Chordata > Lepidosauria > Squamata > Elapidae > Bungarus > Bungarus multicinctus. The sequence continues at coordinate 29,470,694 of CM042848.1, forward strand.
AAAGAAAGAAAGAAAGAAAGAAAGAAAGAAAGAAAGAAAGAAAGAAAGAAAGAAAGAAAGAAAGAAAGAAAGAAAGAAAGAAAGAAAGAAAGAATTGGAGTTCAATGCACAAACAGCAACATAAACATTGGACCTTCTCTATGGATCTCAGGAACAGCAAAGGAGAGAATCTATCAAGTGACCTGGTCAAAGGTTGTCTAGGGTTTTTCATGCCCTCAGCTATATATTGAGCTTGGCAATTACTTTAATTCTAGGCTCCTGCCTGCCAGATTCTTCACCAGCTGTACTCATCAGACCCTGAACCAACCTCTAGACCAAAATCAATTCTGAATTAACTTCAAGCTCAGAACTGCTCTGAAGTAAACCAGATCGTGCTATTAACCCAATAACGAGAACAATCAATCCGTGGAACAGCTTGCCTCAGAAGTTGTGGGTGCTCCATCCCTGGAGCTTTTCAAGAAGAGATTGGACAGCCATTTGTCTGAAATGGTGTAGGGACTCCTGCCTGAGCGAGGGGTTGGATTAGAAGACCTCCAAGATCCCTTCCAATCCCGCTCTTCTATGTTCGATGAACAATGAGATTCAGGTCCCAGGGATAGGGAAGTTGGATTGAATCACTCAGATTAAAGTGTATGGGTTACAACACTGCAATTCAAATAAGTTCTCCACAAAATGAAATTCCAACAGGCAACTTAAGGCAGCAAACAGGTGTTCATTGTCTCGTGTTCTTTTAATGGAGGAGGGAAGCCATCTTCTCCAGGGGTGGAATTCAGCCGATTTGGGCCGGTTCAGGCAAACCGGTTGTTAAATTTAGTTCATCGGACCGGTAGTTGAACCGATTGGCTAGTCCTGCTCACCCCTCCCCTCCCAGGGGTCTCCGCACGGATGCAGGTAAGTCCACAGTCTGTGTGGAGGCTCTGGGGTGTGTGTGTGAAAAATGAGCCGAACCAGAAGTTCCAGAAGTCCGGAAATGCACCTGTTTCTGGAGACTGGAAATGGGCCTGTTTCCAGCTTCCAGAGGCCCTCCGGAGCCTGGGGAGGCTGTTTTTGCCCTCCCAGAGGCCCGAGGGAAGCCTCCGGACTCTGGGGAAGGCAAAAAATGGCCCTCCTGGAAGTTCTGGTAGGCCATGCCCATCCAGCCACTGGGCAGAGAACCGGTTGCTGGGATTTTTGAATCCCACCCCTGATTTTCTCCTTTGCAATATCGGGGCAGTCAGTATCATTTCACAGTTTTGATGTTCGTCCTTTTACGAGCATGAAAAATATCTCACCAAATTAAAAAAAAATTAGGAAGAGGACCTTAAGCAACGAGAAAAGGGAAAATAAGCATCAAAACTTTTTTATATTTAGGATTGTTGCATTTAAAAAAAAAAAAGCTTAGAGAGCATCCATTTTCTTTTACAAAAATAATAATAATAACACCCCCGCTTGAACTGTAAGAAATGTATAAGACAGAACTGAAGAATTATTATTATACCTTTGCAAATCTAAGACTTCGTTTGCAATTTTGGTTCCTATGCTACCGGCTCCTAGGATGGTCCCTGTAGACATCCCTGGTACATCAAGAAATTGAGGGTTTGTGGCATCTGTATTTAAGAGGAAAATATAAGACCGACCTGTATCTTTCCTAAAATAAAAGGTGTTAAAACAAGGATAGATTTTTTTTTTAAAAAAATCCTACTTTATGTGTCTGTTTTTCGTGATCCTTTATATATATATATATATTTGTTTACTCCGAGAAGCACAAAGCTGAAGACACAAGCCTGAAGATAATGAATGAGATTTCATCGAAACATTGCCTAGATACTTCCAATTCTACGCAGGAGAAAACCCGAAGAACCAAAGATATATATATATATATCTATATCTTTATATATATATATATCTTCTACGCAGGAGAAAACCCGAAGAACCAAAGATATAGATATATATATATATATATATTTTTTTTTTTTTTTCGGAGGTTTTCACGGGTATTTGTATGTGCATCTTTGGTTCTTCAGGTTTTCTCCCGCGTAGAATTGGAAGTATCTAAGCGACGTTTCGATGAAGTCTCATTCATTATCTTCAGGCTTGTGTCTTCGGCCCTGTGCTTCTCGGAGTAATGAGAGCTTGCAGCTGCTTCTTCTAGATATATATATATACACATACATACATACATACATACATACATATATATGCAGGTCTTGGCATGTTCGGGTCTTTTCCTGTGTAAGATTGAGAGTATCTTGGCAACGTTTCAACAAGATCTCACTCGCTATCTTCAGGCTGGTGCTTTCAGCTTCGTGCTTATGCGAACAAAGCATGATCGGAGCTGCCGTCTCTCTATATATACTGGTGGGGAGGTTGGCTGTGTTGTCATTTCTTGATTGGTTGATGGAGTTGACACACATACATACACACACACACATATATATATTTCTTTACAAGACTAAGCCCAACTCTGAAAAAATCCATTACCCTAAAAATAGACTTGCCTTCTGGAGAGAGGGAATTGCAGGCTAATGGAGTTCCTTCACCTGATTCATTGTGACCTCTAAAAATATAAAACCAAAAATACACAAATAAGTTTCTCTAGCTGTTACAAGTTTGCTGCCGCATGCACAACTTGCTGCTTCATGTTAGAGACCAGCAAACAGAAGAGAAGCATGAGGTTCAAAAAACTATTCTGGAGAAGTAAACAAAAAAAAAGGACAATTTTGTCATGACTGAACTATCCTTAGATGGAAATTTGTGTTAAATGTTTGGATCTGGCTAACATTAGAATCCCGTTTTAGACTTCATTGCCACTAGTGATTAGAAAATTAAATGCAGGCTATACTGGTTTTATATCCCTTATAAAACCACATCATGTGATCCTCATCCCATTTTCTCCAAGAGTATAAATTTTGCACCTGGCTGCTAACTCAGCATCTTTGGAAGTCCTTCGCTAAGAAACTATGTAGTTGGGCCTAGTTTTGGGGGAGGAAATTAAGGGGGGTGGAATTCTACCTATGCCTACCAGTATCCATCAGTATTCATCTGGCTAGCGTCCTCTCAGTGAGAGAGAGTTGAGGGCTGTTTGGAAACCGAAACAGTATTTGCTGTGTGAGCAAGGAGACAACGAGGAACCTGGGTGTGGCTTAGCTCAACAGTTCTGTACTAAAGCTGCTTGGTGCTCTGAAACTGAAACTGAGACTGAAACTCCTCTGCTTGTGTTTTGCATTTGGGAGAGTTTTCTTTTCAGGTGGGGAGGGGGAGTAGAATTCCTTAGCATCAGAGCGTGTTAATAATAATAATATAGGAAATACTAATGCTCTGATGGTCATATTGAAAAATCCTTTTTTAGTGAGCACCTAGAAGCCAAGAGGAAATGCCAAATTTCAAGTTTGTAGACTTTACGGTTCTGGAGAATTTGTGATGATGCGTGAGTGATATTTCACTCTTAGATATATAGATACCTTCATAAATTAGTATTAGGACATCTCTCTTGGATGGCTTCAATGCAATATTATTTCTGCACAAAGGAAGAAAATGCAGCTTCCTCCAAGAACAGCAATTATATTCTTCAATATATCAGAGGGAAATAACTGCTAACCTCGCCCCCTTTTCACTTATGAAACCATCCAAGGATAGTTGATGCAGCCAGTCCCAAATATTTTAATTATTTGTATCCCATCTTTATTATTTTTTACAAATAACAGTACATATTCCTCCTCTTATTTTTCCCACAACAACAATCCTATGAGGTAGGTTTGGCTGAGAGAGAGTGACTGGCCCAAAGTCACCCAGCTGGCTTCCATACTTGGTACTATATAATTAAAATATAAAACAGAGCTATACAAAAACATGCTGTTTTATGCAGAGTACTGAGAAACTTACAAAACAACAGTATTGATTGACACAATATATTCCAGTTCTTTGGTCCATGGATTGGTGAAGCTAAACCACTGACTTTTTAAGGTGACAAAAGAACCGTCTTTCACTTTGAATTTGTAGAAATTCGTAAATATTTTCTCTTTGCTCTGTAACACTGCGGAAAAATAAAAATATTTACAGATGTAAGTTATTCAATAAGACCAAGGTGAATTAAGGTGTCAACTAAATGGAGTTTAACCTACATGGCAATTTCACAATTTTTAAGAGTTTTATATATTCTCTCGGTTAATCCACTGTACCGATCATACTGATTTCAATATAAACAATTGGGAAGAAATTGACCATCAAATCTGAAATTCAGCTATACGTACCATGTTTTCCCAAAAATAAGACCCTGTCTTATATTTCCTTTTTGCCCTATTATGTGGAAATTATTCTACCCAGAACTAAGCCATCAATTAAAAATTTACAGATTAAGATTACAGATTAACAGAGTTGGGAGGGACCTTGTAGGTCATCCAGCCCAATAAGGAGACCCTACATCAAGAGTCTTCAAATTTGGCAAGCTTAAGACTTGTGAACTTCAACTCCCAGAATTCCTGAACTAACATGACTGGACAAGGAATTCTGGCAGTTGAAGTCCACAAGTCTTAAAGTTGTCAAGTTGGAAGACCCCTGCCCTACACCATTTCCGGAAATGGCAGTCCAATCTCTTCTTGAAAGCCTCCAGTGATGAAGCTCCCACAACTTCGGAAGGCAACTTCTGTTCCATGGGTTGATTGTTCTGTCAGAAAGTTTCTCCTTATTTCCAGGTTGAATCTCTCCTTGTTCAGTTTCCATCCATTATTCCTTGTCTGACCTTCGGGTGCTTTGGAAAATTGTGTGACCCTTTCAACTCTGTGGCAGGCCCTCAAATATTGGAAGACTGCTATCATGTCTCCCCTGGTCCTTCTCTTCCCTAGACTATCCGTGCCAGTTTATGCAACCATTCATTGTATGTTTTAGCTTCCAGTCCTTTTAAAAACAGCCTCCAGACTTTTCATAAATCAACTTTACAAAGTGATGCATGCTATTTATTAAACCAGCACAGGTAGTACTCGGCTTATGACGACAATGGGGCCCAACGCTTCTGTTATTCAGTGAGACATTCGTTAAGTGAGTTTTGTCTCACTTTATGACTTTTTTACCATAGTTGTTAAGGGAATCAGTGCCATTGATAAGTTAGTAATCTGGTCGTTAAATGAATCTGGCTTCCCACCGTTAACTTTGTTCGTCAGAAGGTCGCAAAAGGGGAATCACATGACCTCCTGGGACACTGTAACCATTGTAAGTACGAGTCAGTTGCCAAGCCTCTGAATTTTGATCACACGATCATTAGGATGCTGGAAAGATCTAACTGTGAACCATGGCACGAGTGCCTTTTTTCTGTGCCATTGTAACTTGGAACGGTCGCTAAATGAACTATTAAGTCGAGGACTACCTGTATGTGTGAAAAGATCAGTAGCTTTGTAGCAAAATATTGATTCAAGAGCTCTACACTTGTTCTGACCCAAACCCTTTTCCAATAAAACAAACATGAACCAAAGGGAACAGAAACTCTTTAATGAGTCTTACGAATCCCCGGTTAAAAGGCTGCTGCAAACTAATTAACTTTGATAAGCACAAGCCTCACCAAAACTGTGCGAGGCTGCAAGAATAATAGATAAGAAATGTTTCACAACACAAGAATCTTCAAATACCAACTTAAGATACTGTAATGTCCACGAGGCTGAGTTTCAAAACATCTTTGCTTCCTGCAAAGAACGTCCGCTTCACAGCTGGCTTTTATCTTCTTGAAGGAGGGACCATTACCTTGCAGCCTTACTTCCGAGTCACCTGTGCTGCTGCAGCTGTTCTTTCCTGTGAGCAGCCCTGTGCGCATGCGCACTTGGCACAGGCTCCTGGGGAACCTCCTCAGCGCTGCTGCCAGCCCCCACAATCTCTGAAGGCAGCAGTCCACTCCCTAATGGTCCTGGCCCCTCATCTGAGTCCTTGCTCTCCTCAGCCGTCCGCACCTGCTGCCGGCTAACCACAACAACACTAGAGTTAGGGAATAACGATTATACTGTACCTGTTTTGTGTTTTTCAGTGAGGTGATTGTGGTCATCCTGGTGGAAATATTCATAACAGGACGTTCCTAACAGCTCTTGGGGTAAATATCCTAAAATGGCTGTCGCTCTGCATCGGGAAATGCAAACAAGAGTATATAACCTACAAACTTCTAAAATGAACTTTTCCACAATTCAGTCGTATGTGCAAAACAGGATATCAACTAAAAAAATACTCCTTTGGTCTTTTTAGTTGCCAGCAGAGTGTGGTGGAAAGCAGCGCATTCCTTAAATGCCTCAGATAATCGTCTTGGCAGCCCAAAACTGTCAGCATGCAAGATTATTACTGGAGAGCATGATTAATGATTCTTGGCTATGGATGTGTCCCACTGGGGAATATACATCCAGGGGGTGGGGGAAAGACCAGGGTCAAGGGAGAAATTAATGATGTATTTTTGTGTCGGCTGCACCCAGCTAACGCCAACATGGTTACTCCTAACAAATATTTTTTTTTACTCTGAGAGATGCGGCTAGAGACTTATGATTTGAATGGGGGTGGATTTGTTGAAGCCCTGACACAGGAAATGCGTAAGAAAGAAATGTGATCTGGTTTGTTGAAATTCATCTCATCCCCTACATACAAACACACACACACACACACACACACTTGAAATGTTTATAACTTCTTAAAGCCTTACAATCTTATCAGAATAACTTTAATGAACTAGAAGCTTGCCGGTTTTCATTGAACTTTGACAAAACGTTTAAAACACACTGGATACCGCACTGACTTGCTAAAGAATTGCTTTATTTTGCCAATGTTTTACTAGAGGTAGTACAGAAAATGGAATTCACAGTCTAAATATTGAAAACTTTAGCCTCCTAACAAGGAGGGAAGACCAAAAATAAAATGCTTACCGTTGATCTACAAAGACAAATTTTCCATCCACGGCAAAGCGGGTTACAAATTCCGTGGGCTTGACTTTAATTTCAAAGCTTTTTTGTGGAACGGTGTAAGGGTGCAATCGGACCAATTGCCACTAGGCAATTAAAATTGCTGCTCTCTTTTTCCGTATCTTCTTCAATTCCCACCTCATTGGTTGACCAGCTTTTCAGATAACCAGTGCAGTGAATGGTACAGTACTTCTTATGATCTGATGGAGTCAAGAGAAAACTTTTTTTTTTATTTTGATTTTTTTCCTCAGAACTTCTGAGGGTGGCAAAAACATTTATCAGTGAGATTCTAGTTTTTAAGCATTATTCAATGTATTTGATCTAAGGAAGTGTCTTTGTAATTTTACAAAACATCGGGGCGCATACAAACATAAACATACATGAGCCGTGCATGATGCAGTGGTTAGAATGCAGCATTGCAGGATAATTCTGCCCACTGTCAGCAGTTTGATTCTTACTGGCCCAAGGTCTACTCAGTCTTCCATCCTTCCGAGGTTGATAAAATGCGGACTCAGATTGTTGGGGACAAAAGGTGACTCTGTAAATAGCTTAGAGAGGGCTGTAAAGCACTGTGAAATGGTATATAAATCTAACTGCTATTGTTATTGTCCTTCCTTCCTTCCTTCCTTCCTTCCTTCCTGGTGCAATGGTTAGAATGTAGTATTGAACGCTGACTCTGCCCAAAGCCACCAGTTCAATCCTGAGCAGCTCAAAATTGATTCACCCTTCTGAGGTTGGTAAAATGAGGACCCAGATTGTTGGGGACTACAGGCTGACTCTGTAAACTGGTTAGAGAGGGGCTGTAAAGCACTGTGAAGCGGTATATAAGTCTAAGTGCTATTGGGAAGGAAGGAAGGAAGGAAGGAAGGAAGGAAGGAAGGAAGGAAGGAAGGAAGGAAGGAGCGAGCGAGCTGTGGCACAGTGGTTAGAATGCAGTATTGCAGGCTAACTCACTGCTTACTGTCAGCAGTTCGATCCTGACTGATTCAAGGTTGACTCAGCCTTCTGACCTTCTGAGATCAGTAAAACGAGGACCCAGATTGTCGGGGGGCAAGAGGCTGACATTGTAAATCGCTTACAGAGGTTCTGTAAAGCAGGGGTCTCCAATCAACGGTGCAGCCTTCAACTGCATCATAATTCATCAGGATTACCAATTAACAGGTCTGAAAGAGAACCTGTTTTTTTAAAATTTCAACAATACCTTTCTTTTTTGAGTTGGCTGATTGTTCCTTCTCTTCTTTGACTGTGGTTTTGGTGTATTTGATGCGGCAAAAAAACGACCGCCGAGCCCCAGAATGCAGAGGGGAAGATCCCACGTGGAAATCCATGTGAACTTGCAAACCAGCTTTTCAAGTTGCGTCAGAGCAGAATATACAAACAGATGTTTGTAACAGAGCTATGAATATTTTGCAACACTTTGACCCAATCCAATTGTCCCAGATCAACAAAAGACAAGCACAATTTTTTTTAAAAAAAAATCTATCAACAAATAAAAAGAAAGAAACCAGTCCACAAACAGTTAACAAGAAAGGGCTATTTATTATCCAGCTTTGGGCAAATTATTGCTAGCAACCTGTCATGCCTCTGTCTGAATCTGATTTGGAGGTGGAGGCTGAGCAGCTGAGAGGGAGTGGCAGTGTGGCTCCATTGGCTGTGGAAGAAACTGGGGAAGGGCAAAGTCCGGCTACGCAGAGCAGGGGAAAGGTAGACCAAGGGAGAGGGAATTCAGAGGAAGACCCAAGCCCACCCCCTCTTCATCCTAGGGCAATCAGAGAGGAACAGAGAAGGGAGCAACGTGAGTTGCGTGACTTACGGGGCAGGAAAGGGCCCTGATTCCCTTCATTATTTGCAGCTGGGAACACAGTGTATAAAAGAGGAAGCTGCGTATAGCAAGTTGTTGGCAGCAAACATAAATTTATCTGGTATCGTAGTGGCTTATCTGTGTTCCTGGCATCTTCCCAACTCTGTGGGTTTTGCCATGCTTTCAAGTCTGAAATTCCCAATCCTGCCCTGTCAAGTTAATTATTTCAGTTTGGTTTGTTTGGATTTTTAGTTACAGTTTGTATGTACCTTGTTTTGGACTGAATTTTCTACAGTTAAAAGCTGTTCCTGGGAAAGTTTTTCTCCAGCCGAAGGTAACCTGAACATTGGGGGGCAAAGTTGGAGATAATAAAGGGACTTTTCTTGCTTATTTGACTGTGTTGCCTTTTGCTATGCCCCTTTGGGTCATCGCACAACGTTTGCAGTCGTTGGAGTTAAATGCCGGCCAGTGGCTGAGTGGCCAAAATGTAGTTATGTGACTGAGTGGTGGGAGGGGGCAGCTGTCAGAACTTAGGAACTGGATCGTAAGAAGCTTTTTTAGGGGGTAAAGGTGGGTTGCCCTAATTTGAGGACTACCTATATAGTCAGGCCTTTTCTACTAATTGTAAGAAATGGGCATGTAATTAAGACAAGAGATCTCCAACCCAGAGGTGGACTGCAGCAGAATCGCACCGGTTCAGGTGAACTGGTAGTTAAGATTCTGCGCAGTTCGGCGAACTGGCAAATCCCACCACTGGCTGCCCATCCCCCCCACACTCATTTTTCGGCCTATTTTTTGGGCCGTTTTCAGGCCGTTTTTTCGGGACATTTTTCTAACCATTTTTCCAGCCTGAAAATGGTCTAAAAACGTCCTGAAAACACTCCCAAAAAGGGCCAAAAACCAGGCCAAAAAATGAGCAGGGGCAAGGTGAGCCAGTGGTGGGATTAGCCGGGACTGACTGAATCCTACTTCTACCTTTCTTTTTTAACTATATTTATCTCTGTTTATATGTATTTTAGTTGGCTGTTCACCGCCCTGAGTCCTTCGGGAGAAGGGCGGTATATAAAATCCATGAAATAAATAAATAAACCTTTGAGAGTGGCCAGAAGGTGGGGCTGGGTGTGATGAGTAATGTCACCCACTCAGTCACATAACCAACCGGCCACGCCTATCCAGCCAGAGAACCAGTTGTTAAAAAATTTGCAACCCACCACTGCTCCGAACGTGGCAACTTTTTAAGACTCGTGGACTTCAACTCCTGCGGCTGAGGAATTCTGGGAGTTGAAGTCCATGAGTGTTAAAAAGTTATCATGTTTGAGATCCCTGATTTAGAACGCCTATGATATTCATTTCCGTACTCAAAAACCATGAACATCTTTCTTTCTTTCTTTCTTTCTTTCTTTCTTTCTTTCTTTCTTTCTTTCTTTCTTTCTTTCTTTCTTTCTTTCTTTCTTTCTTTCTTTCTTTCTTTCTTTCTTTCTTTCTTTCTTTCTTTCACTTCTATCCAGACGTGTTCACACATGTGAGACTGGGCAGATATGCACTGTGGGGGGAAAATATTGCCCTGTCTTATGAAATGATTTTTAATTGCATACTTACTTTTGGTATCGATCAGTTTTTCTCTGGGTGAAGCATCTGAAGAAGACAACTGCTCTTTTACTTTGGCCACATCCTTCGGGTGAAGATAGTCAAAAAGGCTTTGCCCGGTCAGATGTGCCTGTGGGAAGACAACGTGGTAAGATTACTGATTCCGCCTCAACCAGCTTAGTCAAAGAAGCAAATAAAAACTCGAGAGTCTAATGTTTGAGCGATCAGATAAATTCATCAATGTTATCATCTTTTCAATTCAGTAGAAACTTTTGTTTCTTTACACTGTTTTAATACTAGTAGTAATTTTATTATGGTCCAACATGAGTAGGATAGGATAGGAAATAGAATAGAATAGGAAATAAAATAGAATAGGAAATAGAATAGAATGAAAAATATGGAATAGCATATAATGGAATGGAATGGAATAGCATAGAATAGAATAATATAGAATAGCATAGCATAGCATAGCATAGCATAGAATAGAGAATAGAATAGGAAATAGAATAGGAAATAGAATAGAAAATAAAATAAAATATGGAATGGCATAGAATGGAATGGAATGGGATAGAATGGAATAGATAGTATAGAATAGAATAGAATAGAATAGAAAAGAATTAGGAAAGGAATAAAATAGAATAGAAAAGAATTAGGAATAGAATATAGACTATAGAATAGAATACAATAAAATATAGACTATAGAATGAAAATAGAATAGGATTCTAATTAAGTACAACAAAATTTATCTATGTTCAACAAGAGTTGCATCAGAGTATACAAACAGAAGTTTGTAACAGAGCTATGAATATTTCACAATACTATGACCCAATCCAACTGTCCCAGACCAATAAAAGAAAAGCACAATTTTTTAAAAAAAAAATCAATCAACAAATAAAAAGAAAGAAACCAGTCCACAAACAGTTAACAAGAAGGGGCTATTTATTATCCAGTTTCGGCAAATTATTGCTAGAAATTTGGCAACCTGTGATGCCTCTGTCGGGCTGAGCTGATAACTGTACATAAAAAAAGATCCATGTTTCCCGGATATTTTATCAGGTTTATGAGATGGGTCCATGAGAGAAGGACAGTACAGTATAGTTTCAATGAAGTAGAAGCATGTCTTCTACGCCCTATTGTAAGAATCTCATTTCAATCAATGCCCATCAGATATTTCCGTGTGCTGTAAGCAGGAGCACCAAGGGCCCATTAATCAAATAGCACCATTTGTATGCTGGCCCTTCAGCCCTCAGCAAGCTGCCTTGGTGACCCTTTACAGCAAATTCACAGCTATTCATAGAAGGGTTTTAAATACTAGGCTACCTACGGGGTCATAATTAAGTATCTTGGAAACCGATTCGGAAACAAACAGGATTTTGCCTCTGTCACATCCAACCACGAATAGGAAACCATCAGCGACCTATAAATTAAAAAGACAAATATAAAACTGTAATGGATACAAACAGTCAGTTCTGCAGTAAGAGAAGTCAAATCAGGATAGAAGAAGCGCTACTGAAACCTTGATATTATTTTCATGAGCATTTTTTAAGAAAAACGTAGAGAAATCAGCACCGTAGGTACTGTTTCGCCCTGAAGACAGACCCACAAACAGTTGTAATAGTCCCTTCACCTCCTTTTTACCAAGTAGGGTTTTGCTCCTTTCAGTCACAACCACAGGAATTTGTAGACTATGCATTTCTACTGTAAGCTATATATTTCCAACATTGTGGTGCTCTCTGAGCTTGGCTCTTTCTTGAAGGTAACATCATCAGTGCAAGCACTAACATGCCATCATTCAACTACAGGTATTCTCTTTTAGTGGCTTCCCAATCTTTGCTGATATGCTGGTAGTCAGAATTAATCTTTCGTTCTTCTAATGCCAAATAATTTAACAGGACTAGGGGTGACACGATGGCAGTGTTCCAATATTTGAGGAGCTCCTTCAAAGATAAATGGGTCATGCTATTCTCCAAAGCACCTGAAGGCAGGACAAGAAGCAATGGATGGAAACTAACCAAGATGAGAAGCAATGTAGAATTAAGGAGAAATTTCCTGATAGTGAGGACAATTAACCAGTGGAACAGCTTCTGGAGTGGGATGCAAATATTTTTACTACCAGTTCTGTGGGCGTGGCTAGGTGGGCATGGCCATGTGACTGGGTGGGCATGGCTCCATTTGTTTGGCCTCCTGGGCCTCAGGGAAGCCTCCTGGGTGAAGCAGTAAGACAGCAAAGGGGATCCTAGCACAACTAATCATCGGAACAGCTTATTGTCATGAGGAAAAAAAGAAATACTTTAAGGAGTGACTGGGTGAGGGACAATGTAGTCAGCAATGTTGCGCATGCACGATAAGGACTGACTGGTCGGGGATGGGAGAGGAGGCGGGGGGGGGCAGCCGGGGACACGATTTGCCAGTTCTCCGAACTACACAGAATTACAACAACTGGTTCTATAGAACTGGTCCGAACCAGTAGAATCCCACCCCTGAATAGCTTACTTCCGGAAGTTGTGGATGCTCCATCAACACTGGAGGTTTTTAAGAAGAGATTGGATAACCATCTGTCTGAAATAGTATAGGGTCTCCTTCTAGAAGAGGGGGTTGGACTAGAAAACCTCCAAGGTCCCTTCCAACTCTGTTATTCTTATGTTCTATGTAATCTCCTTTCTGATATTATAAAATTGGCTGACCATTGTTTCCTTCCGCTTAACAGCTCTGGAATTGTGATGGTGTTAACCAGGTTCAATTCTTGTTAAGTTTTGTCAATTCCTCAAGGTCACCTGTTCTGACAATCTAAAAACACACCGAGGTACATCCCTTCCCTTCTGAATAGGTTAGTGCCTTCTTCACATTTTTGCTTGATTTCATGTCATTTTTCACACACACTTGGCAATGGTTCTGTATGGTTTTAACGCCTGCTAGTTCAGTCTTAGAGCACAAAGCAATGAAAAGCACAGGAGGTAGGCCTTGACTTATGACCATGCTGCCATTAAGCCTGGTCGTAAAAAGAGACTGGGTAGCCATGTATCTGAAATGGTGTAGGGTCCCCTGCTCAAGCAGGGGGTTGGACAATGTGATGACCCAGAGTGGGATGCAAAAGCCACAGTCACAAAAACAGGTGAAGTCCCTTTAATTCCTTTAACTTGGCTTCAAAGCTCCAGTTATCATTGACTGGAAAAAAACTCCCCCACAAACAGTTGCGAAAAGGAAGAAATGCCATTCAAACTCAAAATATATATAAATTATAAATATGAAAAACAACACAAACCACACTGAAGCAATTAGTGAGACAAGGCAGGATAAGGGCTTGAAGACGTCCACAGATATCGCAATACACACACTGGAAAGGATGCCAGAACTCAGGTAAGAACTGACAGACTAGCATTATTTCATACTTTGCTTCCAGCACTGGGCCATGCGCAGTTTGTCCTTTTAAATAGTCCTCACAGCTGCAGCCATGAAGGGGATCAGGGCCCTTTCCTCTTCTGTAGACCATGCCATTCATGTTTCTCCCTTATCCATCCTCCCTGCGTCCTAGGATGAAGAGGGATGGGCCTGTGTCTTCCGCTGAATGCCCAGCCAGTCTGTGCCCTTCCCCAGTTTCCTCCACAACTTCCAGAGCCACACTCCCACTCCCTGTCTGCTGTTCCTCCTCTCCCTCGGAGTCAGACTCCAACAGGGGCATGACAGACTAGAAGATCTCTGAGGTCCCTTCCAACTTTATTCTTCTATAATCTAACGCATCCTAAATTTTATGCAATGCTCTTCACCAGCTATCAATCAGCCATTTTCATATTGTTGTCATGCAGTTTTTAGAAATGGGGTTCCTAAATTTTACAGGCTCTGGGCTAAATCAGTGTTTTAGAATGAGCCCTATGGTATTTATAGAATTTATCCTCGCTTTCAGTTCTATTATTTTAAGCCTCACGAGTTTTATGTGTTGTCCTGGGATGAGATCTGTGGTTACTGAAATAAATCTTTCGGGGTGTAGATTCAGGCCAATCACCTTAATTACTTGCTCACTAAATAGAGCTCAAGTTCTCAAATGCCAGCCAACCTCATTCAATTTTTTAATGTCTTCCTTTGTTACTGATTATTTGCATTGCTCAGATTTCATGGCATAACTTTTTTTGTGGTTACATCATATTCCTTTCCAATGTGCCCTTGTAGAAGTTTAATCATGGAGACAATCAGTCTGATCACGTATCTACTCTAAATGGCACAGATTGCAATCTGTCTGGTTTCCTTAATTTAATATTCATTGATTTACTTAAACAATGTTACAATTTTAACTAAAATTGATCTGTGATTTAGTTTAGTTCATTTATTTATTCCTTAAATAGTATTAAATTTTTAACTAAAACTGATCTGTGATTTAGTTTAGTTCATTTATTTATTCCTTCAATGGTATTAAATGTTTAACTAAAACCAATCTGTGACTTAGTTTAGTTCATTTATTTATTCCTTCAATGGTATTAAAACTTTAATTAAAACTAATCTGTGATTTAGTTTAGTTCATTTATTTATTCCTTCAATGGTATTAAAATTTTAATTAAAAACTAATCTGTAACTTAGCCTAGCTCATTTATTTATTGTCTAAATAGTGTTAAAATTTTAACTAAAACTAATTGTGACTGAATGCAGCAAGCAGCTTACTAAATTCCATTTGACTTACATCTTCATCTGAAAACTTTTAAAGTCCCAATTTGATGCAGCATCAATTTTAAGTCTTGTTTTAGAATAAGAGGGGTACATATTAACAAATTTCAAATGTGAAAACATCCAGACTGGGGTTTAGAAAGGCTTGTCCCAAATTTTTTAAAAAGGAAGAATTAGAACATTATTCTCCCTGCAGCTGAAGCATTATTTTAAGCTTGCAATGCTTTTCATATTCAGAATATTTTCAGATGAAGAATGGAGCCGTCTCTAAAACCAGAGGAGTCTGTTCTGAGCTCAGAAAAGGGACATTTGCACATCTCTGTTTATAAATAGTCTTGAAACTGGGATCTTCACTATGCAGGCATAAACATTGTTACATAAGACAGTTGCTGTTTGCAGAAATAGCAGGTACTTCTCTCTGCCTTTATTTTACCTTAAGGATGAGGTGTTGAAGTTCATCGTCTTGTAAAAATGAAGGCTTATACCTAACTTCTGAGTAAGAACCAGTGGAGCCTGAAAAATATGTGTGAGAGAAAATTTAGGTAGATAGGGAGGGAGGAAGTAAGGGAGGAAGAGGAAAGGAGGAATGGAAAGGCAGAGGGAGGTGGGAAGGAAGGAGGGAGGGATGAGTGGGAATGGAGGGAAGGAAGAAAGGAGGAGGGAGGGAGGGATGAGTGGGAAGGGAGGGAGGGAAGGAAGGAAAAAAGGAGGGAGGAAGGGATGAGAGGGGAGGGAGGGGAGGAGAAAGAGAAGAGGAGGGAGGGAGAGAAGGCAGGGATGAGAAGGGAGGGAGAGAGGGAAGAAGGAAGGAGAAGGAAGGAAAGAAGGAAAAATGTTTGCAGATAGGGAGAGGAGGAGGAGGAGGAAGGAGGAGGAGAGGCAGAGGAGGTGGGAAGGAGGGGAGGGATGAGTGGGAATGGAGGGAAGGAAGAAAGGAGGAGGGAGGGAGGGATGAGTGGGAAGGGAGGGAGGGAAGGAAGGAAAAAAGGAGGGAGGGAGGGATGAGAGGGGAGGGAGGGGAGGAGAAAGAGAAGAGGAGGGAGGGAGAGAAGGCAGGGATGAGAAGGGAGGGAGAAAGGGAAGAAGGAAGGAGAAGGAAGGAAAGAAGGAAAAATGTTTGCAGATAGGGAGGAAGGAAGGAAGGGAGGAGGAAGGAAGGAGGAATGGAGAGGCAGAGGGAGGTGGGAAGGAAGGAGGGAGGGATGAGTGTGAATGGAGGGAAGGAAGAAAGAGGAGGGAGGAATGAGAGGGAAGGAAAGGAGGGAGGGAAGAAAGGAAGGAGGAAGGGAGGGAGGGATGAGAGGGAAGGAAAGGAGGGAGGGATGAGAAGGGAGGGAAGAATGAAGGAGGGAGGAAAGGGAGGGATGAGAGGGAAGGAGGGAAGAAAGTATGAACTCCTCAATTAACTAAAACAAATATGTGACACATGCCAACTCAGAAGTGGCATTCTAAATCACTTTTCTTCTAGCGACTTCCAATAAATTTAAATGAAGTTAAATCACTTTTACAGGAAACCCGCACTATTTTTTTACAGCCATTCACACATGGAACCAAGAACAAAACGGATGGGCAGGATGAAAGCTGTTGCCCTATTTCATTCATTAATTAAGCTGCCAGAAGTATTAAATCTTGAGTAACGCTCACTCCAAGACGAGTTAAGCATTGATCCTTTCTCCTTGGTGCAATATCAGCAGAGTGCGGGAAGATTGATTGTAGCTTTCACCATCTGAACCGGATTGATTACCACACTGTGTGTGTGTGTGTGTGTGTGTAAACAAACATGGGGAAAATAAGAGTAGCTGATTCAAAAGGACAACTTTTGGTGGTGCAGTGGCCTAAGGGTGGAGCTCTCGCCTCACAATCAGGAGGCTGTGAGTTGGATCCTGAGTAGAGGCAGATATTTCTCTCTCTGGGCACAATGAGAATATATCTGCTGAAACAAAACTCCGCATTGGCAACAGGAAGGGCATCTGACCAAGAAACTCTCAACTCCATTCAGTTCCCCAGACTCCACCCCAATGCAAGGGATTATGGGGTTGTTAAAAAAAGGATGATGATGATTAAAAAAGACAGCTTTTGAATCGCCGTTTGGAATTTTTGAAAATATTTCATACTTGCCTTTCATTGACTTTAAATGCTGCACAGCCATTCTTAATACGGTGAGTTTATCTAGTTTACGAGCCACTGGACTGCATTGAGGTATCATAGCCGATAATTCTTCTATCAGGTTATTCATTTTGTCTCTTCTTCTTTTCTCTGTTTGGCTGTGAGCCTCCCTAAGGGGCAAAAAAAAGACCAAAAATGTATTTTCCTATTAAAATAATCTCTCTCTCCCTCCACACCACTAAAATATTGTTGGCCAGTTGCTCCAAAGAAGGTCACGTCTTCTTTCATATTTAAGTCATTCTTAAATTGGGCTATTTTTTTTGAATTATCAAATCAGGATTCTGAGCAAAATCCTATAAAAACTTATCTTTTCGAGACTTTGAAATCCAATTTTAATAGGACCCTACCATAAAAATAAAGAGGAAAATTACATGTGTTGTTTCAAGATCTATGCCATTAAACAGATTTTGCAAGAAAGTATATAGATCTCTGGTTTTATTGCAATACCCAAAATTACTTTTTAAAGTTTTAATTTTCCTTATCAAAATAGATTATTGTTTAAGTTGTATTTACCTGAAATACTTAATTTTCACATGCTCTTCATCTTCACTCCTAGGAAAAAGAAGGCTTAAAATTAAATGTAATACAACTGGATAAACATGGAGACAGGTTCTACAATATTATACTGCTTATTACAAAAACATTCCTCAGTGATGGATGCTTGAAATAACTTGAAATAACTTATCCGGTTCCATGAAAACATGATAATTTTTTAAAAAATAAGTTGTAGTAAGAAAATAAATAAATATATATATATATATAATTTCCCCAGATATTCTTCCACAGTGGTAGAATTTTTATTTATATCAATGAAATAGGAACAAAATGTTATCAATTAGCATGAAGCAACATTGGAATAATCATTAAAAGAGTATATATAATCTTTGTTTTCTTAAGTTTTCGCAGGTATTTCTATGTATGGTATTCAGCTTTGTTCAGGTATTTTCCCACGTCATTATAGTTGTGCTTTTAAAGTTGTAGCGACATTTTGGCAGAATCTCAGAATCTCGGCTGTGAAAGCCTGACACACAGACGAACCCAATACACAACCCTGATGATGGCTGATGAGATTCTGCCGAAACGTCGCTACAACTTTAAAAGCACAACTATAATGACGTGGGAAAATACCTGAATAAAGCTGAATATCACACATACAGAATCTTTATATATACTCTTTGTGTGTGTGTGTGTGTATAATCTTTTTCAAATGTACCTGTAAAAAACTGATCATAAAATGAAATTTGGAATTTTCCACTTCTATATTTTACGTAGATTAACATTGCTTCTTCCAATTGACTAACCACCATTTAACTCAGGTTTGCCTGAATCAAGTCCATTGAAAGTTCTTTCAAACTTGGATTGTTTGAGTCCACGCCCGCGAGCTCTAAAGTTTTGAATACATTTTTTATTAGCCAAACTAGAAATAGTCATTTGGGGTTCAACAGTGAAGGAAGATTTTTTCTGACCATTTTAACACGGTTTCAAAAACTTCTGAGCATTTCAGCTAATAGATTTTACTTAAGGTTGTATATTGTGCCAAAAACACAGCCGATAAGGTTTAATTTCATCTCATTCTATCATCATCATCATCATCATTTAATCTTTAGTGAGATTCACAGCCTTTGGGGCTGGTTGGTAGCTCAACAGCTCGAGTCCTAACCAAGGACCTAGGAACTGTTCAGGTAGTGTCGGAGGATATTATTATTGTTGTTGTTGTTGTTATTGATAAAACATTCTACCTGCTCTGGAGGTCATCGCCCTCAGTGTCACAGGTATATCTAGAGAAAGAGAATTTAGATTGATCGGAAGAATGAAAAATCATTATGTCTGAAAAAAAATCATGATTTGAAGATGAAGGAACTGGCAGAAGTGACTAAGCTCCTTAGAGAAGAGACAATACAGGTAGACTTAGACTTACAACAGTTCATTTAGTGACCACTCGAAGTTACAATGGCATTGGGAAAAGTGACTTACGACCGTTTCTCATGCTTATGACCGTTGCTGCATCCCCTTGGTCATGTGATCAAAATTCAGACCCTGGGAGTCAGTCACATGATTCCCTTTTGCGACCTTCTGACCAGCAAGGTTAATAAGGAAGACAGATTCACCTAACAACTGTGTGACTAAGTTATCAATGGCAGTGATTCACTTAGCAACAGTGACGAGAAAGGTCATAAAATGGGGCAAAACTCACTTCACAAATGTCTCACTTAGTCACAGAAATTGTGGGCTCCCTTGTGGTACATCAAGAGCTAACCTGCAATGTAAAGCACATTTTATTCTGAGATTGCATTAATTCATAAACTCAAAAAAACGAAACAGGGAATAGCGGTATGAAAAAAAAGAGAAAAATCCCAATTCTCTTGTCCTTGCATATAAGAGACAAAATTATAAAAAAAAACCACCCTGCGTAGCAGAGGAAGGTTACTGCTAAATCCCTTTTCCCTCCCCAACCTACTAACCTGCTTTCTAGCTCCATTCTCCTGTGCAGGGCAACCAAAGAAGACCCAGCCAATCAGCTGGGACTCAATGGGAAGCAGAGAATAGATGGGTGCAGGGCCAGTCAGAGGTGGTATTGGCCGGTTCTCCAAACTACTCAAAATCTCCACTACCGGTTCTCCAGAACCGGCTGAATCCACCTCTGAAGGATATACAAAATCCCCATTCCTTCCCCAACCCACTAACCTGCTTTCCAGCTCCATTCTCCTGTGCAGGGCAACCAAAGAAGACCCAGCCGATCAACTGGGACTCAATGGGAGGCAGAGAAGAGATGGAAGAGGGGCCAGTCAGAGGTGGGATTGGCCAGTTCTCCAAACTAATCAAAATTTCCACTACCGGTTCTTCAGAACCAGTCAGAATGTGCTGAATACCATCTCTGGTTGGAAGAGACTTCAGAGGTCTTCTAATCAAACTCCCTGCTCAAGCAGGAAATCCTACTGCATTTTAGACAAGCGGTTGTGCAATCTTTGATATTCCGCCATGTCCAGGAAAATTAATATCCGTCTCATAAAAGACAGCCTGGCTTTCAAATCCAACATACAGGGGCGTGGAATAACAGGCATGTTTCCACATAAAGCAACATCAATCCGGGATGTTGTTTAACCAAAACAAAAAAAAAGGAAATATTCACACTTACTGGGTATCGGAGTCGCTCCCTTTTCGCTTTCTAGGAAATTCAGCCGTAAATGAATTTATGGAAGGGGCCACGGGAGACATAATGTTGGAGCCTGCCAAAACAACAGCCTGGTTTCCTTCCCCGGGAAGATGATCTGAAAACAGACAAATAACATCCAAGCTGAAAGCAGGAAGGCGTAATATTGGAATTAATTTGCTGAACTAGGGGTGGGGGAGAATACAGATTCCTAAATTATTTCAATGTTGTTATTAGAGTACTAGCTGGATACCCCAAGTTTTGCTACGAATCTATGTGGTCGGGCTCAGTTTTTGGGGAGGAAAATAAGGGGGTAAAAATTCTGTCTCTGCCTACCAGCATCCATTGGTATTCATCTGGCTAGTGCCCTATCAGTGTGTGAGAGAGTAGAGGGATGTTTGGAAACTGAAAGAATATTTGCTGTGTGAGCAAGAAGGAGACAGCAAGGAGCCTGGGCATAGCTTAGCTCAATTGTTCTGTACTAAAGCTGCCTGGTGCTGTGAAACTGAAACTCCTCTCCTCTGCTTGTGTTTTGCCTTTGGAAGAGATTTCTTTTCAGATGAGGAGGGCGAGTAGAACTTTTTAGCATCAGAGCATGTTAATAATAATAATATAGGAAATAGTAATACTCTGATAGTCATTTGGAAAAATCCTTTCTTAGTGAGTCCCTAGAAGCCAAGAGGAAGATACGTGCCACATTTCAAGTTTGTAGGCTTTACAGTTCTGGAGATTTGTGACAATGCGTGAGGGGTATTTCGCATATATATATATATATGTGTGTGTGTGTGTGTGTGTGTGTGTGTGTAGATTTATTGTGGTGCGTTGCAGAGTCAACCAGATGTTCTGACTGGATTTGGCCTTGATTCTGTCAAGTCCCCAGGATTTGGGACAGATGCTGATGTTGGATGATGTTAGAGGTGTCCTTACACTAACTTTATGATTTACAGGATAGTCAGCCAGATATTCAGACTGGATTCGGCATTGATCCTATCAAGTGCCAAGGATTTGGGACAGATGTTGATGTTAGAGATGTCATTATGGTATGATTTACAGGATAATCAGCCAGATGTTGAGACTGGACTTGGCATTTTATTCTATCAAGTCCCAAGGATTTGGGACAGATGTTGACCTTGGATGATGTTATTGTGGTATTATGATTTACAGGACAGTCAGCCAGATGTTCAGACTGGACTTGGCATTGTTGTCCACCTATCAAGGACCTGAGATAGCAGGTGTGGATGTTTGATAATGTTAGCAGTATCTTCATCACAGGATGTAAGTCGTTCCGAGAAAAGCTGCCTTTTGCAATTAACTGATGGGGATTTCACCAATGCTGAGGATATTCAAGTGGTGCTCCAGATGTTTTGGGAATGCACTCAAGGAGTCTACGATGATTGGTGCTATCTTTGCTTCCTTTTATCATAGTCGTTCCACTTCCGGGTCTTTGTATTTTATTATCTTCTCCAGTTCTTCCTTTTCTCCTCTCCTCTTCTCCAGGAACTGCCCCATCCACTGTCCAGACTTTATCCCAAAGGTGATACCTGGAGTTTCTGATTTTTCTTTGAAGACGTTTTGCTTCTCATCCAAGAAGCTTTTTCAGATCTGTCTGGATGGTGGGGAATGGAAGGATTTATACTCCTTGCAGACAGCTGGTCATTTGCATCCATTTTAGTCGTTGAGGCCACTTGGGAGGTTTATCTGTGTTTTCAGAGTCACCTAAGTGGTGCAAATGGATGTGGAGCCTTCTTGGAACTGTTGAAAGGACTGTGTTGTAGACTGGAGATAGATGATCTCCATAGACATATATCCAGAGTTTAATCTGTTTTATCTATACAAAGGTATGATATATATATTAAAATATAATTCTCCACTAGCTTGGGTTCTCGTGCAACAGCATGACTGGAGAAGACAAGCACTTAAGAGACTGACAACACTGGCATTAAACCCTCTCAAGAAATTAAATCAAGTGCCACCTTCCATTAAAGGCAGCCTAGCCTGTTCTACAGCCCAAGCTCTTTCCTCTTTCACCCAGCCAGCAGGCGATAAAGATATAATTTTGTTGATTATACACAGCAGGCTGATTAGACAATAATTAGCCGGGTTTGGCCTCACTGCCTTTTACTAAACTGAAACTCCAGTGGAGTTACTCCATACTTTGGAAAATTGTAGGAGATTATCAGTAGAGATGAAAGGGGATGAGGCAAGGCCAATCACATTTTCCAATGTGCAAATAAATATAATATTTCCGAGTTTTAAACCAGAAAGCCAGTAGGGTAAAGGATTAGAAAGTGTAGGATACAGAATTAATTCAGAATAACAAATTGGAAGGGAAGTTCGATTTTAGGTAGAGGCTGATATTTCTCTCTCTGAGCACAATGAGAATATATCTGCTGCAAAAACTCTGCATTGGTAACAGGAAGGGCATCCGGCTAGGAAACACTCAGCTCCATTCAGTTGCCCCGATTCCACCCCACATGGGATTATGGGGTCATTAAAGGGCAAACAACAACAGAGTTGGAAGGGACCCTGTATGTCATCTATCCAACCTCTGCTGAAGAAGAAAACCCTATATGATTTCAGACAAGTGGCTGTCCAGGTTCGTCTTGATTCCATTTTTAAACAAAGTATATTAAGCAAGAGTCTTCAAACTTGACAGCTTTAAGACTTGTAGACTTCAACTCCCAGAATTCCTCCTCCAGTTATGTTAGCTCAGGAATTCTGGGAATTGAAGCCATAAGTCTTAAAGCTGTCAAATTTGAAGACCCCTGATATGAAGTAACATCTTAGGAGTTGTACAATATTAAATTATTGGCTCCAAGCCCTATGCATCAGATTGAGGTGTCCCACGCATCCTATTGGCTCATCAGTGGCTTCCTTCTCCTAAAAGCTAGATAATGACATTTTTCCCCAAGAGTGAAAATTTTGCTGGCCAATTTGCAGCTTTCTGGGCAACAAGAATAAAAACCTTGGCAGAAACATATTCTTTGTCAAAACAGGATCCCAAAGTTTGACAAACACCGAACCATCTAAAATGCTTTAGATTGTTGGTGGTGGTATTATTATTATTAAATCTACAATTTAATTCATAGTCTTAACTGTAAAATCTTAACAGTTCAAATCCTAATCAAGGACTTAAATAAGAGCTGTTAAGGTAATGTCTGAGTAGATAGGCAATTCCGAGTAAAGTAGTGGGTTTTTTTTTTTTTTGCAAAATCACAATATTTGAGTCTGATAAGTTCAACATTTCCACGTATCTAGGCAATAACTTTGGGTATTGCTCCAAGGGCTCCTATTATTATTGGTACAACCATTGGTTTCTTCCTCCACAATCGCTCAACTTCAATTTGCAAATACGATATTTTGTTATTTTTTTCCATCTGTTTCTCTTCAATTCATGTCTCTTTTGTTATTGCAATATCAATGAACCAGACATTTTTGTTTTCCATAATAGTGACGTCAAGTTTATTGTGGGCCAGATGTCTGTCTGTTTGGATCCTAAAGTTCCACAGGATGATCTCCTCCCTGCCAGGAGTTGACAATATGCTCCAACTCAACTCATCTCCTCCGTCTGTATCTCACACACTTTTTCCCATTTGAAGCTTGGGGTGTATTTAAAAATCCAGCCAAGTCCATTCAAGACTTACCACCAATGACTTTTCTTGCACTTAACTTCTGAAATAGTCTGGGTCGGGGTCATCAATTTTCGGGATGGGGAAAGGGGAGGCTCCCAAATGAAAAGGAGTGGTGGGCGATCTGACATATTATTTTAGCTCTTCTCTCTTTTGGAAGGAAGAGCAAAAGAGGAAGGGAAGGGCCGGGAGCTGCGAAGAGAAAAAATCTCTCTCTCTCTCTCTCTCTCTCTCTCACACACACACACAAAGACAGAGAGACACAGAGAGAAACAGAGACAGAGAGAAACACACACACAAAGACAGACAGAGACAGAAAGATAAACAGAGAGACACACAGAGGGGGAGAGAGAAACAGAGAAACAGAGAGAGAGACAAACAGAGATACACAGAGGGAGGGAGGGAGAGAGAAAAAAAGAGACACAAAGAGAGACAAACAGACATACAGACACAGAGGGGGAGAGAGAAGGAAAAAAGAGAGAAAGAGGGAGAAAGACAAACAGACACACCGAGAGGGAGAGAGAGAGAAAGAGAAAAGAGAGAGAGGGAGAGACAAAGAAAGAAATACAGACACAGAGAGAGAGGGAGAGAGAGAGAGAGAGAGAAAGAGAGAGATTGACTTTGACCAAGGACGCAAGGAGCTCCAAGCGCAAGGAAATGAATTCAAGCTCTCCTTCTGCTCCCCACTTCTTGGGGTATCCCTTTTCCTCATCCCCCGTCGAGGGGACTTCCCAACGACCTGAAGATGTGAAGAGGAAGAGGGCTCCAGCAACTCTCCCGCCACCCCCAAGCCCTCGACCGGCCGCTCCTACCTGGCGCTCCCTGCTCTCACCTGAGCCCGCGCCGGCCGCCGCCTCCGCCATGGCCAAGGCTCCCCAGCGCAAAAGGCGGCAGAGGCAGCGCTCCGGGGACCCCGAGGCATGGAGGGGGGGCAGGCAGGCGGGCGGGGGGCGCCCGCTCCCCCTCTTCCTCCTCCTACGACTGCAGCGGGGACCAGAGGCAAGCGGGGCTCGGCGCTCCCCGCACCTGCCCAGGGGTTTCCTCCGTGCCAGCGCCGCCTCTGCGTTGCGCCCTGCTCAAGCCTGGCCGGGGCCAACCAAGCGCGCTGCTTCTCGCGAGAGAGGCGGCCGCCTTGGAGGGGAGGGGACGGACGGACACCTGGGCGAGCAAAGGCGGCTGGGGGCTGTGGGTCAGGCAGGCAGAGACCCTCCTCCTTACCCCCCCCTCCCCCAGGCGGCTTTCCTGCCCAGATGCGATGGAGACCCTGGATCCAAACGCCCCAGCTTCACTCCGGTCATTTGTAACCCGCGTTTCCTAGGCGAGCTAGGGGAGGGGGGGCTTCCTTGCCGCTGCTTCCCACAGCCCCGTCATTCCATATTTCCTCTTCTCTCCTGCCTTCCACTCCTCCATTCCTTTCTCTTTTAAATTGTCTCTTTTAATCTCATCCCTTTTCTTCTCTTCAACTCCACTCCTTTCTCTTAGGTATTCTTTTTTTTAACCTTCTCTTCACCTCTCCTCCTTTCCACTCCACTCCTCCATTCCTTTCTCTTTTAAATTCTCGTTTAACCACCTAATCTCACCCCTTTTCTTCTCTTCTCATCAACTCCACTCCTCCATTCCTTTCTCTTAGGAATTCTCTCTTTTAACCACCTAATCTCTTCCCTTCCCTTTCTTTCCCTCCATTTCCTCATTCCACTCCTTATTCCTAGGAATCTTCTCTTTTATCCATCTATTATCCTCTCTTCTCCCTTCTCTTAGGGAGATGCCAGCTAAGTTGTCCAGAGGTTACAACGGGTGGAGCTTCCCAGCTTTCCAGCCTGGCTGTGAGTCCAACTCTTCCGCTTGAATCTGGATTTGGACATCCCTCAACCAGCCCTTTCCAGATCGACCCCGAGGATCGTCCAAGGCTAAGAAGGGAAGCACAGATCTGTGGGGGTTCCGCAGGCTGCAGAATCTGCTGTCCCGCAATCCGAACAGAACAGAATAACAGAGTTGGAAGGGACCTTGGAGGTCTTCTAGTCCAGCCCCCTGGGGATGTGGGCTGGTCCCACCTGGCTCCCCTTTTGCCCCCCTGCCTGTCAATATCCTGGACTGGCACCGCTTGTGCTGCCTCACCTCATCTTTACGTCTCCTTACCCGCCATGGATTGGGAAAGGCTCTATCGGAACGGATACAGTCCCAAGTTGTGAATTGCACAATGGAAGCCGCACCCAGACCCACAATGGCAGGAGGATTTCACAAACTTACTACTGGTTTACTGGTTACACAAATGGGCCACATTAGTCTTTATAGGCTATGATTTAAAGGCAGTTACTAGGAAGCAGCTGTGCTCAATAATGGTTGTGGCCTCTTGGCCACCGGCCCCTCCAGCAGCCGAATCAGAGGAGGAGACATGGGGGTCAAGGTCAGCATCAGGGCAACCTGAGGGGGAAGAGGGAACGGAGCTGGCAGAGAGAGAGAGAGAGAGAGAGGTGGAGCCTGGGCCATCCATCAGCCCTCCGATGGAGAGTCAACAGCCCCCAGGTCTGGAGGTGGCTGATGAGGAAAAGGAGGAACAGCTGAGTCCAGTGCCTGACACATGGATGTGCAGAAGGCAGGGGAGAGGAGAGCAGTGGAAATCTATGGGCCGGCCCTTGGGACAGAAGAGCCACTGCTGCTAGCAGTGAAGAGATGCTCAAAACTGTGCGAGTTTTTGTATCTTAAGTCCCATCAGTTATTTTCTTCTATAAAGTCAAACCTGGCATGTTTGTAGGCATTCTGCTATGAGATTTTGCATTTACAGAAAGTTTTTTTAAAAAAACAAAAAACATTTTAGGGATTTCCTCCATATCCTACCTGGAGTTCTGATCCAGGCTTCCCAAAATCACGAAGCAAACCCTTTTTTATTAGGCTAATGTGAATTCCTTTCATTCACATCCAGCAAAGTCCTGGCAAACAGTTTTTCAAGAGTGATTTACAACCACAGACCCTTATCATGCTTGGAGAGCTGCCAGGCCGATAGCTTCCAAACGCCATGCTGTACCAGAAAATACTTGGCAAGGAGTCAGGAACAAATCTTCACACTAATTAAATTAACTAATTGTCTCCTGCAAACCCCACTCACCTTTCGCTCCTCTTTATTCCCTATGGGAGGGGTCATTCACTGTCCACCTGAGCCCTTACTCTCGAGTTGATCCTTGTTCCTTAGTTGTTCCCTTCTTCTGGCAGCTCTGTGCATGTGCACACTGGGAATAGGCTCCAGCTGTTCTTCCCCATTGATCTCCAACTCTGAAGGCAGCTGATAACTGTCAGACGACCCTGGCCCCATCTCTGCCTCCGACACAGAGCCCTCGTCAGAGCCTCCTCCAGACTCCAGGACTGGCCCATGTCCTTCCCCAACCTCCTCATTCTCCAAGTCTGTTGGTGGGCCACAACATTACAGAAAGTTTTTTAAAAACAAAGCATTTTAGAGATTTCCTCTGCATCCTACCTGGACCATTTCTGAACCTTTTGGGTCTCTGAACTATCAAAAGCCACATCATAAAAAAATATGAAAGGAAAGATGGTTATTGCTTCACCATTCAAAATGATCTTCGAAATTTCTGTTGTGTATCTCTACACAATGCACTTTATTTTTCAAAGCAATGCTGTTGTACGTCATTCTTCAACGGTGTGATGACTAAAACATAGCCTTTCATAAAACGCCAGCTGTGAAAACAATTTAAAAAATAAAAATAAATAAAAGCTGCCCAGTGAGAAGGCCACCTCGGGCTTCGTCTTGTTTCAGTGTTTTTATTATTTCTCTCTTATTTCCTCCTCTTTTATTGAAATAAATGAATCTTGGCCAATGAGAAGAAGAAGAAAAAACAGGTTTGGTAATAAAACACCTACAGAACTTGTGTCGGCTTGCTGGGAATAGTTGTTAAATCGCTGAACCTGGATGTAATCTCTTTCTTTGTGCACCTAAAATGCACAGGTAATCAGCATTTTATCCCCTAACTTGTATAAAATCTTCTGCTGATCTCTTTTGAGATGTGAGAATTCTTTTGAATACTTTGCCTTAAGAATTTGAGAAGCGTCTCGCTTTGTGTTCCTAAATCATTACATTGCAATCGTAAAGTATATTCAATATAGGGATGTTTGAGTATGGTTTTGAAGCATTTGATTGTTCTTGAGCCTGTAATTTAATATCCTAACCATTCTGCCTCTGTTTCTTTAAATAAATGGATATAAACCAGACAGGTTTTTTCCAGTCTAGGGCTGGGCCACATTCACATGATTGCTTTGACGGCTGGAGAATTCTGGGAGTTGAAGTCTACACCTCTTAAAAGTTACGAAGGTTGAGAAATGTTAAAGCTTAAAATATCAATCTGGCATGAGGAGGAGGAGGATTGTGGGGTCCTTGGTGCTCTCTGAGTATGGTAGTCAACTAGGCAACATCATCAGTGCTAGAAGGGAGGAGGAGAAGGGAAGGAAGGAAAAAGGAAAGAAAGAAAGAAAGAAAAAGAAAGAAAGAAAGAAAGAAAAGGAAGGAAGGAAGGAAAGAAAAGAAAGAAAGAAAGAAAAAGAAAGAAAGAAAGAAAAAGAAAGAAAGAAAGAAAGAAAGAAAGAAAGAAAGAAAGAAAGAAAAGGAAGGAAGGAAGGAAAGAGAAAGGAAAGAAAGAAAGAAAGAAAGAAAGAAAGAAAGAAAGAAAGAAAGAAAGAAAGAAAGAAAGAAAGAAAGAAAGAAAGAAAGAAAGAGAAAGAAAGAAAGAGAAGGCAGGAGTGGGAGGAGGGGTCCTTGGTGGTCTCTGAGCTTGGTTATTTTCTTGGCAAACGTTTCATGACTCAACTCCATAATATCATCAGTGCTAGAAGG
Source organism: Bungarus multicinctus (assembly GCA_023653725.1). NCBI lineage: Eukaryota > Metazoa > Chordata > Lepidosauria > Squamata > Elapidae > Bungarus > Bungarus multicinctus. The sequence continues at coordinate 29,499,417 of CM042848.1, forward strand.
GAGGAGGAGGAGTGGTTCTTGGGGCTCTCTGAGTTTGGTTGTTTTCTGGGCAAACGTTTCATGACCCAACTAGGTAACACCATCAGTGCTAGTAATGAGTGGTTTGCTGTCAGTTTTATAGTCTGGTAGCTTGCCCTGTCTGTATGGGTGGGGACAATTTTTAGAGATTCTTTGATTGAGCTGCTTACTGTTGGTTCTTTGGCATTGTCTTGATTGGGGTATTGTTTACTTGATAATTGGTTTGATGTTAATCTTTGAGTTAATCTATGCCTGGGTTCCTTCCTCCCGCTCCTCCCCTCCTCTTCCTCCTCCTCTTTTTCTCTTCTCTTCTAGCACTGATGAGATTACCTAGTTGGGTCACAAAATGTCTGCCAAGAAAACCACCAAGCTCAGAGAGCACTAAGGACCCTTCATTTCAACCCTGAGCTACAAAGATTCTCCTTTGAAGACTTTTCATGCTTTAACATACTGGACGAGAAGACCACTTTATATATTTTTAAAAATGCCATCTTTATTTCATATGCTGTAAAAAGCCTTATATAAACATTTATAATGCCTACTAGTGTAACTTTTTGCAAGCCACAACTACGGAATTTATTTTACTTGATTTTATTTTATTTTATTTTTTGTAAAAAGAGGAAAGGTGCGGTGGCCATTCAAATCCCAAACGTTTTGAAATGAAATCGACCTCAAAACAAAATCAAGATAACAAACCACCCACATGAAATGTTCGAAGAAAATGAGAGAATAATCTCAATGGACCGATTAATGCCCCAAGAATTACTGGATACGTGGGTTTAAAAAAAAGAGGACAACAAATCCTGCAGTCAGAAATGTAAATATTAAACTCATCATTAGTCTTGGGCCAGCTTTAATGAGCTTCGGGCCAGGCCAGTAGTGTTTGCAGGGGAACAGAATAACAAAATTAATATTGTCCTGTAAGTCTCACCCCATTTCTGTATGTGTTGCGATGCCACTCAAAGTGATGAGAAGGGGTGGGCCTTGCAGGAAGCTTCTGTAGATGCCCCACCTCACCCCACTAATGTTGTGAAGTCTCTGTCAACTCATAAAATATTTATCTGGTCTTTTTAGAGTTGCCAACAGAAAGGGAGGGGGAGCAGTGTGGCAGCTTGGAAACCAAAAGTGCATTTCATAAATATTTTCAAAGATAGTAACTAGGTGACTGAAGTTTCTGCTGCGCAAAGTTCTAACTGGAGAGCATAACAGATAACCAGAGTTGGAAGGGACCTTGTAGGTCATCTAGTCCAACCCCCTGCCCAAGCAGGAGACCCTACACCATTTCTGACAGATGGGAGTCCAATCTCTATTTGAAAGCCTCCAGCGATGAAGCTCCCACAACTTCCGAGGGCAACTTCTGTTCCATGGGTTGATGGCTCTCCCTGTCTGAAAGTTTCTCCTTATTTCCAGGTTGAATCTCTCCTTGTTCAGTTTCCATCCATTATCCCTTGTCTGGCCTTCAGGTGCCTTGGAAAACAGTTTGATTCCTTCCTCCTCTCTGGGGCAGCCCCTCAAATATTGGAAGACTGCTATCCTATCTCCCCTGGTCCTTCTCTTCACTAGACTAGTCAAACCCAGTTCATGTAACCATTCTTCATATGCTTTAGTTTCCAGTCCCCTAAATGATTGATGACTCTGGGCTTTGGATGTGTCCCATTGGAGAATATGAATTATACACCCAAGGGGTGGAGGAAAGCCAGGCTCAAGGGTGACAATGAATGATGTGTCTTGGAGTCGGCTACACCCAGGCAGTGCCAGCGTGTTAACTCCCAACAAATCCTTTTGAAGTTTTGGAAATTTGGCTCGAGATTCATGATTTAAATGGGGGGTAACTGCCGGAATCCTGACAGCCTCATTTTGTAAATCCCGCCAAATAATCCCAGCAACCTAATCAAGGAGAGAAACAAAAACCCCTGGAATTAAGGAGAACTTTCCTGTCAGTGGGAACAATTAATCCGTGGGACAGCTTGCCACCAGAAGTTGTGGGTTTGATTGGTATTGTCTCCAGTTTTAGTCGCCACAATCTAAGTAAGTTTTTTACGCTCTGGAAAGAGGGCAGAGAAAAGCAACTAAGAGGATTAGGGGAACTGGAGGCTAAAACATATGAAGAACGGTAGCTGGAATTGGGACGTCTAGTCTGATGAAAAGAAGGACTAGGGGTGACATGAGAGCAAAGTTCTAATATTTGAGGGGCTGCCCCAAAGAAGAAATTGGATTGCTCTCTGTCAGAAATGGTGTAGGGTCTCCTGCTTAGGTGGGGGGTTAGACTAGATGACTTACAAGGTCCCTTCCAACTCTGATTATCTGTATCTAAAGAAGAGGGGGTCGAATTATTTTCCAAAACACCAGAAGGCAGGACAAGAAGTAATGGATGGAAACTAGTCAAAGAAAGATCCAACCTAGAAATAAGGAGATATTTCCTGAGAGTAACTTAGAACAATGAATGGAACGGCTTGCCTTCAGAAAAACCTTGGAGACAGGATATAGCCCTTTGTCTGAAATGGGATAGGCCCATGATGGCAAACCTATGGCACGCATGCCACAGGTGGCACGCAGACTTACCTCACTGCAAACTTACCTCACTGCGCATGTGCATGCCTCACAGCTGATTTTCGGCTGGTGTGAGACCTTTTTCGGCCTCCCAAAGGCTTGAGTAAGACTTCTGCAGGTTTTTGCAGGCCGAAAACTAGCCCCGTTTCATCACTCCCTGTTTTTCCGAAAATACCGGAAGTGACAAAACGAGGTTAGTTTTCAGCCTGCAAAGCTTGCAGAAGCCTTCCTCAAGCCTCTGGGAGGCCAAAAAAGGCCTCAAACCGGCTGAAAATCAGCTGTGAGGTGCAGTGCAGGTAAGGGGTGGGTGGGTGGGGATTGCGTGTGCATGTATAGGGGGCGTGGGGGATTGGGCATTGCCTTCTGGGTGCTGGCACGCGAGCGTGAGCATGCAAGCGTGTGCACAATTTTTGGCACAGGAGCCCAAAAAGGTAGGCCACGAGTGGTATAGGGTCTCCTGCTTGAACAGAGGGTTAGACTAGAAGACCTCCAAGGTCCCTTCCAGGTCTGTTATTCTGTTACTCTCTTTAACTCTTAAAACTTAGAACTAAGGAGAAATTTCCTGACAGTTAGAAACAATTAATCAGTGGAACAACTTGTCTCCAGAAGTTGTAAATGCTCCAACACTGGAAGTTTTTAAGAATTTATCTGAAATGTGTAGGGTTTCCTGCCTAAGCAGGGAGTTGACTAGAAGACCTCCAAGGTCCCTTCCAACTCTGTTATTCTATATTAGTCTAACTCAAACTCCCTGTAGAAAAATAAAGCGATCAAATGCAGCCCACTCTCGCTTCCCTAAACCCTGCAACTGAGCAGGATTTTAATTCAGAAGAGAATTCAACAAGGTCAAAAAATAAAAATGGAAAGGAATGGTTTTATCCTTTTTTTAAGTTACCCCTCATTTTAAACAAAAAAAAAAGTCAATCTCCTTTTTCATTCAGGAAAAAGAAAAGAAAAACAAAACAGAATTGGTCAAGCAATTTCAGGATCTTTGGTACTTAGAGGACAGCAAAATGGCACAAAGCATCGCGGCGACGTTAAATTCAGAAGGAAGGGAAACAAGCAAAAAGAAAAAAAGATGAGCTAATGGCTAAATTGATGCCAGGTATGTGTGTGTGTGTGTGTGTGTGTGTGTGTGTGTGTGTGTGTATGTAGGTCTTGGTGTGTTTGGGTCTTTTCCCGTGTAAGATTAAAAGTATCTTGGCGACGTTTCGATGAGGTCCCACTTGCCATCTTCAGGCTGATGCTTTTGGATTCGTGCTTGTGCGAGCAAAGCCGAAAGCACCAGCCTGAAGTTGGCGAGTGGTACCTCGTCGAAACGTCGCCAAGATACTCTCAATCTAACACGGGAAAAGACCCGAAAATGCCAAGTCCTGCATACCTGTACCCGTGAAAATCTATGAAAACAAATATGTATGTATGTATGTATGTATGTATGTATATACACACATGTATACACACACACACACACACACACACACACACACATACATATATTCCCCCTGTCTTTTAAGATGTTTTCCGGCGATTTGAGATGAAAGCTGCCGCTCACTTTTATTTGATAAAAGTGGCGTCCCGCTTCTGAAAACAGCCAAAGGCGCACCATGGGGTTGAATCCGGTTCCAAACCAGTTTGACTCCGAATTACAATCTGAAGGAATCACTTCTCTTTAGTGTTAAGACTAAGGAGCCCTGAGCGAGGAGACCAAGAAGCCAGCAAGAGTGGCAAAAAACCTTTGTCAAAAATAGCTCATTTCAATCACTTTACTGCAGCTTCTGAAGTCCACCGACCTTCAATCCATAGCGAACCATGTTATCGAACCACGTGGCTTCCCCTTCTCTGTTTTTTTTTTTTTTGCACAGGTAATCCTTGACCTACAACCGCAAGCGGAAGCCAAAACCTCTGCGGTTTAAGCCAGACCTTGGTTCGCTTCCCTCTACCTTTTACAACTTTCCTAACCACAGGTCATTAAGTGAATCGCCACCGTTCTTAAGCAAGTCACATGCTTGTGAAGCAAATCTGGCTTTCACTCTGCTGATCATAAGGTTGCAAAAGGGGGGGAGTCGTGTCAATCCTGCGTCCATCGCAAATGCAAGTCTGAATTTTGAACATGTGACCGAGGGAAGAAGCTGGAAAACAGGTGTGTGTGGGGGAAAGGCCATGAAGTCGCTTTTCTCAACACCATCGCAGCTTCAAAAGGGGTCATTAAACAAAGCGGGGTAAGTCAAGGATTACCTGTCCTTTCTACCTTCAAAAAAAAACCCTGCCCAGGTGAATTGGAACTGTCTTTTGTTGAAGAACAAACAAGGTCGCTTCTTACACAGACACAATCTTTTAAACAACTGGGCGAACCGACAGGTAGCTCCAACCGGTAGTGGAATTCAGCCGGTTTGCACTGGTTCGAGAGAACTGGCTGTTAACATTCAGAGCAGTTTAGAGAACTGGTTGTTTGAAGAAATCATTAGGGCAGAGAACCGGTTATTAAATTATTTGAATCCTACCACTGATTCCAACCATAAACCAAGCCCCCCCCCCCCCCCCCCCCCCAGTTAGAATTGACCCTTATAACGTACATTTCGGGCAATGCAGATACAAAGAGGAACATCGATTGCTTCTTCTTCTATTTTTCTCTCTCTCACTCTCTCGTTTTCTTTTTCTTTAAATTTCCAGTACCTCTGTTGTAATAAAGTTTTAACAAAAATAATTCACTATTCATAGAAGCCGCCAGCTGGCACTGCCAACTAATAAGTCTGTAGTAGTCTCAGAAAATTCTAATCCGGTAGAATTCCTTAATTTTTTGGGGGGGGAGAAGGAGGAGGAGAGCCCCGAGTCCATGGGCGCCAGTCTGCAGGAATGTCGGAGAGGTTGGAGGTTAAGTGGAGGCGGGCGGGGTACCTGAGTTCTTACGTTTCCTGGCCCGCTGTGTGTCTCTCTCACAACTTCCCGGCCTTCATGTAAGATGGGATCGAACCCCGCTGAGTCAGCCCTTCGAATCTCTTGTAGGTGTAATTCAGGAAGACCCAATCTTTGGACTTGAAATCCGGTTCGGTGGTATTCGGCACTGGAACGCAAAAAAGGATTTGATTGTGAGGACAACAGAGGGGTGCAAGATTACCGTTTGCAAGTGGAAAGTAGGAAGGGGGTCTCGAACTACACGTTATTAAACCGCGAGGTCCTCTCTGGGCTTGGTGATTTTTCTTGCAGATGTTTCATGAGCCAGGTAGGTAACATCATCAGTGCTGGAAGGGAGTGGGGCTTGTAGGGAGGAGGAGGAGGAGGAGGAGGAAGATGAGAAGGAGGGGGGAAGAAAGGTCCTTGGTGCTTTCTGAGTTTGGTGGTTTTCATGACCTAACTAGGTAACATCATCAGTGCTAGAAGGGGGGAGGAGGAGAAGGAAGAAGAGGAGGAGGGGGGAGGAGGGGTCCTTGGTGCTCTCTGAGCAGGATTTTCTTGCAGACATTTCATGTACCAACTAGCTAACACCATCAATGCTAGAAGGGATTCTCCTCTTCTCTCCTCTCCACTCTTCCTTCTCCTCTTATCCCCTCTACTCTACTCCGCTCCCCTCTCTTCCTTTATCTTTCATTCTTCTCCATTCTTTTCTTTCGTCTCTCCCCTCTCCTCCCCTCCCATCTCTCCTCTTTCCTCTTCTCTCTCCTTCCCCTCCTCTCCCCTCTTATTCCCTCCCCTCTTTCCCCCTCTCCTCCCCTCTTCTTTTCTCTTTCAATCTTTTCTCTCTCCTCTCTCCTCTCTTTCCTCTCCTCTCTCTCTTCCCCTCCTTCCCTCTTTTTTATATTTTGTTCTTTTCTTTCGTTCTTTTCTGCCTGTCTCTCCTCTCTCCTCTCTTCCCTCTTCTTTTCTCTTTCATTCTTCTTTGTGGTTCTTTTCTCTCCCCTCTCCTCTCTCTCTCTCCCCTGTCCTCTCAACAACATTGGTATTATTGCGTCCCTGAGTATCACACTCACCTGGTTGTAAAATATCAGATTCGGGGAATTCGTCAAAATTGGAGGTGTCATCTATACTTTTGATTTCTATAGTGATCGCAGCTGGCCTTTCCCTAAAACGAAAAACAAACGTCACACAGATCAAGGCTACAAGCAACATTGCGATCAGCACAACTGAATCTCGCTGCAAAAGATTTCAAATAAACCCATCACCTCTAACAAATAAGTAAACATATCTGTTACTTCCATCCTGAATGCATTTAGAGGAGTTTCCAGGTAGATCCAGGTGAGCCCACATTGACTTACACCTGTTTTTCATAATTATCACCATTGCGGCATCCCCGTGGTCACATGATCAAAATTCAGACGCTCACCAACTGACTCATAATTATGACAGTTGCGGGGTCACAGGATCCCCTTTAGCGACTTTCTGACACAGAAAGTCAATGACTACTCTGGTGGCGCAGCGGTTAGAAGGCAGAATTGCAGGCTAATACACTGCCCGCTGCCAGTAGTTCGATCTTGACCAGGAAAAGGTTAACTCAGCCTTCCATCTTTCCAAAATTGGTAAAATGAGGACCCAGATTGTTGGGGGCAAAATATTGATTCTTTAAACCACTTAGAGAGGGCGGTACTGTGAAGCGGCATAGAAGTCTAAGTGCTACTGCTATTCCTTCCTTCCCTCCACCCTCCTTTCCTTCCTTCCCTCCTCCCTCTCTCCCTTCCCTCCTTCCTCCCTTCCTCCCTTCCTCCCTTTCCTTCCTTACCTCCCCCCCTCCCTCCCTCCTTTCTTCCTCCCTCCCTCGCTCTCTTCCTTCCCTCTCTCCCTCCCTTCATTTCATTCCTTTCTTCCTTCCTTCCCTTCTCCCTCCCTCCCTCCCTCCCAGGAGTGGGTTTCTACCAGTTCTATCCACCTCTGTAGAACCTGTAGCTCCGAAGAGCAGCAGACATAGAACCGGTTCTATGTGTGCTGCTGTTGTGACCCACCCCCCCGCCTGGGCTCTTACCTGACCTTTATTTCCTGCTTTTTCACCTGCAGCTGCTTTGTGCAACACAGATGCAGTTGAAAACGCAGGAAAAAAGGGTTTTTCTAACTGCTGTGCAGTTGCACGCAGCACTGCTCAGCTGTCCGGGCAGCTCAGCAGATTGTAAATTGCACTTGCACGACTCACACAAGTCGCGCATGCGCGCGCGACGCTAATAGAAAGAAGCAGTAGTTATACCAGTCGGATCCTATCCCTGATCCCTCCCTCTCTTCTTTCCTCCCTCGGTGCACAGTGATTACAATGCAGTATTGCAGGCTAACTCTGCCCACTGCCAGCAGTTCGAATCTCACCAGGCTGAAGCTTGACTCAGCCTTCCGTCCATCCGCGGTCGGTAAAAGGAGGACCCAGATTGTTGGGGGCGAGAGGGTGATTCTTGTAAACCGCCTAGAGAGGGCTGTAAGAGCACTGTGAAGCGGTATAAAAGTCTACGTCCTATTGCTAGCTATGTATCATCTATCTGTGATGGCTCAGTGATTACAATGAAGTATTTCAGGCTAAACTCTGCCCACTGCCAGCAGTTCGATCCTAACCGGCTCAATTGGCTCAGCCTTCTGTCCTTCCGACTTTGGTAAAATGAGGACCCAGATTGTTGGGGGGGGTGGGGGGGCAGAGGCTGGCTCTGTAAACCAATTAGAACCCTGTGAAGCGGTATATAAGTCTACACATTGTTGCTATTGCTACTAAGCAAACCCAGGAAATATGCACTTCTTTAAGGAGACACCAAGAGGTTCAACAGAATAGCCTTCACCTGGGATGTGAAGTATCTATCCCTAGATTTCTCCTGAATTTTTCAATTTTTCGCTAAACCTACCTGATGTGGGCCCAATCCACCCCTTCAAAAAATGCGTGGCTCTTAATTTCTTCTATGCCGTTGTTGCCAACTCTGTTTTCTGCATCCGTGCAAAATCTGGAAGAGAGGCAAGGTTTTTAAAAAAAAAGGAAAGAAAAGTTATTACAGGTAATCCTTGACTTACAACAATTCATTTAGTGACTGTTCAATGTCACTACGGCACTGAAAAATGTGACTTAGGACCATTTTTCATAGTTACGTATGATTGTAGCAGCATCTCCATGGCTATGTGATCAAAATTCAGACTTTTGGCAATTGACTCGTACTTATGACGGTTTTCAGCATCCGGAAGGTCACATGATCCCCTTTTGTGACCTTTTCTGACTAGCAAAGTCCAGAGGGAAGCCAGATTCACTTAACAACTGTGTGACTAACTTAACAGATACAGTAATCTGCTTAACAACATCAGGAAGAAGAGTTGTAAAATGGGGAAAACTCGCTGAACAAACATTTCACTTAGCAACATAGTTTTTGGGCTCAATGGTGGTGATAATTTGAGGATTACCTGTATCAAGGTAGCAAAAATGAAGTAATACATCATGGTTTTTAGCCTACAACAATTTGCTTTCAAAAAATATTTTAAACAAAGCAAGAAAGATGCAGATTTTGGCATCCAAGAAGAAGTCCTTGGCATGTTTGATACCTACAATCAGCCTGAAATTCCATTAAATCACAAGATCTCTGAAAAGATGCTCATCTTTTATCATCTTTTCTATCAGGAGGTTAAAAGCAGGGGTGGAATTCTACCGATTCGGACCGGTTTGGGAGAACCGGATGTTAAATTTGCACCTGGTTTGCCAAACCGGTATTTGAACCAACCGGCTCAATTTTTGCTGTCTGAACTAGATGTAGGAAAGGTCCAGGCTGAGGCCAAGGAAGGGGTCAAACCCATCTTCAATCATGAGACCCTTCACAGCCCCCAGAGATCTAAGTTTAGCTCGCCGTGAATTCCTTATCTCCCGCTAATTTTCCTTGGCTGTTAGTAGTTCAGATTCTCCTAGAGAGCTTAAGCTTGCAGTAAAACCTTTATCGCCATTTGAACTGTCTGGATCTTCTGATTTCCATGGCACATGACCCCTTGCTTTAGAGGTGGTATTCCGCAGGTTCTGACCAGTTCTGGAGAACCAGTAACAGAAATTTTGAGTCATTCAGAGAACTGGCAAATATCACCTCTGACTGGCCTTGCCCCCCCATCTATTCTCTGCCTCCCATTGAGTCCCAACTGATTGGCTGGGTTTTCTTTGGTTGCCCTGCATAGAACGGAGCTGGAAAGCAGGTTAGTGGGGTGGGGAGGGAATGGGGATTTCGCAGTAACCTTCCCCCAGGAGTGAGGAGGGAATGGAGATTTTATAGTATATCCTTCCCCTGCCACACCCACCAAGCCACACCCACAAGCCACACCCACAAGCCACACCACAGAACCAGTAGTAAAAAATAAATTGAATCCCACCATTGCCTTGCTTCCCATCCACTGCATTTTTGGCCAATGTAATGCTTAGAAGTCTACCCTTGCACGAGAGCCCTTCCCTCCCATAAGCTAAGTTTCTCTGGCGAGCAATTCTAGCATTGTAATGTAAAGCCCCTTCAGCATAATGACAAAGCAAACTAGATTATCGATAACAGGCTAACATAACATACATTTGATCTACTTACTTTAAAATGAGATCCTTTGCTTTTTCTGAAATGGGCACTTCTGGCGGAAATATCAACGTTTCTTTCCAGTTCATAATTTTTCTATACGTTTCTTGCGGTGTTTCGGAGCAAAAAGGGGGATATCCTGTAGAATGGTAAGAAAAGGAAGTGTTGAACTAGAGATGAACAATATTTAAGTACCCGGAATAAACTTGATAGACAGCATCATATCAATTCTCCATGGTTCTCCCACCAAAACTAATTTCCCCAACATCTCAGGGGTTGCCACAAAGAAGAGGGAGACAAGTTATTCTCCATAGCACCAGAAAGCAGGACAAGAAGAAATGGGTGGAAACTAATCAAGGAGAAAAGCAACTTGGAATTAAGGAGAAACTTCCTAACAAGGAGGATAATTAACCAGTGGAATTCCTTGCCACTAGAAGTTGTGGATGTTCCACCACTGGAGGTTTTTAAGAATAAATTGGACAGCCACATGTCTGAAATGGGATAGGGTTTCCTGTTTGAACAGAAGGTTGGACTAGAAGACCTCTAAGGTCCCTTCCAATTTTGTTATTCTGTCATTCTGTAATGCTACCCTTCCTTCCTTCCTTCCTTCCTTCCTTCCTTCCTTCCTTCCTTCCTTCCTTCCTTCCTTCTCCATCTCTGGAGGTTTTTAAGAAGAGATTGGACAGCTATTTGCCTGAAATGGTCTAGGGTTTCCTGCCTGAGGAGGGGGTTGGACTACAGGACCTCCAAAGTCCCTTCCAACACTACTTTCTATTCTATTCTTTTGAAAATGAAGGCGATCCGATCAGCCGATCCTAAAGGAGATCAACCCTGACTGTCCTTTGGAAGGGCAGACCCTGACGCTGAAACTCAAAGACTTTGGCCACCAAAGGAGATGAGAAAAAGACTCCCTGAGGTTGGGAAAGATGGAAGGCCGAAGGAGGAGGAGAGAACAGACGATGAGATGGTTAGATGGGGGTTACCGATGCAAGGAACGTGAGTTTGGACAAACTCTGTGCTGTTAAGGTATTGGGATTTAAAAACTGTCAATGCAATATAAGGCTGATGCAATGAAGATGAATCAGCATCAGTGGTGGGATTCAAATATTTTTGCCACCAGTTCAGTGGACATGGCTTGGTGGGCATGCTTTGCATGCGTGCACACACTTTGCATGCATGCGCGCACCAGACGCACACTTTGCGCAGGCGCAGAGGCATTCTAACTCGCCTCCTGCAAGCCTGCATGATCCCAGTTGCTTCAGCAGCTGCCACACAGCACTATTCTGTGCCACGCGAAGCAATTGCACTTCAAATTCAGCAGATAAAAGTGAGTATGGGAGCCTGTGCAGGCAGGTGGGCCCAACAGCAGAGCGGCAGAGAGAACTGGTCTCCGCTGCTCAACTCTGCTACCGGCTCGCCAGAACCAGGCCAAACTAGTCAAAAACCACCACTGATCAGCATTAGTACTGCCTCTTTAAGAATGAGGATGAATTAGCATAGGTTCTACCCCTTTAAGAGGTGTCTATACAAAGGCAGCCATTACAGGGCGTTTTCTCTCTCCTTGTGACCTGTATCAATTGCCGAGTTCTCAGTGTAGAGTTAAGAAGATTGATTGATTGTCAAGTATTTGCCTACCATGTATATTTCTGTATATGTCTTGTAGATAAACCACTGTTAAATGTCTAAGTCTCTGTGTGCTGTGTTTTGCTCCTGGATTATCTCATAATGGCAGTCACATTGCAAATGCTCTGACATGTGCTTTCCCTCTTCGCCTAGGATGACCTCTTTTTAATTGCAGGCCCCATTTGTTCCTCTCACCTATTAGCATTTCGTACATGATGACTCCTAAAGACCACCAATCACAGAGTTTGTTGTAACCCGTTTGCATGAAAACCTCAGGTGCAATGTAGTCTGGAGTCCCGACAGTAGAATAGGCCTGAAAAAAGATATTTCAAAGAAAGAGAGAGAGAGAGATTCAGGCCACCTTCTGAAACCAATCCAGGGTTTATTATGTCTTTCCAAGAAAGCAGCTGTTCTGTCCTAGGCTTCCCCAAAAAGCATTCCGCCAACTCTGAGTCCCAGCAAAACCTTATTTATTAAATGAATGTGAATTTAGTGTATTCACATTCAGCCAATGGCTTGGCAAACAGTCTTATAAAGGTATTCTTATTAGCCCAGACCTTATCTATCTTGGAAAGCTGCCCGGTAAATATTTCCACACTCAGTGCTGACAGGGAAGGGCTGGGTTACAAAGACAATTCTTCAAAAGGCTGGAACGAACGAATGAATGAGCAAGTTGTTTACTGCAGAAGCCCCCTCCCCTTTTGCTCCTCTTTTAATCCCTATGGGAGGGGCCATTCATCGTCCACTTGTGGCCTTACTCCCACATCGACCCTGAGTTCTTAATTGCGTCTTTTTGGGGGCAGCTCTGCGCATGCGCAGGCTGGGAACCGGTTCCAGAAGCTCCCCAATTCTCACTGCTCTCCGAGCCCAAAGGCAGCTGACGACTGCCAGCCTGCCCTGACCCCATCTCTGCCTCTGATGCAGAGCCCTCGTCCAAGCCTTCCTCAGCCTCCAAGACTGGCCCAGGTTCCTCCCCAACCTCCTCACTACTGTCCGACTCTGCTGCCAGCTCCATCAATTGCCGGAGGGCCACAAGAGCAGCACAGAGTTTTCCATCTGTAATTTAGTTCGGTTTTAACGGCATTGTTTCGCATTGTTTACTTCCAGTTTCTGGCCAAAAATAAATAAATAAACAGGCACTGGAGGAAATTGATCCCACAGTCCTTCTACTCCTCCTCCCTTTCTCCTCTACTCATCAAACCCACCCCTCCCTTCTAGCACTGATGATGTTACTTAGTTGGATCATGAAATGTCTGTAAGAAAACAACCAAAAGACCCTCTCCAGTTCAAATCTCTGAGCAAACCCCCCCTCTGTTCAAGCATTGATGATGTTACCTAGTTGGGTCATGATATGCCTGCGAGAAAAACCAAGCTCAGAGAGCTCCAAAGGAGACCTTGAAGACCACCTAACTTCCTCCAAACATTTTTACGTTGGAAAGACTTCGCAGAACTCAACCAGGTCTCTGGGAAAATACTCACCAGTTGTCTCCTGTTTTTCTTCCACGTTTCTGCTTTTCTTTTGGAGTTCATATTCTGAAAGGCTGAGTCACAGAACAAAGAGCCAGGTGAATGCTTTCCATTTTAACGGCATCATAAAAATTCAGCCTGCTTGGGGTTCCAATGCAGGATACAAAAAGGGGCAGGAATGAATGACAGAGCCTTTGCTCATGCAAACGTTTCTAAAGAAAGCTGTCTTAATTATTTCTTCCCCCCCCTAAATATCTCATCAACTTAGATTTCCAATGCATTAAGAGCAGCTCTACGTTGGAGAGACAATCTTGAAAACGGTACATCTTAAAATTTCCCGAATACCAAAATCCATAAAACATGGAACTGCTTGTCCAAAAGACATATTATGACATAACTTGGGGGTATCAAGCTACAAGTAGTTCTTAACTTATGATTGGTCACTTAACAAATGTTTTTTTTAATTAAATTTTATTTTGTTTTCAAAATTTAAAAATATAAAATAAAACTTTATGCATCATTATATCAACATCAAGACATCTTTTACACTTCCTTATCATCTTTCTATATACACATTTCTTTCATTATACAATTTCAACTTAACATATAAATAAATATAGATAGATATGAATATAGATATAAGTATTTATATAGTTTCTTATTCTTTACTTAATTGTCATTTTGATTTTTTTTTATTCTTAAACCATTCATACCAGGCATCCCTCTTGTCTCTTAATTTCATTGTTAGTCTGTCCAATTTTTTTTTTTATAACAGCATCTTCTGATGGTACACTTAACAAATGTTTGAAGTTATGTGTCAACTCAAAAATATTTCTCTGGTCTTTTAGAATTGCAGAAAGAGAGTGGAGGAAGCAGTGCATTCCTTAAATGCTTCATAGATAATTTCTAGGCGGCTGAAGCTTCTGGCACGCAATATTATTACTGGAGAGCCTGATTGATGATTCTTGCTATGGTTATGTCCCATTGGAGAATATATATCTAGGGGGTGGGGAAGACCAAGGTCAAGGGGGAAATGAATGATGTGTCTCAGAGTTGGCTAAACCTAGGTAACACCGGCATGTTCACTCCTAATAAATCTTTTTTAAGCTGTGAGAGATGCGGCTAGAGACTCATGATTTGAATGGGGGTGGATTCTGGAGCCCTGACATTACGCCTGTCAAAGCTGCTTACAGTCCGTTCTCGGCGTTATGACAGCCATATTCTCTCCCTATTCCCCACAGTCCCATGATTGGATTTTGGACACTTGGCAATCTGCTCGCCTTTATGTCCATTTGTAGCATTTGACCATGATTTGGGAAGGGTTTCCTTTTTTTGGTGGCCAGTTTCCATTGTTTACTTTTGGTTTCTGGCCAAAAATGCCCATTGGGGAAAATTGATTCTATCATTCTCCTCCTCCTCCTCCTCCTCCCCTTCTCCTCCACTCCACACACCCCTCTCACTTCTAATACTGATGATGTTACCTAGTTCGGTCATGAAATATCTGCAAGAAAACAACCAAGCTAAGAGCACTAAGTTACTGATCTCCTCCTCTTCCTCCCCTTCAATACCACCACCTCTTCCTCCTCCTTCTCCACTCCACAAATCCCATTCCCATCTAACACTGATGATGTCACCTAGTTGGGTCTTGAAAGATCTGCAAGGAAGCTACCAAGCTCAGAAACCACAAAGGACCCCAGTCACTCTTCTCTTCCTCCTCCTCCTCCTCTCCTTCATTGCCACCACCTCTTTTTCTTCCTTCATTCCTCTCCGCAAACCCCACTCCCTTTTAACATTGATGATGTTACCTAGTTGGGTAATGAAACTTCTGCAAGGAAACCACCAAACTCAGAGAGCACCAAAGACCCCACAGTCCTCTTCCTCCTCTTCCTCTTTTTCCTCCCCCTCCTCCTCCTTTCAAACCCCCCTCCTTTCTAGCACTGATGATGTTACCCAGTTGGGTCATGAAACATCTGCAAGGAAACCACACAGCTCAGAGAGCACCCAGGGCCCACCGTTCCATCCCGAGCCACAAATATTCTCCATCAATACAGTACGCAGAATATTTATTGTTAAAAGTGGAATGTGCAGTACTTACAGAAGTCACTCGGGGGATTATGCGTAAGGTTTCTGTAGAATTCAGTTCGGTGAGCTTTCTTTAAACCTGTGCATAGCCCAAAATCAGAGAGTTTTACATGGCCCTACAGGAAGAAAACATTGCTCATATGATTAATCCAGGTGGTTGATGTAAATATGTACTTCTGGAGCAATTCCCCGATTTACATCTCACCATCAAGCAAGCCAAGACAAAACTGCCATTTCATTGTGTCTGAGCCATCGACACGCAAATGGATGGATTTGAAGCAAACTTTTATCACTCTTTTATTTGCAAAATTTATTGGCCATCCATCCTACCCCACAGTAACTCTGGGCGGCTTATAATATTAAAGATAAAACTGTATAAAACATAATACACAGAGAGAGAGAGAATACAGGTAGTCCTTGACTTACAACAGTTCATTTAGTGACAGTTCAAAATTTTAGTGGTGGCTGAATAAAGTGACTTATAGTGACTCAGCAACTTTCAGCTGGCTGGACTTCAACTCCCAGAATTCAACTCCCGGAAGTGTCGATGTTAACTTCTGGAATTCTATTCTGGGGAATTCTGGGAGTTGAAGTCCATCCAGCTGAAAGTTGCTGAGACATCCCATCCTAGAACAAGGATACAAAAGAGAGGACATGTATGAATATTAGATACCTTTGCATCCAGCAGAAGATTATCGGGTTTAATATCTCTGTGAATAAACCCCAGCTGGTGAATGGCATCGATAGCGAGCACGGTTTCAGAGATATAAAACTGTGTCTCTTCCTCAGAGAGCGTATCCTTCTTCATGAGCAAAGTCATCATATCACCTGAATCAGGGAGAAGAGGACACAAGACTGTATTTAGCTGGTGTCGAGCTGCAAAAAGCAAGGAAGACACACCAAGTTACTTCTGAGCAGCTTCCTTCATTGCTTCTCACCTACAGACAGAATCTTGCCAAACTAAAGCAGACCATTCAGATCATTATAGTCTGAGAATTGCTAGGGAGGAACTGCTTTATCTCTTTGCCTTCCAGCTAAAGTCTCTAAACTTTGCTGTCTCTTGGTCCTCTGGAATATGCCCCCCCCTCCCTTCTGGGAATCCAGACTATGTTCCACCACAGCTGATTTCGATAGAGGAAAAAAAAGAATAAAAATGATACCATGATCTCCCACGCCTCCACTCTACCAGTTCACCTCCCAAATGTAACCTCTTTATCACAAGACCCGTCACAAGACTTTCACTGATGACTCACACCTGACCCATCACAAGACCCTCACTTGACACACCCACACCTAAAGCCCTTATAAACAGAAGAACACCGAGACTGACGGAAACCAACTCATAACCTCAAAGAACGAGCCTTCACCCTCAAATGATACAATCTCCACTATTCCAATTTTTTCCTCCCAGCTGAAGTCTCTAAACTTCGCTGTCCCTTGGTCCTCTGGAATGCGGCCCCCTCCCTTCTAGGAATTCAGACTACATTCTACCACAGCTGGTTTCGATAGAGGAAAAAAAGAATAAACATGATACCATGATCTTCCATGCCTCCACTCCACCAGTTCATCTCCCAAATGACCCTGACCTAATGTAACCCCCCTATTACAAGACCCTTTCACTGATGACTCACACCTGACCCATCACAAGACCCTCAGTTGACACACCCACACCTGAAACAGAAGAACAACGAGACTGACGGAAACCAACTCACAACCTCAGAGAACGAACCTTCACCCTCAAATGATACAATCTCCACTATTCCAATCATTACTATGAGAATATGGCCAAGATCATAGAACATAGAATAATAAGGTTGAAAGAGACCTGGGAGGTCTTGTGGTCCAACCCCTAGGAGACCATCTATAGTCTCTTCTTGAAAACCTCCAGTGATGGAGCCCACACAACTTCTGGAACTAAGCCATTCCATGGATTAATTGTGGACCTCAATCACAAAGGATATTTCACTAAGGGATAAGCAGAAGGCATTCCAGGAGGGTTAGGTGGCCCACACTCCATTGCTACCAACATTCATGGTTTTTTTAGGTTCATGTTGGATTTATCTTAATGTTATTGGGGCACAGACTCCAAATCAATGCAGATAAAATATTTCCCACCATTAAGAGAGAGAGAAAAAATGGCTGCCAGGCTGAGGACCTGACTGTCAACACAAATCTTGGCCTTGGGGGGAAATGGCAATTTTTCACCGAAAATATTCGCTGAATCGTTCAATGATTCCCTGAAATAATTTCACGGAATTGTTTACCTCCTGGAAGAAACTCCATAATCAAGTAAAGGTTGCGTTTGTCCTGAAAACTATAGAACATCTTCACGACCCAGGCACCATCAGCTTCTACGAGGATGTCCCTTTCTGCTCGTATATGAGCCACCTGTCAATCAAATCAAAGTTGAAGGTAAAAAATGGGTTTGCCTGCCAAACAAATGTGTACATAAACAATATTCAATGCAATGCAATTTTTATTGCTGTTAGGTGTAAGGCAACTTTTCCCAACTAGCTGGCACTCGGCATAAGTCGAGATTGTAAGTCGAGAATTACCTATAGTTTGTTCTTCAATCCCATGGTCAGAATTAGTAATGATATTTTGATATTATAGTGGTTATCTGCGCATCTACCATGAGTGGTATGGTGGCTCAGAGGTGGAGCGCTCGCCTCACAATCAGGAGACTGTGAGTTCAATCCTAGATATTTCTCTCTCTGGGCAAACTGAGAATATATCTGCTGAACAAACTCCGTATTGGTGACAGGAAGGACATCCGCCAGTAAACACTTGGCTCCATTCAGTTACTCAGACTTCACCCCACAGGGGATTATGGGGTCATTAAAAGAAGATGATCTGCGCATCTACAAATTTAGTTCAGTGTTGCCCATATCACACTGAGCTGCTCAAATCAGGCCTTGGTCAAAACAACTAGTCCCTAGCTAACACATACACACATACAATTCACCACAAAAATATATACCTTTTAGACATTGGTTTGCACGTGCTTTAAAGTTATATTTAGTAACAAAAAATAGAGACATACTTGCTCTTTTTCCAGCATGTCAGCTTTTCTCAATATTTTCATGGCGTATATATGACCCGTATCTTTTTTCTGAACTAATCGGACCTGCGGATTTTAAAAAAAATGGAGCTTTGAATCATGGACTTTCAAGTTCGAAGCGCTAATTCAAAACAAGCATGCATAAGCTTTTCCTTTCTGATGTTCCTAAAAGCCAATGCAATCCTAAATTGTATTAACAGAGGGATACAATCAAGATCAAGGGAGGTGCTAATATCACTCTATAAAGCCTTAGTAAGACCACACCTAGAGTACTGAATCCAGTTTTGGTCACCACACTATAAAAAAAAGATGTTGAGATTCTAGAAAAAGTGCAGAGAAGAGCAACCAGAATGATGAGGGGATTGGAGGCTACAATATATGAATAATGGAACTGGGCCTGGCTAATCCAGTGAAGAGAAGGACCAGGGGAGACAGGATAGCCATCTTCCAATATTTGAAGGGCTGCCACAGAGAGGAGGAAGGGGTCAAGCTTTCAAGGCACCCGAAGGCCAGACAAGGAATAATGGATGGAAACTGATCAATGAGGGATTCAACCTAGAAATAAGGAATTTTCTGATAGGGAGAACAATCAACCAATGGAACAGAAGTTGCCCTCGGAAGTGGTGGGAGCTTCATCACTTGAGACTTTCAAGAAGATATTGGAGTCCCATCTGTCAGAAATGGTGTAGGGTCTCCTGCTTGGGCGCGGGGTTGGACTAGATGACCTACAAGATCCTTTCCACATCTTGTTAATCCATTAATCTGACATTTACTTAAGATCCCTTCCAACTCTGTTACTCTCTTATTCCTTCTGTTGTGGCGTTCAACAACTTCATGGCGTCAGTTTAGCGATCCTGCAAAGTTGTCAAGAAAATATGCTGGGAAATAATTCTTCAGCCCAATCACTAACCTCGCCAAACGCCCCTCTTCCGATCACCTTCAGAGATTCAAAGTCATCCAGGCCCAGTCTTGTCCTCTTCAGCCTTAAAAATTCAGTTTCTTTGCGGGCATGCTGAGATCTTCGAAGCTTTTTCTGGGGGCAACCAAATACCCTCTTTAAAAGACTGCCACACTTTTGAGAATCATTTCTAAAACCACAAGGTGGCATCGTATACTAATTTAACGCAAGGCTTCCCGCTTTTGACGTGGTTCAGGGCAAAGTCTCAACTTACATTCATATAAAACAACAAATACAATGTCACACATGATCAAACAAGTCCTAAATTCATCATCTAGGAAGAAATACAATAGCAATAATTATTAATAACTACATATAATTTGGAGGAAGTACTTATATACCCTTATTTTACTTATTAAACATTAATAGATATAATACAGCAGTAATTCATTCTGTGATATATATGGCTGTAATAGAAAGCAATGCATTGGTAAAACTTCCACAAGTGGTTAGCTGTTCATTGCACTAAAGGAGAAGCTAACTCAGTTTAATCTGACTATCATAGTCACTGTTTATAGCTTGTGTATTCCTGGCAGAAGGACCGCTAAGATTTTAAAATATATTTGAAAAATACAGGTAGTCCTTGAGTTATGATCACAGGTCCCAATGGTCATAAATTAAGGATTATATATAGTATGTATATAGAGGAATATGTATATATATGAGGAAGCTACGTATCTTGTAAATGTTAAAGTAAACATAGCATAAATGTTCTAACAGAGGAGCCCTTACTACTATTTTACTTATTTACCTCTGAAGTATTTTTCACACTGGAGTTCCTTTAATAGAAGCCATGTGTGTATAAATCTGAAAATAGTCTGATTTTTTTCTCCCATTGCTGGCCTTTTCCTCCATTTATTGCTTTTCCTTCTGTTGACTTTTTCTGGCCAATGTTATTAAAACAAACACACACACACACAAATTTTGCCTGCAAGTTATGAATCACTAAGGATTGTACCAATCCTAAGCAAACAAAAGCTATAAAAACTTTCAGCTTCACGAGTATCTGAATTACCTCTTCGTCTGCTAAGCCTTCTTTCTCCATGGCTACTTCTAGTTTCTTCTGCCTAAGTTGGAGGTACAAATCACGTATTATGAAACAACTCATTTTTTTTGCATGCCAAAACAACTAGATATAAAGCCAGTTTTTTCCCCTGTGCCATTACGCAACTAAACACATAATTCCCACAGCACTCTCTTATGCCTAAGGATATCAAACCATGTCGTATGACTCTATTATTATTATCCTTCTCATCTTTCCTATTAGCCTACTCCTATTTGTATCTCATGACTCTCATTTTGTTGCTTGTATCTTATGATTTATGACTTCGTTGCTTGTATGGATACTGAGAGCTTCTGCACCAGATGTCTTCATATTTGGCCAATAAAGAATATTCTATTCTATTTTAGAATTGAAAAAGAGGGTTATTTCACCTCAAATACAGAAACCTGGGTCCAAAGTTTGAGTTACACAACACAAGGCAAGTTAATAATCATGGAGAGGACCACTAAAATTTTCTCATTCCAAAATTCTTCTCTCGTTGCATTATTTAAGTTCTCATCCAGATTTCTTTATTGGTACTTCAGACAGGGGGAAAGAAAGAAAGGGATTTATTTATATAGATAACCTGATAAAAAATTTATCTCTCAACTTCCTGGATGATAATCCAAGATCAAGAAAAAGGAAAGAGACATGCTGCAGCATTCAAGCATCACATTAATGGTCAATGTCTCCTTGATAGATTGAAGGAACACAAATGGGCTGCATCCATTCAACAGTGAAACCAACCACATCATATCGTGGTTTAGTGTGACATCTGAACCCAGCCATCATTGTCTGTCCCAACTTGGCAATTTCAAGACGGGTGGACTTCAACACCCAGAATTCCCCAGCCAACTCTTCATGCATATTGCACTGCAGAAGTCTAAACTAGAGGTTTGACAAAGGTTAAACAATCGTGGCCAAACCCAGATAAGGTTGCAGGTGGCAAACAAGGTGTAAGATATGTGTCAACAGAAGTGTTTGCACAGTAACAACGGTAGTGCCTGAGAACAAAACCTACCTTGGTCTTCTGGTTAAGTAAAGACTAAAAGAATTAACCTTATAACATTACACACTATTCATCTTTATTTAACTACCCCATAATCCCTTGTGGGGTGAAGTCTGGATAACTGAATGGAGCAAGCAGAGTGCTTTAAATGCAGAGGTGGTATTCAGCAGGTTCTGACCAGTTCTGGAGAACCGGTAGCGGAAATTTTGAGCAGTTTGGAGAATCGGCAAATCCCACCTCTGACTGGCCCCGCCCCGATCTCTTTGCCTCCCACTGATTCCCAGCTGATTGGCTGGGTCATCTTTTATTGCCCTGCACAGGAGAACAGAGCTGGAAAGCAGGTTAGTGGGTTGGGGAGGGAAGGGGGATTTTGCAATATCCTTCCTCTGCCATGCCCCCAAGTCACACCCACCAAGCCACACCCACCAAGCCATACCACGCCCACCAAGCCACAACCACAGAACCGATTATAAAAAATTTTAAATCCCACCACTGGCCGAATGCCCTTCCTGTCGCCAATGCGGACTTTTGTTCAGCAGATAAATTGGGTCACGAAACATCTGCCAGAAAATCACCAAGCTCAGAGAGCACCAAGGAGCCCACAAACCCATTTTGGTTCCCACTAGGCAGTTCTCCTCCCCACCTAAGGGTGTCCTCAACAGCACAGCCCCAGGCAATGTCTAAACCTCCCCAAAGATTTGCTATTTAGCCAGGCGGGACCACAATTACCTAGTTTCTCTTTCTTCATGCTGCAAGATGAGGTTACTATAGAAGTTCTCCAGTGTAAGTTTGGCCACCGTGACTCGCTCCCGGGTGTGGTTGCTCATAGGAAAAGACGTTGGAGCTGCTGCAGTCATTGCCATAGTAACCAGCACTGAAAGGGAGCCCGTAAAATAAAATAATTACTCAACGGAATAATAATTGTTCCTTGTCTTCTCCTCCTCCCAAACCCACAGTGGGGAAACATGGAGTTTCTTCCAATATTTGTTTGGCAAGGTGGCACGTTCTCTCACTCACGCACACCTCTGGCCTTCTGAAATGAATAAACTCATCCTGAATCATACAGGAAGCAATTTATTTTGTGTGTGTGAGGGGGGGGGAAGGAGGGAGGGATGGAGGGAGAGAGGGAGGGAGGGAGAGAGAGAGAGGGAGGGAGAAGGAGAGGGAGAGGGAGAGGGAGAGAGAGAGAGCACCAAGGTATTTCTGTTAATATTTTCAGCCTGGGCTCCAGACTGCAGCCATGGGGTCCCACAGAACTATGCCAAAAACAATGGGACAAATTTTATGTTTTATTGTATTTATTGGGATTTGTCAAACAAAAACAAGAATAAGAGAATAAAAATACAACGACAGGGACGATAGGCACGTCAGTGCGCTTATTCACACATCTTCTACTAACCCCTTAAATATGAAGTAAGGTCCCCAGAAGTCAATTTGTGACTGAAACTGTGAACATTTATAGCCGAGACAACTGAATCAGGTAGGGCATTCCAGATTTCGACAACTCTATTACAGAAATCGTATTTTTTACAGTCAAGTTTAGAACAGTTTACATGGAATTAAAAGTGGTGGTTCGCATGTATATTATTACGATTAAAACAGAAAAAGTCAGGTAAAGCATTACTATGTATAATTTTGTATGCGATACCTAGGTCTGACCACAAGCGACGCAGTTCTTAAGTTATCCAAAGTGGGAATTTTGAGCCTAGTAGTGTAAGAAATTCTGTTGTGAACAGAAGAGCGCAAGACTTTTTGCCAAGTTGTTTGTCTGGCTCATTGCCCCGTATTTACAGATCGTACAACTTAGAAAAAGTTCGTTTAGTTGAAGTTTGTCTTCACTTGGACTTCACTCAGATTTGCTGTTTAAATAAGGAGGCAAGCAATATGTACCTGGGTCCACATATTAAACATACAGCCCAATGAAAGGCCCATATTAAAACAACACATGCCTCATATGTGGCCAGAATCTGAACACAACATTTAATACAACACAATTTCTGACTCTTCATATGTGGGCCTGATTGGGGTAGATTGTGGGCTCTGTGTGTGTGTATGTGTGTGTTTGTGTGTGTAATAAAGAAATATAATGGTATGCCATTGTATTCTATTTTACTTGTTTTATGTATTAAATTATTGTATTTTATCCTATAACTGTTGTATTTTTCCTGAATCTCATTTTAAATTGTTTTGTGTCGAACTTTATTGGTAATATGTGTTTGGTCCTGTACGTTGATATGGTCTATAGGCCAGGGATTGGATTCTACTGGTTTAGACTGGTTCTATAGAACTGGTTGTTACGATTCTGCCCAGTTTGGAGAACCGGCAAATCGTGCCACTGGCTAGCCCCACCCCTCTCCGCCCAAGCCTCCCCTCCCTGCTCAGTCAGTCCTTATCACGCATGTGCGACATCACATGCATCACTGACTGCATTCTCCCCTGCCTACCCCATCCCACCAGTCACTTTTTACAGTATTTCTTGTGTTTTTTCCTGCCAACGATCAGCTGTTCCAACAATCAGCTGTGCTGGGATCCCCCTCGCTGTCTCACTGCTTCGCAGGGGAGGCTTCTCTGAGGCCCAGGAGCCAAAAAATGGAGCACAGGGGGGGCTGTGCGGTTCCCCCCCCCCATTGTTTTTTTGCCTTCCTGGGCCTCCAGGAAGCTTCCTGTGAGCAAAAATGCCTTCCAGGAGGCTTCCCTGAGGCCCAGTAGGCCAAAAAATGGATTGTGTGTGTGGGCGCTGCTGCCTCCCAAAAAAGAATCCATGTCCACCCATGCCCACCTAGCCACACCCACAGAACCAGTAGTAAAAATATATGCATCCCACCCCAGCTAGAGGCTAATCAATCAATATATATATATAGAATATAGTCACCATAAATTCTTCTCTTGGAGACAGAAATTTTCAGATTGGCCAATTTCTCTTGCGTAATTCTGGAAACCTAAAAGCGGCCTGGCTATTTTTTTCCTTTTTCCTTTCCCACGGTTATGTTTTTCAACCCACCGAGTTCGTCGCTAAGCTGGAAGCACCGTTCCTTAATTCCAACCTACTACAGCTAGTCTTTGACTTACGACCGTGATGGAGTCCTGAAATTTTGTGTTGCTAAATGAGAAAAGTCTGAAGCGAGTTCTGCCCCCTTTTTATGACTTTTCTTGCCACCTTTGCTAAGCAAATCGCTACCATTGTTAAATTAGTAATAGGGTTGTTAAGTGAACCTGGCTTTCCCATAGGCTTTAGCTGTCCAAGAAGTCGCAAAAGGAGATCCCAGGGACACTGGAACTATCATATATACAAGTTGGTTGTCCAGCATCCGAATGTCAATCATGTTGCAGTGGGCGTTAAACGGTTGTAAGTCACTTTTTTCGGTGCCGTTGTAGCTTTCAATGGTCACTGAGTGAACTGTCATAAGTCAAGGACTACCTGTAAACATGGTTTCCTTTCTTGGATCAATCAACCGCCTTTCATAGTTAGTTTGGACTTGTTGCTGCCCAGCAAATAGATCTCAATGCCACAAACTGAGTTGTTTAGTATTTTTTAATTTAAAAAGAAAATAACAGAAAGGGGACATTCAGCCTCCAAATAGTTCTTTTAAGGGGCTGCCAATAAAATCCCCCTGAATGTAATAGCCTTATATTTAAACACCCGCTGCATAGCCACAGCTGAGAAGTCATGGCATGCAAACAGATTTAACTGCCCCCCTCCAGAGCATCAAACCCATGACCGAAATAGTTTGCCAAACATGAGAAAGTTGTTTTTGAAAAGTCACTGGAAGAATACAATCCTCGCTTATTCTCTCGGTCGGTTCTAGCTGGCTCGGGAATCTCGTCACCACCCGGCATCCAATTTGCAAAGCAGGGACTCTTGGATAAAGCTGGAGTTTAAAACTCTTCCCAATTTTTGAGCGTCGGAACAGGGCTGCCTTAACAGCATTATAGGCTCCGGGCAAAGCAGCATACTGGGACCCCTACCAAGACAACTACTCACAGGAATAAAAATATAAATGGTCGATAAAATGAAACATATATTTGCATGCTAGTATTAATTTTTAAAATGCAATAAAATCAGGGGTTGGGATTCTACCGGTTTGGACCAGTTCAAGAGAACTGATTGTTCCAGCGATCATTTGGCCCCGCCCACCTGCCCCTGCCCTAGTTTGTCCTTCATTTCCATGTTTTGCAGCGCAGCTGATTTGCACAGCCTCAGCTGTTTTACTCTGCAGTAGAAGGTAAGTAATAGAACTGAAAATGCACAAAGCGCGCACTCACCGAACTGATTGTTCCACTGGTTGAATCCCACCACTGAGTAAAATGTAATAAATGTTGTTGTATTTATATGACACGAGGTGCATTGTAGGGTTAACATACACAGATAAGTATGGGGCCACTTTGCTTGTGGGGGCCCCATGGGCAAGTGCCCCATCAGGCCCATGCGTTAAGACAGCCCTGACCCTGAATGAATCTGGGAATGGCTCCCTGGAAGTGTTCTGACCCAAACCTGGTTCCAAGAGAGCAAACACGAGACAAAGGTAACAGCACAAGCTTTTAATGTTTCATTTACGAATCCCGCTCCTTCACAGATAAAAGGCTGCTTCCAACTAATTAGCTCCAATAAGAGAGAGCCTTGCCCAGTTTTTGCAAGGCTGCCAAGAACAACAGATAAAGTTCCTAAACAGTAAATCAAAGAGTCTCCAAACACCAACTCAGATATTCCTAATGTTCATCAGGCTCGAGTGCAAAAACTTTTTTGCTTCCTGCAAAGAACTCCGGTCTCTCAGCTGGCTTTTATCTTCTCAGGGAGGGGCCATTACCTTGCAGCCTTACTCCCGAGTCGCCCATGCTGCTGCAGCTGCTCTTTCCTTTGAGCATCCCTGCATGCACACGCACTGGGCACAGGCTCCTCGGAGACCTCTTCATCACTGCTGCCAGCTTCCACAATCTCCGAAGGCAGCACTCCACTCCCTGATGGTCCTGGCCCCATCCCTGCATCACATGCAGGCCCCTCATCTAAGTCCTCGCTCTCCGAGACCTTAGCCATCAGCACCTGCTGCTGGTGAACCACAATAGGAAGGGGATGGACTTTCCAAACTGGGACCTGTTCTTTTTTTAAAAAAAAATTTCCCAAGGAAAGTCTCTTTGAGAGGAAGCATCTGCAAAAGCATGACTCACATCTTACTTCATAAGGGAGCAAGGGTTATATAAGGAGAGAGTGTGCCCTGGAGAAAGGCAATTTAGGGCATTCAAAGCTTATCCCTTTAGGCATACACACCCCTGGCTCCCAGTTCTGTCTGAGACAGTGTTAGAACTATAAATTGTGATTTTCCACTAAGAAAAAGAATAGAAGGATAATCCAAGGAAGCATGCTGCCGAAGATGACTCGTAGAGAAAGCAAACTTGTCTATTGTAAGGCAAGATAGGTTCCTTTTAGACAAAAATCAAGAATAGGAAAACTCTTCTTTTACATCAAGACGTAAAACGGCCACCTCTTGAGTGTTGCTAAGACATAGCCATAACAATAGTGACTAGACTTATATAGTACTTCACAGTGCTTTAGAACCCTCTCTAAGCGGTTTACAGAGTCAGCCTCTTGTCCCCAACAATCTGGGTCCTCATTTTACCCATCCCAGGAAGATGGAAGGCTGAGTCAACCTTGAGTTGATCAGGATCAAACTCCTGGCAGTGAGCAGTGAGTTAGCCTGCAATATTATACTGCAACCACTGTGCCACCAGGAAGGAGAATGAGAAAGAGGGAGGGATGGAAGGAAGGAATAGCATTTATATACCACTTCATAGTGCTTTACAGCCCTCTTTAAGAGGGTTACAGAGTCAGTCTATTTCCCCCAACAACCTGTGTCCTCATTTTACTGACCTCGGAAGGACGAAAGGTTGAGTCAACCTTGAGCTGGTCAGGATCGAACGGCTGGCAATGGGCAGAGTAAGCATGCAATACTGCATTCTAACCAAGGAGGAGAATGAGAAAGGGAATAAGAGAGGGAGGGAGGGACAGAGGAAGGAGGGAGGGAGGAATAGCATTTATATACCACTTCACGGGGCTTTACAACTTTCTCTAAGCGGTTTGCAGAGTCAGCCTATTGCTCCCAACAATTTTACCCACCTCGGAAGCTCCTCATTTTACCCACCTCGGAAGGACGGAAGGCTGTGTCAACCTTAGCTAGTCAGGATCGAACTCCTGACAGTGGGCAGAGTTTAGCCTGCAATTCTGCATTCTAACCACTGCACCAGCCATGGGAGTCCTCAACTTAGGAGCACAATTGATCCCTGCAGGCATAAGGGGCTGAGTTGGCCAGGGATTGGAAACTTTGCAACTGGGAGAAAAATGCTACCAACTCAAAATATTTGCCAGCCTTCCACCTTCTCACGCAGCCGGTTACCGCTGCATCTGTTCCAAAACTCACAGGTTGTGCTTTCTAAAAGGAAAGAGACAACATGGCTTACTGTTTGGGTTTTCCATCTGCTGTCTGTTTTCTAAAGCCCCTATTCAAATTCCACACAACACTGTTTACCGCCAGCTCCTACTAACGCACAAGGATGTTCGATCGGGAAGACACAAAACCAGAATGAGAGACCGTTGCATTTTCTGCCTAAATACGGGTTCTGACCCAGCTCCCTAAACACAACAAACCCTTTGAAGTTAACTCAAAATATTCCTTTATTAGGAGTGCCGGCAGCCCCGGCAAAAAGTTTCTCTCTCAATGCAGGCTAACAAGTCCGTCCGTCCATCCAGAAGATGAATAGTTGTCTACCACACCTATTCATCTCCGCCCCCTGCCTTTTATCCCTAGAGCTCTTCTATTCCAAGGACCGGCCCATAGATTTCCACTGCTCTCCTCTCCTCTGCCTTCTGCTCATCCATGCGTCAGGCACTGGTCCCAGCTGTTCCTCTTCTTCCTCATCAGCTACCTCCAGATTTGGGGGCTGTTGACTCTCCATCTGAGGGACAACGGATGGCTCTCTCTCTCTCTCTCTGACAGCTCCATTCTCTCTTCCCTCTCAGATTGCCTTGATGCTAATCCTGACTCGCACACCTCCTCCTCCTTTGATTCAGCTGCTGGGAGGGGCTGGCAGTCGATACACCACAACAATACAGAGAGGATTTAAATATGGATATTTTCAAAGGCCTCAGGGATTGCACAAAGGACTTAAAGGATATGTCCACCCATACCGCCTTTAACCTATTCCTCTTCCACATTTTGCCCAGTAAAATAGGCAAAAAATAAAATAAAATGGGGTATACAGATAGTCCTTGACTTACAACAGTTCATTTAGTGACCATTCGAAGTTACGATGGCACTGAAAAAAGTGACATACGAGCGTTTTTCACATTTACCAACCAAAGAATCATGCCCATGGTCATGCGATCAAAATTCAGAGGCTTGGCACCTGACTCACATTTATGACGGTTGCAGTGTCCTGGGACTCACATGATCCCTTTTGCGACCTTCTGACTAGCAAAGTCAACAGGTGTTGTGGTTAGCCGGCAACAGGTGCAGATGGTGGAGGAGAGTGAGGTCTCAGATGAGGGGCCAGGACCCTTAGGGAGTGGACCGCTGCCTTCAGAGATTGTGGGGGCTGGCAGCAGTGATGAGGAGGTTCCCGAGGAGCCTGTGCCAAGTGCGCGTGCACGCAGGATTGCTCAGAGGAGAGAACAATTACAGCAGCACAGGCAACTCAGGATTAAGGCTGCAAGGTAATGGACCCTCCCTTAAGAGGATAAAAGCCAGGTTTGAAGAAGCGTTCTTTACAGAAGGCAAAGACGCTCTGAGACTCAGCCTCGTCGACATTATAGTTAGTATTTGCAAACTCTTGTAAAGTATTTCTTATCTCTGGGTTTTTAGCAGCCTTGACAAACAACTTGGCAAGGCTCTTTCTTGTCGGAGCTAATTAGTTGGAAGCAGCGTTTTATCTGTGAAGAAACAGAATTCCTAGATTAAACCTTAAAAGGTGGGGGCTGCTGCCTTTGTCTTGTGTTTGCTTTCTTGGAACCAGGTTGGGTCAGAAAAACAGGGAAGCCAGATTCACTTAACAACGGTGTTACTAAATTAACAACTGCACTGATTCACTTAATGAACAGGAGAAAAATCGTAAAATAAAAATTCGCCTAACAGACGTCTCACTTAGCAACATAAATTCTGGGCTCAATTGTGGTCATATGTTGAGGATTACCTAGAATATAACACTAGATAAAGGGGAAAATGTACGCACAAATGGATTAAAATTTACATTACATTATAGCTTTAAAGAATTTTTTTTTAATAAAATGATGCATCGTTGGTACTTGACGGCCAGATAAACTAGTGAAAATGTATAAAGGGATTTCTAACAAGTGCTAGAAATATAGCCAAAAAAAATCCAGGTTCCTTTTATCATGTATATGGTGGCTTTGCAAATATGTGAAAGCACGCCAGATAAACATAACAATGACAATGCAGAGAATGTTTAACATACAGAGATGAATGAAACCCATATGATTTCCCCGGTATGATGGACAAGCCAAATGAAAAAGAGTTTGGGGTGCATTTTCTTCACATGGGGACAGCTGCAAGGATTGTACTTGCCAAACTTTGTTCACCACATTATAAAAAAGATGTTGAGGCTTTAGAAAGAGTGCAGAGAAGAGCAACCAGGATGATTAGGGGACTGGAGGCTAAAACATATGATGAACGGTTGCAGGAACTGGGCCTGGCTAGTCTAGTGAAGAGAAGGACCAGGGGGGACATGAGAGCAGTCTTCCAATATTTGAAGGGCTGCCACAGAGAGGAGGAAGGGGAGTCAAGCTATTTTCTAAAGCACCCGAAGGCCAGACAAGGAATAATGGATGGAAACTGAAGGAGAGATTCAACCTGGAAATAAGGAGAAACTTTCTGACAGTGAGAACAATCAACCCATGGAACAGAAGTTGCCCTCGGAAGTTGTGGGAGCATCATCATTTGAGACTTTCAAGAAAAGATTGGACTACAATTTATCAGAAATGGTGTAGGGTCTCCCACTTGGGCGGGGAGTTGGACTAGATGACCTATAAGATCCCTTCCAACTCTGATTATCTGTTAAATCTGTTAAACTTTTTTTTGGGGGGGAAGAGATGCCTGAAGACTGGAATTTGAAATAGACTGAACTGAGATGGCGAAGTTTACTGCTTTGATTAAAGATAATAGACCAGACAGTTTTATAAGAGACTGGAAACCGTTTGTGGACTTTCTACTCATTAAATATAATAACAGATGGTTAACCCGTTAACTGCTTTTCCTTCGTGTGTGTGTGTGTGTGTGTGTGTGTGTGTGTGTGTGAGCACCTGTGTTTCCCCAAAAATAAGACCGGGTCTTACATTAATTTTTGCTCCAAAAGACACATTAGGGCTTATTTTCCAGTTAGGTCTTATTTTTCAGGGAATTATGGTACTCAATGCACCCATCCGCTGATGATCTTAACTGGGGCTTATATGGAGGGGGGTAGGGTTTATATTATGAGCATCTTGAAAAATCATGCTAGGTCTTATTTTCCAGCTGGGTCTTATTTTGGGGAAAACGTGTAAATACTATATATGTAAATATATATGTGTGTGGAAAACACACACATATATATTTACATATATAGTATTTAGGTTTCTTCAGGTATTTTCCCACGTAATATTTGTGGGAAAATACCCGAAGAAACCTAAATACCATACATATACTGTAAATATCCACGAAAACGTAAGAAAACATATATATATATGTATGTATGTATGTATACACACACACACACACACACACACACACACACAGAGAGTATATATATATCAGTGGTGGGATTCAATTTTTTTTACTACCTGTTCTGTGGGCGTGGCTTGGTGGGTGTGGTTTAGTGGGCATGGCATGATTTGGAGAGTGTGGCTTGGTGGACATGGCATGGCTTGGTGGGCATGGCTTGGTGGGCATGGCTTGGTGGGCATGGCTTGGTGGGCATGGCAGGGGAAGGATCCTGTAAAATCTCCATTCCCTTCCCATTCCTGGGAGAAAGTTACCACAGATTCTCCAAACTACTCAAAATTTCCGCTACCGGTTGTCTAGAACTGGTCAGAACCTGCTGAATACTATCTCTGATATATATATATATATATATACAAGAAAAAACAGTCAACAAGCCAACCCTCTGTTATTATATTTAATGCGTACAAAGTCCACAGATGGTTTATAGGCTCAATTGTGGTTGTAAGTTAAGGACTGCCTAAGTTAAGGACTGCCTATATGTGAACACAGAAAGTCCACAAATGGTCTTTCTTTCTTTCTTTCTTTCTTTCTTTCTTTCTTTCTTTCTTTCTTTCTTTCTTTCTTTCTTTCTTTCTTTCTTTTCTTTCTTTCCTTCCTTCCTTTCTTTCTTTCTATCTATTTACCCACCTACCTACCGATCTACCTACAGATCTATCTACCTATAGACCTATCTATATCTATCTATCTATCTATCTATCTATCTATCTATCTATCTATCTATCTATCTATCTATCTAGAATATATCACTTAATGTGACATATATCACTTAACGTCTTGCTTTAGCAAGATAAATTTTAGGCTCAATTGTGGTAATAATTTAAGGACTGCCTATATTTGACCAAAGTACAGACAGACATAATAATTTGAGGATATTCAGTTGTGTAACCAAGGCTTTAGAGTTGTTGCAGTAAAAAGTTATTTTGGGATGGAGTTTCACGCCTCCAGGGGAAAAAAAAGATTTCTTGTTTTTCCTTTGCATATTGACCTCTCTGGATAATTAATGTCGAAGATGTTTTTTTTTTTCATCTCAAAGTCAGAGAAATTTTCCATAAATGAAATTATTCTTCGGGAAATCAACGATCTTTTCCTTCTTTGGGCAACGCAGAATGTGACCCATGAACAAAACACAGGCAGGTGCAGAGAGTGACCCAAAATAATGAATCATGCAAAAAAGGAATGACTTTGGGTGACTTCATCCCATCAGTCCAGGACTCGGCTGACAATCTCAATGGAAGGAAGCTGCACCCAAAGTCTAGAGTAACGTGAATTGCTCCAGACAGAAGTTTAATCAGCTAACCAAGCCAAATAAGGGATTAATTGAGTGCAGACAAGTCCTACGTAATGTTTGGGCCAAATTACTTTCCCAGCCTTTAGTCATAAAGCAAAGTCCCTTAACATAATCTTTCCCGTAATGCATTCAAACCTGAGTGGAATATTAGAAAGAGTTTCAGAAATCCAAGAGAAACTATGACTATTTTATCTGAAATTTCATTGCAGGCTTAGAGGGAGACTAGAAGCAAGAGATAAATGGAAAAGAAAGATTAAGTTTTCGCAGATTCAATTTACGAGTTGAAAAACCAAAAATGAACCTCATGCACTTTATTCTACAGAGATCCATACAACCAGAAGCCTATATTATAAATATATAATTATATTTGTATATTTACAGGAAACACAAATATACATGAATGTTTGTGTATTTACTGTAAATATACAAATAGATTGTGTGGATGACCTAACTTGATACAAAGGTAGAGAAAGAAAAACAGCCAATAAAACTAAAATTACCTAGAAAGGCCAGAAGCAATTCCCACAGCTAGAAAGCTGGGTCATATTCAGAGTTACAACATTGGGTGTCTTATGACATCAAACTTTCAGAGCTCTGATAAGAGAGAATATATGTAGCTTGGGGGTTGAAATTGTGGACTTCACATTTCAGATTTCTCCCAGGTATATTTGGAATCATAGCTCCCATCAGCCTCAGCAAGGATGGCCCATGTTCAATGAGGAAAAATATGGTTATAAATGATCCCAAGTTGCTGGATTTGGAAAACGCAGCTGTCTAAACAAGCCAGCCATTCAACTCCTATTTTCTTGTTCTGCCAATAAAGGAGAATAATTTGTAGCTCAGGATTGAAATGAGGGGTCCTTGGTGCTCTCTGAGCTTGGTGGTTTCCTTGCAGATGTTTCATGATCCAACTAGGTAACATCATCAGTACCAATAAAGGAGAATATCTGTAATTCAAGTTTGAAATTAGAAGTCTTTGGTGCTCTCTGAGCTTGGTGGGATCCTTGTGGACATTTTATGACCCAATTAAGTAGCATCATCAGTGCTAGAAGGGAGAGGGCTTTGCAGAGAGGATGAGGAGGAGGGGGAGGACGACTGTGGGTCTTTAGTGCTCTCTGAGTTTGGTGGTTTCCTTGCAGACGTTTCATGACCGAACTAGGTAACATCATCAGTACCAATAAAGGAAAATATCTGTAGCTCAGGGTTGAAATTAGAAGTCTTTGGTGCTCTCTTTTCTTGCAGATGTTTCATGCACTGATGAGGTTACCTAGTTTGATGACGAAACATCTACAAAACCCCTACCAAGCTCAGAGAGCTTCAAGGACCCCACAATGTTCTACTTCTCAGAATTAATTAGATTAATATTCAGGGTTTCAAAACCCAAATTGTCAAAGGCAAGCCCTGGAAATAAAGCTTTTAAACGAACACAGAATGGTTAGGCTTTTGTTAGCCAAACCTGCGTATCATACACACACACCTAACACAGAGGCGTAACCTGATGAACTCTTTCTACTAATCTCAAGTGACACAAACCACCGGACTTTTTCCGGCTGCTAAGCGTTCGTTATTTCCTATTTTTAGCTTCTTTAGTAATGCTGTCGTTGGGTTGCATTGCAAGGAGAGTCATCATGCACTTTTGTCTCCTGTTCTTTTGAAATATTCTGCTACCAACTGACACTTTTATTGTAGAAAACCTGCGCTGAATTCCAGGACCAGAAGAATAATTTTTTAAAAACAATTCTCAGTGCCCAAAGCAAAAAAAAGTCAACACAATCACACCAACAGTGCAAAATAGGAGAGAATAGGAGGAGGGTTACCCAACATTTCAGGTAGAAAGGATATACAGGTAATTCTCAGTTTATAATGCCCAGTCTCTGTGGTTGTAAAGTGAATCACACGGTCGTTAAGCCAAACCAGCTTTCCCAGTTGACGTTTGCTTGTTGGAAGCTTCCAAATGGTGACCTCTGGTTATAAACACAGATCGTCCTCAACTTACGTCCACAAACGAGCCCCACATTTCGGTGGCTACATAAGGCATTTGTTCCATGAGCTTTGCCCCCCCGTTTTACAACCATTCTTGTCACTGTTGTTAAGTGAAACACTGCAGTGGATAAGTTGTTAAGCAGATCTGACTCCCGCCGTTGACTTCTTCTCCTTCAAAAGGATGGATTTAACTCAACTAAGTCTTTTGTTTTCAGTGGTGTCTACAGGAAAAAGGCTCTTTTGTTTTGATCTCTGTTGGCTATCACAAAGACAGGGGGAAAAATGTGCAAAGGCCTTCGGACATCACAATCTGGAACAGCCAACCCTTGTGCCATGTTTGGCCAAAATTCCCCGTGCATTTCAGCACCGGTGAAATCTTGCCAAATTGAATGGTCTGGGATAATGACGATCAGATCATAGTTTGGGTGTCAGATCTTGTTCCCCAAATGCTAGGCGATTGTTGTTGGGTTTTTAATGGTTCTTTTAAGAAGGAAGGTTTGCAACACATCACTCAAGCACAGGTTTTGCATCTAGAAGGTGCCAAGATTCAATTCACAGTATCTCCAAAAAGTGCAAAACGGACTTGTGGACCGTCTCCGTAAAATTATTCCTTATTTCTATCCGTGATGAAAGGATTTCGGGATGAAAGTGCTTCAAAAGATGTTTTTAAGGACAATATCCATGGCAAGGGTTTCTTAACTCTTTTATTTTCTATCATTTTCTTATTATTTTCTTTCTTTCTTTCTATTCCTTTTCTTTTCTTTTCATATAGCCTCTATTTATTTATATACCACATTTATTATTTTTGCAAATAACTCAAGGCAGCAACTGTATATCCAGCATACTTTACTCCTTCTATTTTTCCCATAACAACAACCCTGTGAGGTTGGGCTGAGAGTGAGTGAGTGAATGATTGGTCCAAAGTCATGCAATTGGTTTTCATGCCTAAGGTGGGATTAGAACTCAGAGTCTCCTAGTGATTGGCCCAAAGTCACCCAGCTGCCTTTCAAGGCTCAGGTGGGATTTGAACTCGTGGCCTCTTGCTTTTAGTCCTGTGCCTTAACTACTAGACCATATTGGCTCATTAAAACTTTGATTGTCTTGTTTCAACCCTGACTTGCAAATATTTTCCTTTATTGTCTTGATTCATTTACAGAAATCTTATTTAGGAAGAACTATAATTCTTCCAGTAGCAGATGCATTCAAAATGCATTCAGACACCCCCATTCAATGATTTTCTTGTCAACGGTTTGTTTCACTTATGCCAATCCTTATTTCCAAAGATATGTAAAATTTCCATTCAGTCAACAAAACCAGACAGTTTCCTACACAATGCTAATTGACTCTCTCTCTCTCTCTCTCTCTCTCTCTCTCTCTCTCTCTCTCTCCCTCCTTCCCCCCCCCCCCCATGAACATTGCATTTCAACTATTTCTTCTGTTTCTTTTAATGCATTTGTGGATATACTTGCAAATTAAAACATTTCATTCTTTTAAAAGAAAAAAAAAAGGCCAGGAAAAATAACACTGTTTCGAGTACAAAATAAAAATGTTTACACAACTGCTTCCTACACGCACATACATACTCTCTAAGCAACCATAAATTCCTTGCAATGGTAAAGCCCAATGTAACAAGAATGCAGGAAATCGTCGATTTAGGACCGTAGATGAACCCCAACATTTCTAGTGTTAAACAAGACAGCTGTTAAGTGAATTTGGGCCCGTTTGATGAACTTTCTTGCCACCGTTGCTAAGTGAATCATTGCCAGTAAGTCATTCACATAGTCATTAAGTTAATCTGGCTTCCTCATTGACTTTTGCTTGTCAAAAAGTGGCTCAAATCTTAGAGCAAGATTTGGCACTCGGGTATCGGCTGATAGGTTAACCCAAGAGGCTTTGCAATGAAATCCATAATGCAGGCAAGTCCTCGACGTACGACTGTCAGCTCATAAACTATTTC
This sequence comes from Bungarus multicinctus, assembly GCA_023653725.1. Classification (NCBI taxonomy): domain Eukaryota; kingdom Metazoa; phylum Chordata; class Lepidosauria; order Squamata; family Elapidae; genus Bungarus; species Bungarus multicinctus. The sequence goes on from CM042848.1 coordinate 29,535,691, forward strand.
TATGGTCTTTTTAGAGTTGCCAACAGAAAGGGAAGGAAAGAAAGGGGTTTGAAAGAGCAGTGCGGCAGCTTAGAAATCAAAAGTGCATTCCATAAATACTTTTGCAAAGATAGTAACTAGGTGACTGAACTTTCTGCCGTGCAAATATCTGTGACCCCAAGTGTAACCCAAATGTAACAAAATCCAAAACAAACAAATAAATAAATGTCCTTTAGTGCCTCCAACTTGGCCCCACTGTTCAATAATTCTCAGTTGAAGATAAAACCTACGCAAAAATAGTCTTCAAAAGAAAGCAGTACAGTCCAAACTTAATGAGCAGATAGAGGTGAAATAAAAAATTAAAACAAACTACAATGAAGGAAATTCTACAATGGACCAGGATAAGTAATTACCAACTTCAAGGAGATAACAAGGCACAGTCTGTTGGAAGGATGCCAACCAAGATAACTTCAGCCCAAAATAAAACACGCTTTGCTTCTGGCAACACTGTGTTGTAATTGTCTCTCTTATATCCTAGTTTCCCCAGCTTCAACCAATGCGGGGGATCATGGCCACTTCCTCTCTCGTAAGCCAAGTTGTTTCCTTCTCCGTTCCTCCCTGCCAGTCCTAGGATGAAGAGGGGATGGACCTGGTTCTTCCTCTGACTGCCCAGCCGGCCTCTGCCCTTCCCCAGCCTTCTCCACAACCTCCGGAGCCACACCTCCACTCCCTGTCAGCTGTTCCTCCTCTCCCTCAGAGTCTGACTCTAACAGGGGCATGACATATCTAACTGGAGAGCATGACTGATGACTCTGGGCTATGGATGTGTCCCATTGGAGAATATGAATTATGATCCACCCAGAGGATGGGGAAAAACCAGGGTCAAGGGTGACAATGAATGATGTGCCTAAGAGTTGGCTGCACCCAGGCAATGCCGGACATGTTAACTCCCAATAAATCCTTTTGAAGTTTTGGAAGTTTGGCTCGAGACTCACGATTTAATTGGGGGAACTGCTAGAATCCTGACAACGACCACAACTGAGCCCCCAAATCTCTGTTGTTCAGTGAAACATTTGCTCAGGAAATTTCCCCCCGTAAATTATACGACCTTTCTTGCTAATCGTTGTTAAGTGGATCCCCACAAGTCCTTAAATGAGTGACCCAGTCATTAAGGGAAGCTGACTTCCTTCTTGACTTGGCTCATGAGATGGTCGCAAAAAAGGAGATCCTGTGACACCTCCCCTCCGGGATGCTGCGACCGTTATAACTATGAAATGGATGCCGAGCGTCTGATTTCTGATCGCTTGACCATGGGAATGGCTGCAAGAATCGTAAGTGTAAAAAACGGTCATAAGACACATTTTTCAGTGCTCTTGTACCTTCAAACGGTCACTAAATGAAGTGTTGTAAGTGGATGACTGCCCGTAATGCAGGAAGTGACATCAGTGTTAGGGCTACATCGATCAGTAGATCAGCGCTTGTCGTACACATGTAACACAATGTATAAAACTCCATCAAACCTTTTGCTATTTAGACAACCTAAATACCTAAATTCCTTTAGAGAGATTAACAAATACCCTGTTTCCCTGAAAATGTGACCTACCCTGAAAGTAAGTCCTAGCTTGATTTTTACACGTGCGCCCTATATAAGCCCTACCCCCAAAATAAGCCCTAATTAAGATCCCACTCACTCCAGAGTGGACAGGTAAAAATTAAGCTAGGGTGGGGATTGGGAGGGTGGAGCTGCCCTACTACTTACCTTTGGACAGTTGTAGCCAGGCCTCGCACACCTCAACACCTGCCTTGCCGGTCCATTTCTTCTGCAGCCGGCAAGGCTTTCCTGAAGGCCTCTGGAGCTGATAATAAAGCTCAGGATCGATCCAGAGCTCTGTTATCAGTTGCAGAGGCCTTCAGGAAAGGCTTGCCGGCTGCAGAAGAAGAAGTTCCTGAAGGCCTCTGACAGCAAAAAGGAGGCTGGGGGGTGACGCACACAAGTAAGGTTAGTCAGTGGAGGACATCCCCCGAAAATAAGACCTGGTGCCTTTTTGGGTGGCAGAAAAAACAATAAGACAGGGAGAAACACGGTAGAAATAAATACGATGCCAGAAGATTCAACTTTGTATTCAGAATACGTCCTTGGATAAGTCCTTGACTTATCACCCCAATGGATTGCTAAGCGAGACCGCTGTTACATGAATTCTGTCCCGTTTTATGACCCCGTTTTTCCTGCCAGAGTTGCTAAGCAAATTGTTGCAGTTTGTTAAGTCACACGGTCATTAACTGAATCTAGCTTCCCAACGGACTTGGTTTGTCAGAAGGTCGCAAAAGAGGATCATGTGAAAACTCTCCCCCCGGGACACCGCAACCGTCATAAATGCGAGTCAGCGGCCAAGCATCCGAACAAGGATCATGTGATGGTGAGAATGCTGCAACAGTCTTAACTTAAGGCCAAGCTGTAGCAATTCAGGTCTCTTTCCATAGAACAAAGGAAAGGATAAATATAATATCAAATTCATCTTTAATTAGATAAATGCACAACATGAGGGATGCAATGGCTCAGCAGCTTAAGACACTTAGCTTGTTGATCAGAAAGGTCAGCAGGTCAGTGGTTCGAATCCCCAGCGCCGCCTAATGGAGTGAGTGTAATCCCGTTCTTTGTCCCAGCTTCTGCCAACCTAGCAGTTCGAAAGCAGGTAAAAAAATGCAAGTAGAAAAATAGAGACCACTTTGGTGGGAAGGTAACAGCATTCCGTGTGCCTTCAGCGTTTAGTCATGCTGGTCACATGACCACGGAGACATCTTCGGACAGCTCTGGCTCTTCGGTTATTAAATTATTAATTATTAAAGGGACGCAATGGCTCAGTGGGTAAGATGCTGAGCTTGTCGATCAGAAAGATTGGCAGTTCAGTGGTTCGAATCCCTAACGCCGCATCATGGAGTGAGATCCCGTTCCTTGTCCCAGCTTCTGCCAACCTAACAGTTCGAAAGCACGTAAAAAAAATGCAAGTAGAAAAACAGGAACCCTTTTGGTGGGAAGGGAACAGCATTCCATATGCCTCCGAAGGCATTTAGTCCTGTTGGCCACGTGACCACAGAGACATCTTCGGACAACGCTGGTTCTTTGGCTTTCTAATGGAGATTAGTACTGCCCCCCTAGAGCCGGAAATGACTAGCACAGAAGTGCGAGGGGAACTTTTACCTTTACCTTACAACACCAAAGAGGTAGCAAATGGGTCTCCAAGCAAACTCACACTCTGCAACACAATCCTAGTCTAACACAATTCATTTCAAGATTCTCCAAAATGCCTTTATGAAAAATGACTCTGCAAAACATCCATCTGCTTTCAGGCAGGCAATTGGAAATAAACAGAGAGAAAACTGTCTTCAAAAGCCCGAATCCTAAACTTTTGAAGAAGACAGTTCAAAGTTCAAATCTTTAATGTCAATGCACAACATGCGTACAATGAGATTGAACAGAACAAATTCAGCCGAGATAGCAATCAAGTTTGGGGCATTTTAAGAACTGATCTTTTCATTGTGCTACTTCGTGATGGATATCAATATTCATATTCCAATTATTTGAGGGGCTACCACAAAGAAAAGGGGGTCAAATTATTCTTCAAAGCACTTTGAAGGCAGGATAAGAAACAATGGATGGAAACTAACCAAGGAGAGAAGCAACCTGGAATTAAGGAGAAACCTCCTAACAGTGAAGATAATTAACCAGTGGAACAGCTTGCCCCTAGAAGATGTGAGTGCTCCAACACTGGAGGTTTTTAAGAAGAGATTGGACAACCATTTGTCTGAAACAGTATAGTTTCCTGCTTGAACAGGGGGTTGGACTAGTCACTAGAAGACCTCCAAGGTCCCTTCCAGCTCTATCCTGATTGATTGAATATTTGTGTGAGAGTTTTGGTTCTGAAGAAACCAGTGGATTTACACTTCTTCAAATTGTCAGAAAGATGAAAGGGATCAGTGTTTCTTACCCTTGGTTGTGTGAAGATGTGTGGGTTGCAATTCCCAAAATTTCTCAGCTGGTAATTTCCCCCAGCTGGGGGAATTCTGGGAGGAAGTCCACATAATTTCATGTGGCTGAGGTTGAAAAAGACTGGGGTGGATGGATGGATGGAGATGGAGAAACTGTATAGTTGGATAGATGGTAGCTAGAGAAGACAGACAGACAAATTGATATATAGATAAATGACAGACAGGCAGACATAACGAGATGATACATAGGTAGAAAGGTGAGCGGGTGGGTGGGAGGAAGGAAGGAAGAACAGATGGATGGATGATAGATAGATAGATAGATAGATAGATAGATAGATCACAGACAGACAGATAATATATAAGTAGATAGGCAGATTAGGTAGTTTAGATAGATAGATAGATAGATAGATAGATAGATAGATAGATAGATAGATAGATAGATAGATAGATAGATAGATAGATAGATAGATAGATAGATAGACAGACAGACAGACAGACAGATCACAGACAGACAGTGATGATACATAGGTGGGTAGGTAGGTAGGTAGATTAGATAGATAGATTATCTATAGATGGAAGGATGGATGGAAGGATGGATGGATGGATGGATGGATGGACAGACAAAAAGGCAGACAGAGACAGAGAGATGGACAGATAGAAAGACAGATAGACAGACAAAGACAGACAGATAGATAGATAGGCAGACATAGATGATACATAGGTAGGCAAGTAGGCAGGTAGGGTCTCTTCCAAAGAGACTCACCTATCAGCCTGGATTAAGGAAACAGAGCCACTCTTTGCTTCAACATCCACAGATCTCTCCAGGAATCATTGCCAGAAACTTTTTAAAAGCTGGTTTTTGCAGCCAGGCCTGCTTCACTGTTTCCAAGATGGGATTCCTAAGAGAGAGCAGCAAAGGCTGCTCTCTCTGGAACTTTTCCATCGATACCAATATTTCAGTAGGTCATAATGAAGAGGAGGTGATATTATTATCACCAGAGTCCTTTGAAATCTTTGGCTATTGGAGGGAGGATTCAAAGCAGCTTCCTGCAACCACTAAGCCTCGCTGCCACCTTCCCACCCCTCCTCAAAAGAGACGGTGTGGGGTAAGGCAAACATGATGGTTACTTTAGATGCAAGATGATGTTGGGGTTGATTCTAAAAATGGTGGGAATCCCTGGTTGGTAGTTCACGATTCCCATCAAGGCCAGACATTTAATTCAGTGGCCTCCAGGTCCAGTGAATAGAAGACTAGAATAACAGAGCTGGAAGGGATCTTGGAGGTCCTCTAGTCCAACCCCCTGCTTAGGCAGGAAATCCTTACACGACTTCAGACAAATGGTTATCCAAACTCTAATCTCCTCTCTCTCTCTCTTTTTAAATATATATAAAAAATCTGTTCCGAATGCAAAACACAAGCAGAGGAGAGGAGTTTCAGTTTCAGAGCAGCATCAAGCATCTTTAGTACAGAACAGTTGAGCTAAGGCACACCCAGGCTCCTTGCTGTCTCCTTCTTGCTCACACAGCAAATGCTCTTTCAGTTTCCAAACAGTCCTCAATTCTCTCACACATTGACAGGACGGTAGCCAGAGGAATATCGATGGACACTGGTAGGCAGAGGCAGAATTCCCCCCCCCCCGTTCTTATTTTCCTCCTCAAAAACTTGCCCCATCACATAATTTCTTAGCAAAGCACAGGTACCCAGCTAGTTTACAGGTAAGGGGAGGGGAGGAGGAGGAGGGGTGAACCCAGCCAGTTATTAACCCCTGAGCCTGGAAATAACCCATTCTTAGAATCATCTCACACACACCCCGTCCGGAAACTGAAACCCTCCCCTGCAAATATCGAGAGAGAGGCCAGCAACCCAAACTGCCGCCAACGGCTCTCCTTGCACATCTGTGCCAGCTGGAGGGGGAAACAGGAAGGTGGTGACTTGGCACAATCCGGCCTTCCCTCCCTGCCATTCACCGCTTGCTATATATAGTCTTGGATTTCAGCACCAGCCATTTTAACGGAGAGGCGGGGGTGGGGAGGGGGCTGCAGGAGAGAAGTTCAGCAAGAGCATCCTTCGTTCCCCAGGAGTGCCGGTTCGCCACCTTAGCCGCGGTGCCTCGGGAGAGGAGGCCGAGGCACCGCGGCTTGCCTTCTTTCGCTGGCCCGGGGAGGAAGGCCCGTTTGTCCTCTCCACCAGCCCTCGTTTCAGAAGTCCAGAAACCCTCCTGGCCAGGCAACCCCCCCTCCCCCCCCCCCACGTTTGCCTCAGCCACCAAAACCCCCGAAGCGCTCTGGCACCGGGCGCATCCTTCCCAACTGCGCCAAAAGGCAGGAGCGAGAAGGGCGCACGGGGTAGCCCGGTTGCGCTTCGCTCCGGAATAGCCTCCTCCTCCGCCGCCTTTCTCCCTTCTCCCTTATTCCTTCTCCCCCGCCCCCGGGAAAGACCTCTCCCCATCGCCCCCAGGGCTTGGCTCGGCCTCAGCTCGTGCTTAGAACCGGGCGCAGCGCTGCTGCTGCATGCGCCCGGCTGGAGACACGGGTTTGCCACCCCTGGAGCGCGCCTCTTCCTCCTCCTCCTCTTCCTTCTCCTTCTCCTCTTCTTCTTCTTCCTCCTCCTCCTCTTCCTCCTCTTCTTCTTCTTCCTCCTCCTCCTCCTCCTCCTTCTCTTCTTCTTCCTCCTCCTCCTTTCTCCCTTCTTCCTTCTCCTCCTCCCCCCTGGAAAGACCTCTCCCCACCGCCCCCAGGGCTTGGCCCGGCCTCAGCTCATGCATGAAACCGGGCGCAGCACTGCTGCGTGCTCCCAGTTGGAGACGCGGGTTTGGCACCCCTGGAGCGCGCCTCTTCCTCCTCCTTCTCTTCTTCCTCCTCCTCCTCTTCCTCCTGCTCTCCTTTTGCCCTTGTCCGGACAGCGAGTTGGGCTGAGAACAGCAACCCCATCCGCACTCACCTCCCCGCGCCTGGCCGGCTGCGCTCCCCGCTTGCAAGCCGGCCCCTTCCCCTCGTCTGCACCTCTGGCTCGCCCCGCGCCGGGAAGGAAAGACTGAGCGCGGCGGCGGCGGCGGAGCGAAAGCGGGCTGTTTACTAGCTGGCTCTCGCGAGAGGAAGGAGCCACGGCCCCCAAAGTGGAGGGGGGGGGGTAGGAAGAGGGCAGGAGGGCCGCCCGCCGCCGCCGCGGATTGGCTTCCCGCTGGAGCCGGAGGCTGAGCCACGCCGAGCTGCGACAACGCCGCGTGGAGATGCTGGTTGCGGGGCCGGAGGTTGGAAGAGGAATGAAAGTGTGATTTTTCCCCCCTCTCCACTTTGGAGAGCGAGCGAGGAAGAGAGGAGGGAGAGAGAGAGAGGAGGAGGAAGAGAGAAACAGAAAAAGAAAAAGAAAAAAAGAAAGAATAAAGAATAAAGAACGAGAAAGAAAAAGCAGACAGAGAAAAAGAAAGGATGGGAGAAAGAAAGGAAGCGAGTGAGAAAGAACGAGAGAGAGAGAGAACGAAAGAGAAAGAAAGTGAGAAAGAATGAGAAAGAAAAAGACAGAGAAAAAGAACGAGAGAAAGAAAGCGAGAAAGAATGAGAAAGAAAGAACCTGAGAGAGGGAAAGAAGGAAAGAGAGAAAGAAAGAAAATAAGTAAATAAAATCAAGGCTTCCCCTTTAAAAGGTTCGGATAGAGACTTTTGGTCCCCCCTTTTTTGTCTTGGGGGGAAGAAGAGAAAGGTTGGGGCTTCTTGGTACCTGTGCGTAAAAGCGCTTTGGCTCCTCGGCTTCGGGAATGTCGGGGAGCCAAACGGCGATTGGATCGCACTGGATTCCCTTCCCTCTTTTCTCCTCCGGCGAACCTTCCCAGGTGGAAAACGAGAAAGGAGAATGAAAGGAAAATCCGGGCTTGGCGAGGATCAGAAAGCGAACAGTAGAGGGAGCGAAGGGCGCTGGGGAGCAAAAAACCTCTTAATTCGGTTTCCTTATTCGGGTTCTTCTCCCTCGGCGCGCCTCAATTTCTTTCCTTGGTCCTGGCATCACTTTCGCTTCCCTTTCGCTTCCTGTAGCTTTCGTGGTTTTTTTTTTAAATTCCCTTTATTCTGCCGGGATCTCCTTTTTCAGTCCATTTCACCTGGGTCCAAAAAGATCTTCCCTTCCGTCAAAAGGATTCTTGCATTTCCTCTTTCTCGTAAGGTTGTGTTCTGTGGCTCTTCGCACAATTCTCCTTTCCTTGTGCCTGATATATTTACTTTCACCAACCCTTTGCCTCTTGCAGTCCTCGCAACTGGCAGCATAACTCCATGCACTGGACTAGCTATACTTCCAACGTTGTTGCTGTGTCCCAAAAGTGTTTCCCCCTCCCTCCCCAAAATAGTGGATGGATTTCCTTGGGCTTTTTGTTTTTTGTTTGTCCTCTGAAAATGTTTTGCTTGTCATCCAAAAAGCTTCTTCAGTTCAGAGAACGAGAAGTGAAATGTTTCCAGGGGAAAAGTCTGTAGAGATTCTCATCCAGGTTGTCCCAAAGGGGCTTTTTTCAGGACACAACTGGATGTTCCTGTTTTTTTTTCTTTTGAAGACATTTTGCTTCTCATCCAAGAAGCTTCTTCAGCTCTGACAGGGTGGTGAGGAATGGAAGGATTTATATTCCTTGCAGACAGCTGGTCATTTGCATCCTTTTAGAGAGTCATTGAGGCCATTTGATGGTTTATCTGTGTCCTCAAGGTCATTTCCAGAGGAAATTCCGGAGGATTTCCAGAGGAAAAATTGCAGACTACAGGAACCAGGAGCACTACTCAGGTGACCCTGAGGACACAGATAAACCTCCAAGTGGCCTCAACGACCCACAAAAAGGATGCAAATGACCTAGCAGGAATATAAATCCTTAAATTCTCCACCATCCAGTCAGAGCTGAAGAAGCTTTTTGGATGAGAAGCAAAACATCTTCAAAGAAAAACAAAGTCCAGTTGCCTCTTGAAAAAGCACCTTTGGGATTTCCAAAGGAACATAAAAAACAAACCAAGAAAGTCCAGTTGCTTTTTGAGAAAAGCACCATTGGCACAACCCTAATCTGGGTGATTAAGAATCCCAATAGACATTCATTCCTGCGCCACTAATGAAGATTTTAAAACATGCTTAAACCATGAATTCAAAATACACTATGCTAAACAGTCACCGTGTTTATTCGGAGTATCTTCAACTTTTTCTAGATATTCTTCCTGTTTGCATTAGTCTCTTAAGCAAATAAAATAACCCAGATGACACAGTATTTAGTAAGCATGAAGTAAACGTAAACCATAGAAAATTAATAAAAAAATTTTTAAAAAAAGAATAAATGAAAATATCTCCTTGATTCATCAGACATACACCCATAAACTATGACGTGTTTTCAAATGAGATTAAAGCACACATTGGGATGTGGATTTCATTGCCTGAGGCACATTCAGTCTATAACTGGAACTGGAGGAAGAGCAGAAAGGGGTGGACAGATTTTCCTGGCTTAAGATTTGGTGCTGTCTTTGCAAAAGAATAGAACGGAATGGAATGGAATAGAATAGAATAGAAAACATGGAATGCAATAGAATAGAATAGAACAGAACAGAACAGAATAGAATAGAATTCTTTACTGGCCAAGTGTGATTGGACACACGAGGAATTTGTCTTTGGTGCACATGCTCTCAGTGTACATAAAAGAAAAGATACATTCCTCAAGAGTCAAGAATCACAAGGTACAACACTTAATAATAGTCATAGAGTACAATAAGCAATCAAATCATAGTAGGAAACAGTCAATATAAATCGTTAGGATAAAAGTAACAAGGTTACAGTCATACTGTAGGAGGAGGAGATGAGTGATAAGGAATGATGAGAAGATTAATAGTGATAGTAATGCAGACTTAGTAAATAATTGGACAGTGTTGAGCGAAATAGTTGTTTAGCAGAGTGATGGCATTGGGGAAAAACTGTCCTTGTGCCTTGTTGTTCTAGTATGCAGTGCTCTATAGTGTCATTTTGAGGGTAGGAATTGAAACAGTTTATGTCCGTGATGTGAGGGGTCTGTGGATATTTTCCCAGCCCTCTTTTGGACTCGTGCAGGATACAGGTCCTCCATGGAAGGCAGGTTGGTAGCTGTTTTTTTTTTTCTGCAGTCCTAATTATCCTCTGGAGTCTGTGTCTGTCTTGTTGAGTTGCAGAGCCAAACCAGACAGTTATAGAGGTGCAGATGACAGACTCAATATTAAAGGGGACTATGAAATTGCTCTCAAAATATGCTTTTACAGGCAGTCCTCGACTTACAACAGTTCCTTTAGTAACCGTTCAAAGTTACAATGGCACTGAAAGAAGTGACTTATGACCGTTATTTCTACGTTTACGACCTTTGTGGTATCCCCATGATCAAAATTCAGATGTTTGACAAGGAGGGGAGTATGCAGTGGAGTACCCCAAAGGCTGTTTTAGGCCGAGTAGTCTTCAACATCTTCATCAAGGGTTTGGCAAGGGGATAGATGGGAAACTCATCAAATAATTTACAGATGGCACCAAGCTGGCAGGAATAGCCGGAAGATAAAGGCTTAAGATGCAGAAGGATCTTGACAGACTTGAACGTTGGGCGTTATCTAACAAAATGAAATTCAATGGTGAAAAAAGAAGGTTCTACATTGAGGCTAGAAAAACCAAATGCACAGGTACAGTATAGGTGATACCTCACTCAATTGTCGTAACTGTGAGAGGGACCTTGGAGTCTTGGTGGACAACCACTTAAATATGAGCCAGCCGTGTGCTGCAGCTGGCAAAGAAACCAATGCAGTCCTAGGTTGCTTTAACAGAGGGATAGAATTAAGATCAGGTAGAGTGTTAATATCATTTTGTAAGGCCTTGGTAAGGCCACACTTGGAGTCCTGCATTCAGTTTTGGTCGCCACGATGTAAAAAAGATGTTGAGACTCTGGAAAGAGTGCAGAGAAGAGCAACAAAGAGGAGTAGGGGACTGGAGGCTGAAACACATGAAGAATGATTGCAGGAATTGGGGATGTCTAGTTTGATGGAAAGAAGGACTTGGGTGTGACATGATAGCAGTGTTCCAGTATATCAGGAGCTGCCACAAAGAAGAGGGAGTCAAGCTACCCTCCAAAGCCCCTGAGGGCAGGACAAGAAGAAATGGGTGGCAATTGAACAAGGAGAGAAGCAACCTAGAACTAAGGAGGAATTTCATGACAATTAAAATTAACCAGTGGAATGACTTGACTCCAGAAGTTGTGGGTGCTCCAACACTGGAGGCTTTTAAGAAGAGACTGGACAATCACAAGTCTGGAATGATATTGGGTCTCCTGCTTGAGCAAAGGGTTGGACTAGAAGATCTCCAAGGTCCATTCCAACTTTATTCTGAATTTGAATTTGCCGTTATTACTTCTGTGGATGAGGCTATCCAGGAAGGATATAGTGTGTTGTTCTTTCCTTCTTCCATTGTACGTTTTATTCCTCGGAACACGTTGATGGCTTCTGTCTCCAGTTGCTCTATTTTTATTACAACAAGGGTGTGTTGTTGTCCACATGACAGGTCCATAGTTTTGAATGTGGGAATATTCTAGTTTCTACCTGCTGCATTATGACTGTGAAGGCAGCGAGCCCATGGATTTGTTGGCCTACCTGCCTATCAGGCTGAAAGGAGGTAGTCCAGCAACCTCACACTCCCTCACTCTGATGATGTTACTTAGTTGGCTTGTGAAACATCTGCGAGAGAACAAGCAAGCTTGAGAGAGCAACGGGGACTCCAATTTCTGGACACTGTTAGAAAATAAATTTTTCTTAAGCCACAACTGGCCAGTGCATTTCTCCGTTTGGCTTGGTGAGGTAAGAAGCAGTAGTTTGTAGTCTAGAGAGAATGTGTGCCTGTTGTTCTCTACAAGCTAATCTATCTACCATCTCTAGCAATGATTTATGACTTTGTGAAAACTTTTCTTGTCTTTTTCCCATGGCCCTGGAACCACAAGTTTAAAAAAGGGGGGAGAGAAAGAGAGAGAGATGGTGTGTAAGTGACTAAAAATGAATCATTCAACCCACTCTTCCTTAAATTTCCTCTTTTCTTTTTTTCGAGCTATGGGGCAGAGGAGAAAAATACACACCCAAAGAAAAGAGTGGAGAAATCTAGAATTGTAGCTTTCATGTTCTTGATGGCAATTCTTGACCCTCCAATCCAAAACGAGTGGATTTAGACGTGGTTGCTGTTTAACAAGAATGTTATAGTTCTGTTTCCTGAAAATGAAGATTTTTTTTAAAAAAATGCTCTCCAGTTAAGGGTTATTATCATTTTTTGATGCATTTATATACTAGTAATTAAGGGGTCTCCGATGAATATTAAGGATCATTGTCTGTTTTATTTCTACCCTGTTAGAGGGGATGGTTTTGAAGGTAAGAAATGATAACCGGTGGCAAATTTACCCTGATAAAAAGGTAACAAGAGGCAGGGCAAAAATCATTGTAGAATAAATGGTGGAAGGAATCAAGGATTCGGGTAAACGAAAATGTGGGTGATGATGGGTGGATTGTATGGAAACCCAGAAGAATTTTGCAACTAGAGCTGTGTAGCTTTATCTGGCAGCAAAATCACAATCACTCTTATTTAGAATCCTGCATCCATGCTATAAAAAAGATGTTGAGACTTTAGAAAGAGGGCAGAGAAGACCAACCAGGATGATGAGGGGACTGGAGGCTAAAACATAGGTAGAACAGTTGCAGGAATTGGGCCTGGCTAGTCTAGGGAAGAGAAGAACCAGAGGAGACTTGATAGCAATATTTGAGGAGGGGCTGACCCAGAGAGGAGGGGGTCAAGCTATTGTTGTGGTTCACTGGCAGCAGGTGTGGATGGCTGAGTCTCGGAGAGTGAGGACTCAGATGAGAGGCCTGCGTGGGATGCAGGGATGGGGCCAGGACCATCAGGGAGTGGAGTGCTACCTTCGGAGATTGTGGAGGCTGGCAGCAGTGATGAAGAGGTCCCCAAGGAGCCTGTGCCCAGGGTGCATGTGCGCAGGGCTGCTCGAAGGAAACAACAGCTGCAGCAGCACGGGCGACTTGGGAATAAGGCTGCAAGGTAATAGCCCCTCCCTTAAGAGATAAAAGCCAGCTGAGAGACCGGAGTTCTTTGCAGGAAGCAAAGATGTTTTTATACTCAAGCCTGGTGGACTTTCAGAGTATCTTGGTGTTTGGAGACACTTTGTGTTTGAAATACTTCTTAGTAACTTTATCTAGTGTTTTTGGCAGCCTTGCACAACCTTGGCAAGGCTCATTCTTATCAGAGACAATTAGTTAAAACAGCCTTTTAACTGGGAAGGAACGGAATTTGTAAAGAATCAATAAAAGGTTTTGCTGTTGCCTCCGTTTGGTGTTTGTTTCCTTGGAACAAGGTTTGGGTCAGAACAGCTGTGTTCCAAAGCACCTGAAGGCAAGACAAGGAATAATAGATGGAAACTAATCAAGGAGAGAAGCAACCTAGAATTAAGGAGAAACGTCTAACAGTGAGGACAATTAACCTGTGGAACAGTTTTCCTCCAGAAGTTGTAGGTGCTTCATCACTGGAGGTTTTTAAGAAGTGACTAGACAGCCACCTGTCTGAAATGGTATACAGTCTTTTGCCCAAGCAGGGGTTTGGACTAGATGACCTCCAAGGTCCCTTCCAGCTCTGTTGTTCTGTAATCTGTTAAATGGGAGGACACCAATATAAAGAATGTGCACAGCGACATCATGGTTGGGTCTAGTCCTTGACTTACAACAGTTCCTTTTAGCGGCCATCCAAAGTCACAACCATACCGAAAAAAAGCGACTTATGACTGTTTTTCACACTTGTGACCGTTGCGGCATCTCCGAGATCAAAATTCGGATCCTTGGTAACTGGCTCACATTTACGATGGTCTCATCGCTCCCTGAGGGTCACGTGGGATCCCCTTTTGTGACCTCCTGACCAGCGAAGTCAATGAGAAAAGCTTATTCGCTTAACAACCAGGTGGCTAACTTAACACTTGCAGTTATTCACTTAACAACGATGGCAAGAAAAGCCGTACAACAGGGCAAAACTCCCTTCACGAACATCTCCACTTAACAACAGAAATGCTGGGGCTCCATCAGGGTTCATAAATCGAGGACGGCCTGTACTTTTATCACTGTCAAGACTTAAAGACCGTAAAATATTAGACTGTGCAGAGATGGACAGGCTGACACTAAGACTGAATGATAAAGAGGAATTGACATACTATACAATCTGGGATGCCTGGTATGCATGGCTTAAGAATAAAAAGAAATTAAAGTTGTAATTAGGTAAAAGAATAGGAAATTATGCATAGAAATGTATATATCTACTGTGAAGAAAATAGAAATATATGATGAAAATATATAAATTTGTAATAAGAATAAGGGAAAGAATATGCAATGGTTGTCAGGGTTCCGGCAGTTACTCCAATTAAATCATGAGCCTTGAGCCATATCCCAAAACTAAAAAGGATTTATTTGAAGGTAACATTCTACCTCCGGCGCTAATCTGGGTGCAGTCAACTCTGAGATATGTAATTCACTGTCACCCCTGATCCTGCTTTCCCTCCCACCCCTCTGGGTGTATCACCCAACAAAAAAACGTCCATAGCCAAGAGTCATCAATCATGCTCTCCAATTAGATTTTTTCAGGCAGAAGCTTCAGCCACCTAATAAGTGTTTGAAGAAAATATGAATGGAATGTACTTTCAATTCCACGCTGCCGCCTGCTCTTTGAAACTCTCCCCCTCCCTTCTTTCTGTTGTCAACTATAAAACGTGTACACAAAATGTTTTATGAGATGACAATGGTAATGCAATGTAACAAGAAAGTATGTATAGAAACATAATGAGGAGGTGTAAACAATGTCTTGACATTGACACAATGATGTATATAATTTTATTTTATGTTTTAAAAAACTTTTGAAAATTGAATAAAGTTTATTAAACCATAATTTACAACCGTAAATTTGCAAGGTTCCATGACAGTCATAAGGTGAGGATAAACTGTATTTGTTTCACAACATGGCAAGTGAGGACAACGCCACAAAATCTTTCATCAACATTTCCTTGGGGAAGAGAGTTAGAGCAACAGAGGTGGCGGTGTGCTGATTGAATGTCGAGATCACAATTAATAATCACAATGGGGGAAAAACAAACAAACTGCGAGAGATTTGCAATGTTGGTTTTGTTTCACCCGAGATAGACAACCCTCATCCGTTCCAGGTTGCAAGAATCATCGTTGAGGAAGGCAGCTTGGAACAACACAATATGATAAACTTACAATGGAATTGCAGGAGAAGGAAGAAAATGAATATCGTACAGCAGTGGTGACTAACCTTTTTGGGCTCCTGTGCCGAAAATTGTGTGCGTACTCTCTCGTGTGCGCATGTCAGCACCCTGATGGTAATGTACACGGGGAGCCCCACGCCCTCTGCGCATGTGCAGGAGACAACCCCCCGTGCACCCTGCATGTCTCTCTTTATTCATTCTCTCATGTTCATGTAGTGTATATTGGAGGTGGTGACCCTTTGAGAGCTGTATGCAATGAAATTTGATTTTAATGTATGCCAATTGGTGTACATTCAAAGTGACAGTAAAGTTATTCTATTCTATTTCTATTCTGTTCTGTTCTATTTCTATTCTGTTCTGTTTTATTTCTATTCTGTTCTATTTCCATTCTGTCCTATTTCTATTCTATTCTATTTCTATTCTATTCCTATTCAATTTTATTCTATTCTATTCCATTCCTTACAGTATTCTATGTTCTATTCTATTTTTCATTCCAATATTCTATTCTATTTTCTATTTTAAATTCTGTTCTATTCTTCATTCCAATATCTATTCTATTCCTATTCCTATTCCTATTCCTATTCCTATTCCTATTCTATTCCTGTTCTGTTCTGTTCTGTTCTATTCCTATTCCTATTCTATTCTATTTCTACTCTATTCTGTTCTATTCTATTTCTATTCTATTCCATTCCTTACAGTATTCTATTTTCTATTCTATTCTATTCTTCATTCCAATATTCTATTCTATTTCTATTCTGTTCTGCTTCTATTCTATTCCATTCCATTCCTTACAGTATTCTATTTTCTGTTCTATTCATTCCAATATCTATTCTATTCTATTCCTATTCTAATTCTATTCTATTCTAATTCTATTCTATATTCTCCATTCCATTTTATTCTGCATTCTTTTCTTTTCTCTTCCCTTCCCTTCTATTCTACATTATCTTCTCTTATTTTATACTTCTCTTATTCTATTCCATTCTATTCTATGCTATTCTGCATTCTATTCTATACGTCTTTTCTATTCTCTTCTACATTCGCTTCTTTTCTCTACGTCTATTCTATTCTGCATTCTATTCTGTCCTATTCTATTCTGTATTCTATATGTCTTTTCTATTCTATTCTACATTCTCTTCTCTATGTCTATTCTATTCTGCATTTTATTCAGTCCTATTCTATTCTATTCTATTCTATTCTACATTCTCTCCTCTCCTCTCCTGACGTTTCACTTCTCAGCTGAGAAGCTTCTTCCACTCTTTGAAATGTCTTCAAAGAAAAAGCAGAAAGTCCAGTAATTTTTACTACTGACCCACTTAAGGTCTGCTTTTCCTATTGAGTAGAGAAACTACCCCCTTCAGAGAAATTCAGAGCAGTGACTGGCTGCCATCCTTTCTTCTGTCCCAAAATTAGATCTGTAGAACAACAGCTGAGATGGAAGACATGAGCCTGAGGCATTGTTGAGGCTAAGGCATTGTAACAGTTTCCTGGAATCCATACTTCCTCCACCTATTAAATATTTACTAGAGGTTCAGCGCTGACTGACCTTGCCACAGTAGTTCATGGGATGTGATTAAGAGTTTATGCCCAATAACAAAAAAACAAAACAAAAAAAAAACAAAGCCCAAGCCCAGCTTTGCGGTGTTGACATAACAGGAAAAACAGTGAGAAGGAAAGAGAAAGAGAAAGAAGAAAGAAAGAAAGAAAAACAGCTTTAATTGTAGATATCAAAGTGATAGATGGCTTTTGTTTTTTTTTAGGATCAACCATTAACAGTAAAGGAACAAATAGTCAAAAAATATGTTGCCAATTTAGGCGCTTCCACAAAGAAGTTGATCTCAGAAAAAAATAGCTAGAAATGTAGGGCCAAACAAATAAACCCAAAGCTCTCGCCTGAAAGGCAGATAAACAGGTTCTACTCATCGCATGTCAAGACAGGTTATGCAAAGTTTAACTCACTGGAGTTAGTGCTGAGTGCTGAGAAAGATACTGATAGAGAATATTTGTAGCTCAGGGTGACCTGATGATGTAACCTAGTTGGGTAATGAAATGTCTGCAAGAAAACAACCAAGCTCAGAGAGCGCCAAGGACCCCATAGTCCTCCTCCTCCCTTCTAGCACTGATGATGTTCCCTAGTTGGGTCATGAAATGTGTGCAAGAAAACAACAAAGCTTAGAGAGTCTCAGGGACCCCACAGTCCTCCTCCTCCTCCTCCAGCATTGATGATGTTACCTAGTTGGCTAATGAAATGTCTGCAAGAAAACAACCAAGCTCAGAGAGCACCAAGGACCCCACAGTCCTCTTCCTCCTCCTCCCTTCTAGCACTGATGATGTTACCTAGTTGGGTAAGGAAACGTCTGCAAGAAAACTGAGAGTGCCAAGGACCCTGCCTTAATCATCTCCAAGATTGCATAAACTAACTGACTTCATTCTTCTTGGAACTGTGTTGGAATAAGGGAAATTTGGACTTAACTTGCCTCGATCGTGGTGAAGGTAAAGGGAGATTTAATTTTCTTATCATTGTACGTGTTGTCCTGCCATTCATGAAGCTACTAAAGTTACTGAAGTTACTGAAGATCGGGTGTGTGTGTCTGTGTGTGTGTGTGTAGGAGAACCCTTATACAGGTAGTCCTCAACTTATGATGGTTTGTTTAGTGACCGTTTAAAGTGGTCACAGCATTGAGAAAAGGGACTCACGACCTTTTTTTTTTCACATTTATAACTGTGGCAGCATCCCCCGGATGAAAATTCAGATGCTTGGCAAATGGCTGCTGTTTACAGTGGTTGTGGTGTTACGTCATCCCTGTTTGGGACCTTCTGACAAGCAAAGTCAATGAAGACGACACTTTACAACTGTGTTACTATCTTAACAAAGCAGAGATTCCCTCCACTCCTGGAACAAGAAATTCAAATAGGGAGAAACTCACTTAATACCATTTTTTTTTGTTTGCTTTTGAGAAATGTTGGGACTATTCTGGCTTGCCAGCGGCCAGTGGAGCTGGCAGCAGACTCGGACAGTGAGGAGGTTGGGAAGGGGCATGGGCCAGTCCTGGAGTCTGGGGAAGGCTCTGACGAGGGCTCTGCGTCAGAGGCAGAGATAGGGCCAGGGCCATCTGATAGTTATCAGCTGCCTTCGGAGTCAGAGATCAGTGGGGAAGAAGAAGAGCTGGAGCCTGTTCCCAGTGTGCAGATGCACAGAGCTGCCAGAAGAAGGGAACAGCTAAGGAACAAGAGTCAACTCGAGAGTAAGGGCTCAGGTGGATGGTGAATGGCCCCTCCCATAGGGAATAAAGAGAAGCGAAAGGAAAGAGGGGTTTGCAGGAGACAATTCAATTCATTAGGGTGAAGAACTGTTCCTGACTTCTTGCCAAGTAATTGCTGCTACAGCGTGGCATTTGGAAGCTGTCAGCCTGGCAACTCTCCAAGCCTGATCAAGATCTGTAGTTGTGAGATCTCTTTAAAACCATTTGCTGGGACTTTGCTGGAGAGGAATTCCCTTTACCCTAAATAAAAGGGATTTTATCGGGATGAGGAGTTGGCTTCATGATCTTGGTAAAGTCTAGATCAGAACCTGGGCTCAGTTGCGGTTGTGAGCCAAGGACTGCCTCTCACCAGTTCTCCTTTCCTGGATCATCTGAACGCGTAAAGGATAAACTACCATCCGTCCTCTGATTTTAAGCCATGGTTTGTTTGCTTTTCTCACCGAAAAAAATGCTTGCTGGAGTGATAAGGAAAGTTAAGGCATTAGTCTCCCCGGTAAACAAGAGGTTGCAGGCACCAAAAGGCAATCGGTACTATAAAGCCAGCTATCTACTCCTCTCTTAACATCCTGCTTGGGGCTGGGCAGCCACTTGAAAGGCAGCGGTAGCGGAACTTAAAGAGTAAGAAGTGTTATTGCTTGCAAGTACTTTTACCCCAGTTTCTCTGCATGTTTATGGCACCGTGGATGGGCTGAACAGTTGAGAGTGGAGGTGAATGTTTTGCACATTCAAAAGAGAGCAGGTGGTGGTTTCCCACCATGGGTCTCAGCCTGTTGTAAAAGTGATTGAGACTAGAAGCCCGGAAGAATATGATCCCACTGGGGGATATTATCTAGGCTGGTACACGTAGTTGTCAACTTGCAAACCACAATTGGACTTCTGCTCACTAAGGCAGAATTCATTCTCAGCCAATGACAACATTTATTTTGTTTTATTTATTTTGTCGAGCATGTATTAGATAACAGGTATAAGTATAAACATGGTTATGAATACATGAAATGGACACGAATAAAAAAAGAAGCAATAGGACAGGGACGGTAGGCATGTTGCTGTGCTTATGTACGCCCCTTACAGACCTCTTAGGAATGGGGGGAGGTCAACAGTAGACAGTCTGAGGTTAAAGGGTTTGGGGAAGAAACCACAAAGTTAAGTAGAGTATTCCAGTCATTGACCACTCTGTGGCTGAAGCTGTATTTCCTGCAATTGAGTTTGGGTGGTTTACTTTGAGTTTGTATCTACTGTGCGCTCGTGTATTGTTGTGGTTGAAGCTGAAATAGTCATTGACAGGTAGGACATTGCAATGGATAATTTTATGTACTACAATTAGGTCGGACCAGAGGTGGCATAGTTCTAAGTTATCTAAGCCTAAAATTTCAAGTCTGGTGGTATAAGGTATTCTGTTATGAGTAGAAGAATGGAGGACTCTTCTCGTGAAATATCTCTGGATTTTCTTGATTGTATTAATATCCAATATGCAGGGCGGGTTCCAGACAGATGAGCTGTATTCGAGAATTGGTCTGGCAAATGTTTTGTATGCTGTAGTGCGATATTATCGGAGAAAAAGCTACGCAGGATTAGGTTAACAACTCTTAATGCCTTTTTGGCTATGTAGTTACAGTGGGCTCTAGCACTTAGGTCATTAGAGATGAGTATTCCAAGGTTCTTGACAGAGTTTGGATCATCAACAAGGTCTTGACTATTCAGCTTGTATTTTATTTTCTGATTTATTTTGCCAATATGTAAGAAAGAGCACTTGTTTGTTGAGATTTGAAGTTGCCACTTGTTTAACCATTCTGACACATAGTCAAGGTATTTTTGAAGGGTAGCATCTGTCTACAAAATGCATCAAACAGGAATTATAGGCATTCCTTATATATCAGATATCAATATATGTATCTATAGATAGATAGATAGATAGATAGATAGATAGATAGATAGATAGATAGATAGATAGATAGATAGACAGACAGACAGACAGACAGACAGACAGACAGACAGATATTGGAATCAAAATCACATGAAGTATTATGATTGCTTTGTAAATCCTTATTAAGGATGCAGCTGCATCACATTACAAAAAAGATGTCGAGGGTTTGGAAAAAGTGCAAAGAAGAGCAACTTAAGAGGATTAAAGGCCTGGAGACTAAAACATAGGAAGAACATTTGTAGGATTTGGGTATGGCCAGTCTAGAGAAAAGAAGGACTAGTGGGGACAGGATAGCAGTCTTCCAGTATTTGAGGGCTACCCCAAAGAAGAGTGTGTCAACTTATTTTCCAAAGAACGAGATGGAAGGAGAAGAAGCAACAGATGGAAACTAACCAAGGAGAGAAGCAATCTGGAATTAAAGAGAAACTTACTAACAGTGACAACAATAAACCAGTAGAACAATTTGCCACCAGAAGTTGTGGGCGCTCCAACATTTGTCTGACATGGTATATGGTTTCCTGCTTGAGTAGGGGGTTGGACTAGAAGACCCTTCCTACTCTATTATTGTGCTCCATTGAAGCCCCATGAGGCTGGGGCACAAAAGAAGTCGGAATCAGATAGATTTCATCCCGTCTCTTTAATGCAAATCTGGGTAATTACAGAATTTTGGAATTCTAACAAATTTTCCACCTCACTTGTAGGACAGTTAATTAAGGTGGAGTTTCTCTGAATGATTTGACTTGCTGCTTGCCAGTTTTCTTGCTGCCTAGTTAGTCAACTTATTATTTTTTAAAAAGTTTTTATTATTTTTTATATACATTCCATTTCAATCATGCGTTGATTAGGTACATATTCTAATTGTTTAACCATTAATAATAATGTTCTTTCTTGTCAAATCTACCAATACAACAATAACATTCCCATGTAAATAATAATATCAAATATATCTATTACATTATTTTCTCTAATTACTTTATAAATACCTGCTTTCCATTTATTCTATTTTCTATCCATTAATAAAACAAATCCCATACCATATAATATTCAGAATCTTGTCTTTCTTTTATTTCTGGTGTCAATCTGTTCATTTCTGCACATTCAAATATTTTTTTCAGTTATTTTTCCCTCTGTCGGTATCTTATCACCGTTCCAATTCTGGACAAATACATTTCTAGCCGCTGTTAAAACAACTTTTGAGAGAAGCTGCCAACAGATTCATCCTCTGTTTCTTGATTGTTTATAGTTTCATTCCTCCTTTCCATTCCTTTCCCAGCCTCTTCCCAATCTCTCACAATTAAGTAGCTGCTTAATTTAGTTGTTGTTGAAGTAATGTACTTATGGCTCCCTTACAAGACTTTAGTCATTTAGACCAGGGGTCTCAAACTCAATTTACCTGGGCGCCGCTGGAGGCAGAGTCTGGGTGAGGCTGGGCCGCATAAGGGATTCCACAAAAAATGCCAGCTAGCGACGCATGGAAAACGTCTCGACACGTGACGTCATTTCTGCTTCTACATGTTACAACAACACGGCGGATGACGAACAGCCCGGTAGCAGTTGCCTTTCTCTGCGTTTGAACGTGGCATTTGTTGATGGTAGAAAGTACCAGAATGGCGACCGCAAAAAAAAGCGACTGCTACCGGACTGTTCGTCATCCGCCACACTGTTATTACAAGCGTAGTGTGCATGAAGTCGGTGTAGCTTAGCCTAGCACCGAATGTCAGCCATGACGAGGAACGGCGGGCGGAATTTCCTTCAGAGGTCCATTCCCCCTGCGGGCCGCACTAATATTATACTTTCATATCACGGTGGGGGCCACAAGATATCATCCTGTGGGCTGCAGTTGGCCAGCGGGCCACGAGTTTGAGACCTCTGATTTAGACTAATAGCATTTGTGTGCAATATTAGTCACTTGATGGGATGGTTGCCTGTTGGCGTTTAAGTGAATTGGCAAATGGAGGAATTAAATTTCTTGGCAGACCTGTTTCTCTCTCTCGCCCTCTCCCTCCCTCCCTCCCTCTGTCTCTCTGTCTTTGAATCAAATTTGATCAAAGCTCAAGAGATCTTGGTTCATTTATGGAGCCAAGTGATGTTAAAGATTTCAGAATCCAATCTGGGTCTGTGCTGTCCCAGCCAGTCTATGGGATTGAGTTAGTTACTTAGGAATTATGAGCTGTCTCCTTAAGGGAATGCATCATGGGAATTGTAGTTCATGTCATGTGGCCACATCTGTAATCCTGATTGGCCACTAAATTGACCCTCGAGGGGTTGAAGGAGGTTGCCCTCCATTCTTACCTACACTCATTACTGATAACATTGTTTCCTTCTATTGCTACAAGATGGGTTAGGAGATAACCATTTTCCATGTACAAGGCAGATATACAAAGGATTGGTCATCGAAAGAGGAACTTTGTCACAAATGTGAGTTATGAGGATACCTGATGTACCAATAAATGAACTTTGTTATGGAAGCTTTGTTGAATTATCAATCTGTATCTGCTAGAGACAGGACAGGGTCAGTCATTGAGACCAGAGGTTTAGTCTTCTGGGCATTCAGATTCATGCTGGAGCCCATCCATCAGGAACTTCTCTGTAGCAGAACGTGTGTTTTGGGTTACTCCGTGTGTCACATTCCAACGAACAAGGACATACATTCAATTTTGAAGCTACTAAGATTGTTGGCAGAGCAGGAACAAAAACAACCAGGGAAGCCAGGGATCCATCATGTTCTCAAATGAATGGAAGATTTAGGATGATCCATTGTGTTCTCCACTCAATGGAAAAAGATGTTGGACACAGTAGATCCATCATGTTGAATTTGAATTTTAGAATTTTACCTTTATTGTCATTGCATTCCACGAATACAATGAAATTTGAAAGCTACTCCAGCACAGTGCTCCAAACACCACATCACAATCACATTACATATATAATAATAATGATAATGATAATAATGATAATAATGATGATGATGATGATAATAATAATAATAATAGTAATAAAAAATCTAGTCTAAAACCTAACTAAAACATTTAGTAAATTAAATAGATTAAAATGCCACTATATACATAGGACTAGATCACAAATGTGCTGTTTGATTCAAGATAATTATTGCTTTGGAAAAGAAACTGTTCTCAACTGAATGGAAGATTTAGGGTGATCCATCATGTTCTCAACTGAATAGAAGCTTTATGGTGGTCCATCATGTTCCCAACTCAGTGGAAGATTTAGGATGATCCATTGTGTTCTCAACGGAATAGAAAATGGTGTAGATATGGAAAGTAGATCCATCATGTTCTCAACTAAATGAAAGATTTAGGATAATCCATCATGTTCTCAACTCAATGGAAAAACCTCTTGGCCATGGTAGATCCATCAGGGAGGTTTAGGATGATCTGTTGCGTTCTCAACTCAATGGGAAAAGGTGTTGGGCATAGTAGATCCAGAGTTTTGAGAGAGGTACCATTAGCTTTGCTTGTATGCCCTCTGATGCATACCTTTGATGAACTGGTTGAGATGTTCTCAAATTAAATATTGAAGTTTAGAGTATCAAGAAACTTGGGTGTAAAGTTGAAAACAACTGTGGAGTTCTTACGGTAGTCTATATAGGAGACATTTTCTCTGAGATGTTACTGCTGGTGAGAAATAAAAGGAAGTTGGAAAGGTGAGCTCAAATGTATAATTTCCATCCAAGGCCTTCAGGTTGGACAAACAATGTGACTTTTTCCTCTCTGTGGCTTTCATGTCATCGTAAGTTGTATGGTCAACAGGGAGTGACTCTAATCTTAAAACTAGATAGTGTACATTGAACTTGGTGGAGTTATTTGTTCGGGATAAATATTTGGATAGGTTTGTCTTCCCTGCTTAAAGAAAAATTAGAAGCTAGAAAAAAAGGAAAAAAAAAAAAAACCATGGAGTTTCATACAAGGCAAGGCCAAGGAGACGAGGATATGAATTGTTCATATTTGGTTTGGAATCGAATGATCACCTCATTCTTGTACATTATACAGGTTGTCCTCGACTTACAACTGTTCATTTAATGACTGAAGTTGCAACAGCACTGAAAAAGGGACATGACCACTTTTCACACTTATGACCATTGTCGCATCCTTATCATCAAAATTCAGAATCTTGGCAACTGACTTGTAGTTAAGAGTCAGTTCTCTTCTCTTCTTTATTCTCTATTCTTTCTGTCAAAACGAAAACATTCAATTTTGTAAATTAGAGGAAATGAATTGTGTTTTTCTGTTGCCAGCATACTTTATTTATAAAATAACTAAGAAACAAAAGAAACAGCAGTACCATTCTAATAAGCAAGCAAAAGCAAGCTATAATGAAAGATGAGGTGGAA
This sequence comes from Bungarus multicinctus, assembly GCA_023653725.1. Taxonomy (NCBI): domain Eukaryota; kingdom Metazoa; phylum Chordata; class Lepidosauria; order Squamata; family Elapidae; genus Bungarus; species Bungarus multicinctus. Next base: position 29,560,456 of record CM042848.1, read on the forward strand.
GTAAAACTCCTCCCCTGCACACATACGCAGTACACCAAACATCACAAGACACTCATATCTTGTTACTAGGGAAACTTGATAACCAGTCCAGCTCATTCTGTAAACTTCTTCGTAAGCTCCTCAGACAAACCAAAATAAACGCAGTGACACCTCCTTCTTTGTCTGATGAGCTGACATCAGGTAAGGCACATCTTCTCATGCAGGTATTCATGCTGAGCAGCTGCAAGTGGTTTGTTGAGCATATCAGCAATCTGATCATGTGTGGACACATAGTGCAATTTAACAAAACCTTGTTTGACTAGTTGCTTTATATTCTTATGCCGAATGTCAATGTGTCTGGACCTAGAACCTGTGAATCGAGTTTTGGAAATATGAACCACAGATTCATTGTCTTCCATCACGGTGATTGGCTGGATTGGGTGAGTCCAGATATCTGTAACTAAAACATCAAACCACATTAAAGAATTACGTGCATATGAAATGCAAGCATATTCAGCTTCGGTAGATGAACATGAAATGAAATTTTGTTTATGCACTTGCCAGTAAACAGGACATCCATTTAGGAACCCCATATAACCTGAATTACTTTTCCTCGGAAATTACGCCTTTGATCGGGAGCTCACAATGCAGATGGTCCTCTCAAATATGGTGTGGCGTGCATGAATGCTTCTTCTTCAGTTAAAATTCTGCATACATGATCAACTGCGTGCTGAGCAATAGGCAATTGATTAATCTTTGAAATGGCATCTTTCCATTAATAATTCAATGAGTTAATAATAACACTGATCATTTGAAAATAATCCACAGCATAACCATGTTCAGCGAGTTCCTTTCTCTTTCCTTTCAGTTTAGTCAAATGTTCACCAATAGATACACCAGATTTCAATTTCGAACCATGAAAGTCAGTTAAGAGCAAACATGTAGATTCAATTGAAATAGACTGGTAATTTGCTTCTAATTGAGCCCAAATCTGTTGGGCAGTTGCATCAGGTGAAAAAGTAATCTGCAAATCAGTGTCCATTGACATCAATAAGGTTGTGCATGCTTTAATGTCCAATCCTCTTATATCAGGAGGCCAAGGTTGTGGTGGAGGATTAAACACCATACAATGGGTACCTTCTCTCCGAAATAAAATGCCAACCTCACTGACCCATGCCTTGTAATTCTGTCCTGAGCACTTTAATTTTGAATCATCAGTCAGTGACAGAAGATTGTTGAAGAGGAACTTGTATAACCTGCCCTGGTTGAGCAATGCCTGCTTGGACACCAGGAGGCACTTGAGCTGGCACAGGTGCCGGCACTTGCTGACTTGATGGAGACATCTGTACAGCAGACTGATTCCTTGACAACTTCGTAAAGGTTTTTTGCAAACTTTATAATTGTTCCTGTATTTCATGCAAATCACCAGCAGATGGTGCTGCAACATTAGAAATGGCAGAAGCTCTTTCTGTTTTAACTGAATCAGCATCACGAGACATATCACATGGTATCTGTGATGTAGGCATAGCTCTCTGCTCTGATTGGTCTGACTTCACTCCCACGTGACCAATTTGTGAGTGGATCCTTGGCTTCAATGAAGAAGGCAAGATGGAGTACTCAGGAACTCTAATCACACCCTTATCTCGCTGAATAGACATTGCACATGCCTTAGCTTGCTGTAGGCTGTGTTCAAAAACTGCAATCTGTTGCATATAATCCTGTATCTCAGGACTTAATGGAGAATAATAAATTTCACCTTTCTCCTTTGGTGAAAAACTATTAGCTGCCTGTATTACTTCAGAGTTAGCACAAGCTTCTCAAATTCTTGGGCTTCTAGCTTTTCAGGTTGAGTTTGATAGCATGCATCATAAATAAAACTTGGTACAGACCTGCTATCTTGTCCTCCCACGGCAGCTTCTTCCTCCAGATGAGTAGCAGTAGCCAGCGGTCTTGTCTCATCAGGTATTTCAGAAAATGATAATAAATCCTCTGACTGAGCTCTCCGCTTTCCTTTTCCTTTCTTTCGTGGCATTGTAAATCAAAGTTATCAAAGTTATTCCTCAGAATAAGTTATCAAAGTCCTCAAAGTTATTCCTTTATCAAAGTTATTCCTCAGAATGTTGTGAGCTAACTAATCAAAACAAATTAGCCGGCAAACAAAACAAAGATAAGGAACCATCCTCTGCTACCATTTGTCAAAACGAAAACATTCAGTTTTGTAAATTAGAGGAAATGAGTCGTGTTTTTCTGTTGTCAGCATACTTTCTTTACAAAATAACTAGGAAACAAAAGAAACAGCAGTACCATTCTAATAAGCAAGTGAAAAGAAGCTATAATGAAAGATGAAGTAGAAGTAAAACTCCTCCCCTGCACACATGCGCAGTACACCAAACATCACAAGACACTCATATCTTGTTACTATGGAAACTTGATAACCAGTCCAGCTCATTCTGTAAACTTCTTCGTAAGCTCCTCAGACAAACCAAAATAAACGCAGTGACACTGTCCTTTCTTATTCTATTGTATTTCTTATTCTATTCTATTTCTTATTCTATTTATTGTCCTGTCTGTCCTATCTTGTCCTATCCTATCCTATTCTATTTTATTCTATTTTTATTCCTATTCCCATTCCATTCCATATCTTCTCTTGTTCTATTCCTTATTCTCTACTCTTCCCTTCTTATACTATTCTATTTCTTATTCTATTCATTGTTCTGTTCTGTTCTGTTCTATTTCTTATTCTATTCTATTTCTTACTAGCTCAATCCCCATGCTTCACTACAAAACTATGTGGTTGAGCTTAGTTTTTTGGGGGGGAAATAAGAGGGAAAAATTGTGCCTCTGCCTACCAGCATCCATCAGTATTCATCTGGCTAGTGTCCTGTCAGTGTGTGAGAGAATTGAGGGCTATTTGGAAACTGAAACATGGAAACTGAAACAGTATTTGCTGTGTGAGCAAGGAGACAGCAAGGAGCCTGGACGTGGCTTAGCTCAACTGTTCTGTACTAAAACTGCTTGGTGCTGTGAAACTGAAACTCCTCCCCTCTGCTTGTGTTTTGCATTTGGAAGAGATTTCTTTTCAGGTGGGGAGGGGGATTAGAACTCCTTAGCATCAGAGCATTTCAATAATAATAATAATATAGGAAATACTAATGCTCTGATGGTCATTTTGAAAAATCCTTTCTTAGTGAGCCTCTAGAAGCCAAGATGAACATATGGGCCAAATTTCAAGATTGTAGGCTTTGTGGTTCACGAAGCCGAAAGCACCAGCCTGAAGATGGCGAGTGGAACTTCATCGAAATGTCACCAAGATACTCTCAATCTTACATGGGAAAAGACCCGAACACACCAAGACCTGCATACCTGTACCCGTGAAAATCTACCAAAAACACACACACACAAACATATATATATGCAAAATATATAGAATATATTCTATTCTGTTCTGTTCTGTTCTATTCTATTCTAATTCTATTCTAATTCTATTCATTGTTCTGTCCTGTTCTGTTCTGATTCTGTCCTATCCTATCCTACTCTATCTTATCCTATCCTATCCTATCCTATCCTCCTATGCAGCTAAATTTTTTTCTGAAAGAAGCCAAATTCATGCAATTGCTTCTCTGGTTCCACGACGAAGCCTAAAGTGTAATTCAAGCACCCTCTAGAGGCCCATTTCAGAATAAGAATTTCCTTCATGGAAATCCCCAGAAGAAAGCAACCGACCTTTAGATTTTACGATGTTGGACGTTACCATCTTTCAAGAGGCTCCTGCAATGGATCATTCTACTTCTGCTCTAAAACGGTCTGGATTTTAGGTGTGATGGGGCTTTCTTATTAAAAGTCATAACATAAAGTCATAAACTTATTAAAAGTCACAAACATAAAACATAAAAAAGCTGCAAAGTCATAAACTTTGGAGCTGCAGACTAAGTTGGGCAATCAAGAAAAAATTGTGGTCAGCCATTCCTGTCCCATACCAAAAATAATTACAGGCAGTCCTTGAATTACAACAGTTCATTTAGTGACCGTTCAAAGTTTCAACGGCACTGAAGAATCTGACTTATGACCATGTTTCACGGTTACGACCTCTGCAGCATCCTAGGATCATGGGATTAAAATTCAGGCACTTGGCAAGTTGGTTCAAACTTATGACGGTCGCGATATCCCAAGGTCCTGTGATCCCCGTTTGCGACCTTCTGACCAGCAAAGGGAAACCAGATTCACTTAACAACTGTTTGATTCACTTAACAAACGGGGCAGGGAAAGTCATAAAATGGGGTAAAACTCATGTAACAAATGTCTCATTTAGCAACATAAATGTTGGGCTGTGTATGAAGGACACAACCACCTATTTCGCTGTCCATCAGACCAGCTATCATAAGCACCCATCGCCCAACCTCGTATTGTGGCCAAATTTCCTGACTTACTATAACTTTAAATTTCCTGACTTACAGCAGATATTATACTACCTGAGACTTCTCAGAAAACAACAACAGAATAGAAAACTGCTGATGACCTTCTACCACTGCACCATAGAGAGTATCTTAACTTACGGCATCTGTTTATGGTTTGCCAATTGCACAGGGGCAGATAGGACAGCGCTCCAGAGGGTTAACGTCATTGCCCAGAAGATCATGGGTTGCCCTCTTCCTTCTTGGGAAGAGCTTTATAGCTCCTGCTGCCTTAAGAAAGTTTAAAACATTCTCAAAGATCCATCTCATCCTGGGAACTCTATTTTTTGAACTATTACTATCTGGCAAGATGGTACAGGACAATAATAAAAACAAGGACTAATAGGCTGAAAAACAACTTCTACTCAGGACAGTAACTCTATTGAATTCTACTGTATAGTGCAGTGTTGGTGCGGTGTCGGTGGGTTTCGGTTCAATGTGTGGAGTGTGAAGGATGTGTGTTTGTGTTTATTTTCATGGTCATGATGTACACTGAAGATGGTGTTTGATTTCGTTGTATGAGGTACAAAGGAAACTAAACTTACATTTGAAAGCCATTTTGTCTACCTGGGCGTCCCAAGGCTGTTATAAACCATAGGAAAAAAGGAATAAATAAATAAAACAATGCCAAAAAAAAAATCCTGGAAAAACAGATCCAAAATTGAGCCAGGCATTCTGTAAACAGTTTAAGATAAAGGTTCCCCTCGCACATACTAGTGCTACTTGTTTTCAACTCTAGGGGGCGCTGCTCATCTCCATTACAAAGCCAAAGAGCCAATGCTGTCTGAAGATGTCTCCGTGGTCATGTGGCCACCATGACTAAATGGCTTTGAAGGCGCATGGAACACTGTTCCCTTCCCAACAAAGGGGTCCCTATTTTTCTACTTGCATTTTTACCTGCCTTAGAACTTCTAGGTTGGGCAGAAGCTACTGGGACAAGTAATGGGAGCTCACTCCATTACTCAGCGCTGGGGATTCGAATCGCCGACCTGCTGATCTTTCTGATCAACAAGCTCAGTGTCTTAGCCACTGAGCCACCTTGTAAAGAGTTACAAGCAGCCCAATAATTTTTACAGGTGTTTCCAGCATCCAGATAAACAAAGTTTATCATGCTGACCTGTGACCTGAAAAATGGAGGGAGGGCTATTTCAAGCTTTGCCATATTTTAAAACTGAGGACAGAGGCTACCTGGAAATGGATAAAATGTTCAAGGGAAAACAAAAATCCAGGAAAACAACTGTAGAATGTGTTTTGTAAATAGGAATGAGGAGCTTGAAGGGAGGATCAAAATATCAGCCTCAATACCAAATCAAACCCTGAGGCAGCCTGGCTGTGCGTGACAGAATCGAAGGATCCAGAATTTTTTTTTTTTTTTTAATGATCTGCAATAGTTAATGATTTTTCTCGAGAGTTCTGAGAGAGCTTGGGGAGTGGACTTTTGGACTAGGCAATTGCTCTTGTAAAAGCCGTTGTAAAGAATTTGTTTCTCCATTTTTGTGTGTGTAACAAGAGACAAACAGGAAATTCCTGGCAGAAACTTAGAAGCCCAGAATATCGTGAAGGAGAAAACAAGTCCGACAAAATCCAGAGATGACATTCCTTTGGAACTTGGTGGTGAGTGAGATCTTCATGTGAGAGAAATTTTAATTGTTCTTTTTTTTTAAGTTTTATTTTTTCACATTTCAAAAACATATTTTTTTAGTGAACAGCATGATTCCAGGTTTTCACATTTCCATATGACCTTGATTACATATTCATCTTTCACATTTAATTTCATACCTTATCATCACTTTACATATTTTCTATTCGTTTTCTCAAGTACTTTCCTTAAACTTGTTTTATATATTTTCAATTCATTTCTGAATCTATTTCTTTTAATTTTAGATCATTCTCAGATCTTCATGTTCATTGTGCTTTATACTTTTATCCGTCAAGTTTGCAATTTTATCGCATATTCTTATTTCATCATTTTCAAAAACTCCATCTCAATTCAAACATTTCAAAAAAGTTTTCCCCACAATTACCAATTAGTGTGCCACCCGAGATTTTAATTGTTCTGAGTTCCCTTTACTGTGTCCCAGAGATTGAAAAAAAAATTGATCTGATTTTAATTCACATTCCAAAGGAAGAAAAGGTAAGTTGTCCTACAGGTCAAATTCAAGTGTCTAGATTCTGGGGATTCGGGGAGCCATATCTGTGTAGTTTTTTGGTAGCACTTATAGGAGCGACTATAGATTAAGGAGATGTGGAGACTCAGTGGCTAAGACGCTGAGCTTGTCGATCAGAAAGGTCGGCAGGTGGGTGGTTCGAATCCCTAGTGCTGCATAATGGAGTCAGCTCCTGTTCCTTGTTCCAGCTTTTGACAACCTAGCAGTTCGAAAGCACATAAAAAAGGCAAGTAGAAAAATAGGGATCACTTTGGTGGGAAGGGAACAGCGTTCTGTGCGGCTTCAAAGCATTTAGTCATACCGGCCACATGACCACGGAGACATCTTCAGACAGCACTGGCTCTTCGGCTTTGTAACAGAGATGAGCAGCGCTCCCTAATGACCTTTTTCCAAGGGTCTTTTTTTTATTTTCATTCCTGTTTATAGCTTTGGGCTTTTCCTGGTGGTCTCCCAATAAGAAACTGGAGAATGAAACATTTATTGATACTTTATTGAAGTCCATTTCAAATCAAGGCGAAAATAATATCTTAGCATAGGGCACAATTTGAACTACAACTACAGATCAATCTCTTACAGGTGAGCTTAGAATCAGGTTACTTTACCTGCCATTGAAACATTTATTGATACTTTATTGGAATCCATTTCCATTTCAATGCTTTGATGATCAGATCATTAGAATCGGGATAACTTTATCTGCCATTGATATTTTATTGCAAGGGTCTTCAAACTTGGCAAGTTTAAGATTTTGTGGACTTCAACTCCCAGAATTCTTGAGCTAACATGACTGGAGGAGGAATTCTAGGAGTTGAAGTACACAAGTCTTAAAAGCTGTCAAGTTTGAAGACCTCCTGTTTTATTGGAATCCATTTTGGTCCGTTTCCTTTCTTGGATAATCGGGGTTCTTTCTTTCCCTGAATTTCTACACAGATTGGGATCAAAGAAGACATAGAACACGTTTTCCAGAACACAGATCTCCCAAAACCTGGAGATATGATCCAATTCCAGATGTTTGGATTTCAGCATTGGGGTATCTACATAGGCGAGGAGGAAGTTATACATTTCGCCTGGCCATGTAAGAGAAAAGTATTTAATATCTATTCCCTACAGAAATGTCCTACTTTTCCCTCTGGGAACTCAAGGTGGGCTACATGGGAGGCTTTAAGGCAGGTTCACCTGAGAAACCACATCTGTTTTTGGCCCATCTGTGGCTGACGGAGCTGGCAGCAGAGTCGGACAGTAGTGAGGAGGTTGGGGAGGAACCTGGGCCACTCTTGGAGGCTGAGGAAGGCTTGGATGAGGGCTCTGCATCAGAGCAGAGATGGGGCCAGGACAGGCTGGCAGTCAGCAGCTGCCTTCAGACTCAGACAGTAGTGAGGTGGAGGAGCTTCTGGAGCTGGTTCCCAGCCTGCGCATGTCCAGGGCTAGTAGAAGACAAGAACAATTAAGAAAGCAGAGTTGACTCAGGGTCAACTCAGCATCCTTATCTCGCATGTGCGCCATCCAACTTGCCTGCGTTATGCCTTTGCCTAATTTTTAGTAAGTTGCTATTTTTCCTTCCCCCCGACAATCAGCTGTTCCGACTATCAGCTGTGCTGCACGGATTTCTTGCTTTCTAGCTAATCTAAATTCTATTGTACTGCTTTGCCTTTGCCCAGGAGGCTTCCCTGAGGCCCTGTCAGGGGTGGTATTCAGGAGGTTGGGGGTGGGGAGAAGTGGCCTGAGAGCAGAGCTGAACCTTCTTTAGGATTGAACCTTCTATTTTTCAGTGCAGACTTAGGCAGCAGATTGTAGAAAAGTAGATCTGTGAGTGAGTCTGTGATTCTGCAAGCAACTCAATTTGCCTACCTGCCTTGCCTGCTTTTAGGTAAAAGTTGCTCTCCTTTTTAATAAAAAAAATTCAATATTTACATACAACATTCCCCTGAAAAGACTGTTTGTGAAGACTGGCAGGCTGTGAATGAAAGTAATTCATAGCCGTGGGAAATAAAAGAGGTTTTGCCGGACTTAAGATTGTGTTTTATGCTTTCTAAGGAAGCCTAGGTCAAAACAACATCTAAGGTAGGTTGACCTGAAAATAAAGTGACCAGCCCAAATAGGTTTCCTGAGTTTTGAGGTCCATCGCTATTTCCCAGGGCTTAATCACCGTGACATCTCCATTATTTTGTAGATTAAAAAAAAAGTCAATATTTTCAAAGGATGATGGTCCCATCAAACATTGGAAAGAAATATGAAACCTCCTGAAACATTCAGAGGTGGGGAAATCTCTCAAGATCGGAACAATCCAGCATTCTTAGACTGGATCTCATGAGATCTGATAGAAAAACAGGGCAGTGTTGTGCGACATTGGATAATCTGGTGTATTTGGGACCAATTTTTTTTTTAATTTGAAAAAATAATGTGGGATGTGTGCCGGGGGATGTCATATTGCCAAGCTGAATTTTCAGTGTAATAAGCTAAAGAACATTCTTTTTCAATAGTCCTCGACTTATGACCACAACAGAGACCAACATTTCTGTCGTTAAGCGAGGCATTTGTTCAGTGAGCTTTGGGCCATTTTACGACCTTTTCTAGCCATGTTTATTAAGCAAATCACTGCCACTGATAAGCTAGTAACCTTGTTGTTAAGCGAATCAGGCTCCCCCATTGAATTTGCTTCTCAGGAAGTCCTGAAAGGGGATCAAGTGACTCTGGGACACTGCGACCATCATAAGTATGAACCAATTGCCAAGCCTCTGAACTTTGATCACAGGATCATAGAGGGTCATATTTAAACTTTGAAAAACGATCATAAGTCCCTTTTTTGGGTGCCGTTGTAACTTTGAACGGTCACTAAATGAACTGTTGTAAGACAGTTACAGGACTGCCTGGATTGGCAATATGTGACACTTGACCAAAGTTTACTTGAGCAGAATTATCTACCCTTGTTCAGAATGAATTACAATTACAGGATGAATTACAATTACAGTACCTCTGTGTAGGATAGAGGTCTGCTCCTAAAGTTAGTTTAGAATCAGTCCTCCACTTACAACCACAAATGTCGCTATGTAAGATAGTTGTTATGTGAGTTTCCCCCCCTGTTTTTCTGACCTTTCTTGCCACAGTTAAGTGAATCACCACCATTATTAAGTTAGTATCACGGTTGTTAATTGAATCTGGCTCCAGGGGTGGGATTCTACCGGTTTGGACAAGTTTGGACCGGTTTGGGAGAACCTCTTGCTCCGAAAATCAGCTGTCTCCAAACCAGTTTACTGCGACAAACATGTGAGCCCATCTGCCCACCCCTCCTCTTTCCTGTCCTTTACTTCCTTTGTTAGAGCAATAGTTGCCAACCGGTGGGCAGGGGACCACTGGTGATCCGCGAGAAAGTTTTGGTGGTCCGCAGAGAAATTCCCCCCCCCCCCAGAGCAATTCATCCAGGCTGTGTGGGAACACAAGGCTGTGCCGCCCACATGGCCCGCGGAAACACAAGGTCTGCATCGCTTGCATTGCACACAACACGAGGTAGTGAGGGGAGGGGGGAAAGGGAGGAGGGGGGAATTGCCCCACTCACCCCACATGCCTTGCCTGGCCACCGGGCTGCTTTCCGCTTCTTTCTTCTTCTGCTTTTGGCTGCACGCAAGGAAAGCAGCAAAAGTCTTTCTTTTTCTCCCCCAAAGTACGCCAGAAATGAGTCTTTGGGAGCCTGCAAGGCCTCCTGCTCCAAGAGACTGCGCCGGCACAAAAGACTCATTTCTGGCGGAGTTTGGAAGAGAGAAAGAAAGACTTCTGCTGCGCCTGCTGCTTTCCTTGCATGAAACCAAGTCTCTTTCTCTCTCTCCCCCTGGGAATGGAGCTGGAGACGGTATCCTGCAATCCCAAATAAAGAACAATCGATTGGGAGGAAACCAGAGTGGGGAATTTTCCTGCAGACTTTTTTTTGGATTTTCTCAGGGTCTCTGGTCTGTGGGATTTAAAATTATGAGTGGTCCCTGAGTTCCAAAAGGTTGGCGACTCCTGGTTTAGAGCAGAGCTGATTCGTGCGGCAGAGCGGTTAGCTGCTCAGCTGTTTTCTTCACAGGGACTGCTGTAGAAGGGTTAGAGCTGTTTGAAATGAAGAGTGCACGTGCAGAGCACGTGATCACCGAATCGGTTGTTATACCAGTGGAATCTCCCCCATGTCTGGCTCCCTTGTTGACCTTGTCAGAAGGCTGCAAATGGGGATCGCATGACCCAGGGACATTGCAATCATCATAAATGCGAGTTAGTTGCTAAGCGTCTGGATTTGGATCGCATGACCAGGGGGATACTCATGTTGCTAAGTGTGAAAACTGCTCATAAGCCACTTTTTTCAGCGCCGTTGTAGCTTCGGTCACTAAACAAACGGTTGTAAGTCAAGGACTTCCTGTACATTTGGGTCTCCGATGTAGGGATGGGAACAAAATCATTTCTGAAGGCCATCAACGCAACTTCTCTTTTTCCAGTTGTGGAAGCGTTTAAATACAAGGTCCGAAAGGAAAAAATCAAGGATGTCGTGGGAGTTCTGAAAATCGCCGTGTGGAACAAATATGATGAGAAATATCCCCCCTTAGATCCCGCTTGTGTGGTGAAAAGAGCTCGGCATATGGAGAACAAAATCTTCAGATTCAACCTTGTCACCTCAAACTGTGAACACTTCGCCACCTTGATGAGATACGACAAGGCACTCTCTGATCAGGTAAGGCCCACAAATCGATCTTCCATGTTTTGGACTTCTCCACAAGAAAAACAAGAATAAATCAGTAGAGTTGCAGGCCCTCTTGGGGGCTTTGGCTTCCAATTCGGATTATTTATAGCTTCTGGAGGACTTCACGACCCCAACTCGTTGGCATCAAGTTTTAGCTGATTAAATAAAGAATATTTTTTTACAAAACACTAAGGACCTTTTTCAGGAGGCAACTGGACTTCCTTGGTTTTTCTTTTGAAGATGTTTCGCTTCTCATCTAAGAAGCTTCTTCAGCTCTGACTGGATGGTGGGGTATGGAAGGATTTATACTTCTTGCAAACAGCTGGTCATTTGCATCCTTTGAGAGAGTCTTTGAGGTCACTCAGAGGGTTTATCTGTGTCCTCAGGATCACCTGAGTGGTGCAAATAGTTCGTGTACTCTGCAATTTTTCCCTCTGGAAATCCATTCCTACTCCCACACTATTCAGAGGGTGTTCATCCCAAATTGTCTAGCTAAAAGTCTGTAGAGATTCTCAGTCATCCAGGTCATGGTTGTCCCAAAGGTGCTTATTCAAGACTTTCTTGTTTTTTCTTTGAAGTTTCTTGTTTTTATTTTGAAGATGTTTTGCTTCTCATTCAAGAAGCTTCTTCAGCTCCTCTTTTCTTCTTCTCAGAACTGAAGAAGCTTCTTGAATGAGAAACAAAACATCTTCAAAGAAAAAAGAAGAAAGTCCAGTTGACTCCTGAAAAAGCACCTTTGGGACAACCATGACCTGGAGGACTGAGAATCTCTACAGACTTTCTAAGGACATATTCTAATAATTGCAAGAAAATCTGAAAGTCTCAGCATCCCAGGAAAACAACCGCACAGTGTCCATGTCCATGAAATCTTCCAAAATTGAGATGAGCTTGAGGGCTTTTTAATGTGACCTGGATTTACAGCCAGATCCTGTAAATTTTCCTTCTTGTCCCTCTGGATGTTTTTGAGCAGCTTCTATCAATGTGTTCTTCTCCAGGTGTGCTGGTGCAACCCCCATCATCCTCAGCCTAAAGCTAACCTTTTTGGGTTCCTGTGCCAAAAAATGTGCATGTGCTTGCACGCTCGTGCTTGCCTGCCAGTACCCTATGCATGCACATGGAATCCCCACCCACCCACCGCCCCCTTACCTCACACTATGTCTCACAGCTGATTTTCGGCCTGTTTGAGGCCTTTTTCGGCCTGCCAGAGGCTTGAGGAAGGCTTCTGCAGGCTTTGCAGGCCTAAAAGTAGCCCGGTTTCGTCATTTCCGGTATTTTTGGGAAAAAGCGAAGTGACAAAATGGGGCTAGTTTTTGGCCTGCAAAGCCTGCAGAAGCCTTCCTCAAGCCTTTGGGAGGCTGAAAAAGGCCTCAAACTGGCCGAAAATCAGCTGTGGAGTGCGCACATGCGCAGTGAGGTAAGTTTGCCTGCAGCTCGCGTGCTGGCACCAATGGCTCTGCGTGCCACCTGTGGAACGCGTGCCATAGGTTTGCCATCACGGGCCTAGAGTAAATTCCAAGAGGACACCAAGTTGAGAGATGATCCAGAGGCTTCCCTCGAGTCTCTGGGAGGGCAAAAACAGCCTCCCACGGGCTCCAGAAGTCGCCCGGAGGCCAAAAATGGCTCTGTTTCCAACCTTCTGGAGCCTCCGGGAGGCCCGTTTTTTGCCCTCCCCGAGGGCCCTGTACTTACCTGGCATCCAAAATAGGCCGTGTGGGGATTCCTGGGAGAGGCGGGGTGGGAGGCAGCCAGGGTTGGGAATTACCAGTTCACCAAACCAGCTATTAAAAATGATAATATTAGATACTGGTTCGCCTGAACTGGGGCGAACCGGTAGCATCCCACCCCTGGTCATGATAACCAAAATTGTTATTAGCCAGGATTGGAAGGGAAGAGATTAAAAGTGATGGCCCATTGCATGTTTAGAACCAAGTGTTTTGACCAAATGTGCCCGATGCCTGACAAATTTCTATCTCTCTTTTTTCTTTTAAAGGCAGAAAGATTTAACTTTACTGTAAATCGGAATTTCGAGCAGGAGATCAGAAGCTACCTAGATGAGATTGACTATGGGAGTGATGAACCTTCCTAGAGAGACTCCTTGAGCCACACTCATGCGGATCAAATCTTGCTTATGGGACTCAAATCTTGCTTAGCTCATTCAAAAGTATATCTTGTATGCTTTGACACAAATAGGAGGGAAGTTGGAAACTTAAGATTTGTTTAGATTGGCATTTCTCAAATTTGGCAACTTTTGACACATACTGTATGAACTTTAAAATTTCAGTCCCAAAGATCAGTGGTGATATTCAGCCGATTTGCACCAGTTCAAGCGAACGGGTAGCAAAGATTTGGCGTGGATCGTTGAACCGGTAGTAACTTCGGGTGGGCCATGCCCCGGTCGCTCGCTTGCCCCGCCCGCCTGACACTCGCCCTGCCCAATCACTCTTAAAAATATTTCTTTTTTCTCCTCCCGACAACCAGCTGTTCCTACGATCAGCTGTTCCGGGATTCCCCTTGCTTACTTACTGCTTCACCCAGGAGGCTTCCCTGAGGGTCAGGAAGGCAAAAAATGGAGGAAGGGCGATGCAGCCCTGCCGTGCCCCCCTCCATGCTCCATTTTTTTCCTTCCTGGGCCCCAGGGAAGCTTCCTGGGAGCAAAAACTCCTCCCCTGGAGGCTTGCCTGAGGCCCAGAAGGCCCAAAAAACTGGGGGAGGGGGGTGGTGGCTGCAAAAACAAACAAACCCATGACCACCCAATCACATGGTCATGCCCATCTAGCCACGCCTACCAAGCCACGCCCACAGAACCAGTAGTAAAATTTTTTGAATCCCACCACTGCCAAAGATGCTTTTTTAAAGAGGCAGCTAGATTTTTCTGGTTTTTCTTTGAAGATGTTTTGCTTCTCATCCAAGAAGCTTCTTCAGCTCTGTTCTTTATAAATTCTGTGACCTGCTCCAATACTTCTGTGGGTAGAAGGGATTTCAGCTCTTGGAAATTTGTGTTCCACTCTCTCTTTTCAAAACCTCCGTGGTGAAATTAATCTGTCTTATTCCTCTCATTGAGAAGTCAGAGCTGTGCTGTCTGCAGGATGCGGAAGAAGCTTCTTGGACGAGAAGTGAAACATCTTCAAAGGAAAACCAGAAAATTCAGTTGCCTCTTGAAAAAAAGCAGCATATTTGGGACAACCATGAGCTGGATGATTGAGAATCTCCAAGAGACATTTAAAAATCCTAGAATTTCCCAGCCAGCACAATACCTTGAACTACATGGCTTGGATTGGCATGACCTGCTAAGATATAGGTGTTAATCTCAAAAAATGCTAAACGGAATCAGATCTGCTTAGAACTTGGATTCTAGTATTGCATAGGTAGCAGGTCGAAACAATTAGACACAAGGACAGTTTTTCCCCAGGGCCATCACTCTGCTAAACAACTAATTCCCACAACATTGTCAAACTACCTACTAAGGCTGTATTACCAGGCATTATTCTTCTCACCTTTCCTATTACCTAATTCCTTAGCACCTTATGACTATAACTTTGTTATAGTCTGTATTCGTTATAGTCTTCGTTATGGTTTGTATTTATGATTTGAATGTTTTTATTTAGCATCCCATTACTGATTGCTGATTTAGTATCCTGTGGCTATTACCGAGTGTTATATCTTATGATTTATGACAATTGTATCTTACGATTATGATCGTGATTTATCATTTGGTTGCTTGTATGTACACCGAAAGCTTTTGCACTGGAGACAAATTCCTTGTGTGTCCAATCACACTTGGCCAATAAAGAGGAAGTCTTTATTGGCCATGTGTGATTGGACACAAAAGGAATTTGTCTATTCTATTCTTTGTGTTGTTGTCAAGAAAACAACCTGCATAAATCTAAGAGACTTTAATTTCACTTCGTGATTCGATGTCGTGTGAACAGAGTTCAGCTAATTCAACCCTATGCAGAGTTAAGTTCATTTTAGCATCTTGTATGAATATTCTCTAGGGGGCCTTGAGTGAAATGTCTTAATTAATTAATTATGACAAGAAGGGAGCAAGTGAAGAGAGGATTTTTTTATATATGCTGGTTCTTTTTTTAAAGTCTCTTTTCCTTTATTTTCAGCAGTAGAAAACACCTTCTTATGTAGCTGTGGTTAATTTAGCTTTCACTTACTTAGCCTTATTTTTTTCATTTGAATTCCTAAAACACATTGAATCATACAATTAATGACTTAGGTGGATAATAGAACATATTAACAAAAATCTAACTGGCTAGCTTGTTCTTCAGTATTCTGTATGCATATACAAGGACTGAGGTTGTTTTTTTTTTCCTGTCTGACTCTGTGCTATTTTCATTGTGGTTTCTTTAAGCCGCTGGTTAGTAAGCAGATCCTTAAAACAAATCCATTCATCTGATGTTTAATACTTTTTCATTTGTTCCTTTCCATAAATCAGAGAAGTAGAAATAAGACATGCCTGGAAAAAGATCTGATGTCTATATAGCAACTCCAAATTCAACTGAAATACCCTTATGTTACACTTCCCTCTGCATTAAATGGAACTTCAAAACGTGGATAGTCAATGCAACACCAAAACTTTATTCACATAAACCCAATACTACAAAAGGCAGTGTTTCAAACAGTTTGTTTCAAACGGTTTGTTCCATATTTCAGCTTCAAGTGTCTTCAGTCACAATCCAGCCAGTTATAGGCTGTGTGGAAAAGGCAGGAAACTTCCTGTTTTTCCAGATCCTTTTCACTCAAGGCCCAAAGCAGACCATACTAGTAATCACGATACACAACCATTACATTTCTAAGTGAAACTGTATACAAAATTGACAACTGCTTCAGCGTTTTCCAGAATGCTTTTTTCCCCCCTTCCACGGAACTTCCAGACAATATACAGGTAACTTCAATGAGAAACAAACATCCAAGCAAATGTCTCCACCCCTTGCAAATTGACTAGAAAATATTGCATCATTGCTGGCATGAAGATGCAAGGAGAGTTTTGAAAGAGACCAGGCTCATTATAAAGCCAATCAAAATATCAGGCTTGGATGCAGCAGTTACATGGAATCGACATTCCTAGAAATCTTTGCAGGCTTTTCTGGCTTCATGTAGTATCTGGTAAGCAGAGTAGAGTCTCCTCAATATTTCTAGGGATGAAGGTTGCCGGAGTCGTGCTCAATGCTCGTTTCTCTTCATTTTTGCACCAAAGTCACATCTGTGGAGCCTGTGCCATGGCTGAGCCTTGCCGTAAGCCACAGTTACTCTGGGAGAGGTTGACTACGGGTGCCACTCCGAGTCTTTAATTGGGACTGGGCGATGTCAGCTAAGGCACTCTGTATTTTTTCCAAGAGTAGGTCTCCCCGACAGACCACTTCTTCGAGACGGGCAGCCGCCTCATGGTTCTCTTCCTCCAAACGATACAAGTTGGCAGCCTATGGGTTGAAAAAGCAGACGGGGCAAAACTTTGGGGTGAATACTTTTAATACTGTGCAGCCGCCGCCAAAAAACCCAACGCAATCCTAAGCTGCATTTGCAGAGGGATTCAATCGAGATCAAGGGAGGTACTAATACCACTCTATAAAGCCTTAGTAAGGCCAAACCTAGAGTACTGCATCCAGTTTTGGTCACTACACTATTAAAAAAGATGTTGAGACTCTGGAAAGAGCACAGAAAGAAGAGCAACCAGGATGATGAGGGGATTGGAGGCTAAAACACATGTTTATATAATTCAGAAGGAGACAAAATGTATTTAAGTACGTCCTGTAGGGATTACCGAAGCTCTTGAATTAGTAATCGTTTTTGTTTCAAAACTCAACTCATCTAATTGATGTTTTATTAAAATCATGGATCAGACCCGCTGATTAGCTTGTGAGTTCATTTGTTCTTTTTTGCTTAGTGTTACAATTTTTTGAGTTTTATTAGTAGTTTAATGTTCACAGAGAGATGGAATAGAAATATTTTCAGTTAAATGTTGCAATAAACTCACGAGTTTACCTCTAGATTTAAAACAACAGAAGGTTAGCTAAATGTCAGGATTTAAGCAATGTTGCAAGATATTGCAATCCACCTTCAAAAACCAAAAACTGTTCTGCAGAGAGCTGAGATGCTGGCAAAACCTTTACTTCCTGTTTATCTTTTCCTTAGCAGTAACCAGATTAATATTTTCACTATTCTAGATTTTGGGTGCAAGTGGTTCTTTAAATCTAAACTTAATATAAAGTTGCAGCATAAAGGTGTAGTGTCACATATAATCGAGTGACATTTAGTGCATATATATGATTGTCTGTAAAATGGTATCCAGTGTGTGCAATAATGACATTACCAAAAAGTGAAATTTCATCAAAACTGATACTATTTTGCACCATTTATGTCGTAGATTCCATATTTGCTTTTGGCATCCAACTGTCTAATGTATTAGCTAAGTAAAGTCATACTGGGCTGTACTGAAACTAATCAGCTTTGTAGCAAATGCCAGCAATCTTTTAAAAACCTGAATTTATGCTGCACCCAAACAAAAATTACACAGTATTACCCAAATATTTTCTGATATTCTGACTGGAATGAATATAGTAGTACACAGTGTATGTATGAATGCTGAATTCTCACCTGTAATGTAGCTGTGGACTCTTCACTTGGCAAGGAATCTATCAACACATCAATATCCTTAGCTGTTCTTGCAATTAATGCTGCAAAGAGCTGGGCATATTCTATAAAAGCAATAAAAAATAAATATTTTGCATCATTCTTAAGGAATGAAACCTATGTCGTTCAGTAATATTTTAGAAGAAATGTGCTTCTAATGTTACACAGGAATGGTCAGTTTAGGAGGCATTTGCTGTGGATTTTTATCCCTGGGGATAAAATATTTGGAGTGTAGAAGGAATGTCACACTGCCGAATAATTTAAAGAAAAAATCATAAAGGTACAACGATCTGGTTTATTATTATTTAAACATGCTGCCTAACTCCCTATACCTCTGGACAATTGAGAGAACTAGTTGTGTGTTTCAAAGCACAATTTGGATGTGGTGAGTAGGGAGGGCAACAAAGCATTTCTAAGTGTGGCAAAGCTTGGGGAGAAAACTAATGTGTGTATGTAACATGCTGGCCTACATTCTATGTGCATATATCACACTTCAAAAACAGAGCAAGGCCAAGACAATAACATTGATTCCTATGGGCAGGTATATCATTTCTTCTCTCTGCCCCCAAACAATTACAAATTATACAAGTAGTCCTTGACTTACGGTCACAATTGAGCCCAAATTTTTTGTTGTTAAGTGAAACAAGAGAATTTTGCCCTGTTTTATGACCTTCCCTGCCACAGTTGTTAAGGGAATCACTATGGTTAGGTGAATGTAACTTCCCCGACTTTGCTGGTAAGAAAGTCGCAACCCCGGGACACTCCAACCGTCATAAATACAAGTCGGTTGCCAAGCATCTGAATTTCAATCACATAACAATGGGGATGCTGTACTGGTTGTGTGAAAAACGGTCATAAGTCACCTTTTTCAGTGCTCTTGTATCTTGGAATGGTCACTAAATGAACTGTTGCAAGTTGGGGATATCAGAGTATATTTACGAACTTAGTAACAAGGTCAGCAAATGAGAGCTGAGTTGAGGACTGAAATGTAAAGAGAGAATCTGGGCATGGTTTATCTGTGTTCTGTGCTCAGCTCTAAAGTGAAAGAGAAACTAATTTGCTTGCTGAAAATCAGAGTTCTGCTCTGAACCTGTAACATATCTGCTTCTGTTTGAGTTTGCTCCATGTTGGAGAAAGTTTACAACTGGTATTGTAAAATTTACTGTATGTGTTTATATAGAGTAGAATTCTTTATTGGCCAAGTGTGATTGGACACACAAGGAATTTGTCTTGGTGCAAATGCTCTCAGTGCACATAAAGGAAAAGATACGTTCATCAAGAATCATAACGTACAACACTTACTAATAGTCATAGGGTACAAATAAGCAATCAAATCCTACTAGGAAACAGTCAATATAGATCATAAGGATACAAGCGACAAAGCTACAGTCATACAGTCACAAGTGGGAGGGGAGGGGTGATAAGGAGCGATGAGAAGATTAATAGTAATAGTAGTGCAGACTTTGTAAATAGTTGGACAATGTTGAGGGAATTATTTGTTTAGCAGAGTGATGGCATGGGGGAAAAACTGTTCCTGTGTCTAGTTGTTCTGGTGTGCAGGGCTCTCTAGCGTCATTTTGAGGGAAGGAATTAAAACAGTTTATGTCCGGGATGTGAGGGGTCTGTAGATATTTTCACAGCCCTCTTTTTGACTCATGCAGTACACAGGTCCTCCATGGAAAGCAGGTTGGTAACAATTGTTTTTTATGCAGTCCTAATTATCCTCTGAAGTCTGTGTCTGTCCTGTTGGGTTGCAGAACCAAACCAGACAGTTATAGAGGTGCAGATGACAGACTCAATCATTTTTCTGTAGATGTGTATCAGCAGCTCTTTGGGCTGCTTAAAGAAGTTAAATGAAGCCTCAGCCATCTGTGTTTACTTTTCTGGCGCTGAATTTAGACTGTAATACTCCAAACAGGGGATTAAGTGTACATTGTCCTATCACATTCCAGCAAAAACCACAAAGAGGAAAGAAGAGGCAATAAGGTAAGAGGAAGGGAAAGAAAGTATAAAAAATGAAGGGGAAGTAATTGGACAGGAAAGGAAGAAAAGGAAGCAGGGTGTGTGTGAAATGTCTTTTTTTCAAGCAGCAACTAATCATTATGAAGACCTGCAAAGGGAACCTCGTTCATGGCATCTACTTTTGAATTCAGGTGAGGCCTCCACCTCACTGACAGATAATCCTTGGGCATAACAGAAGAGACAAAAAATATGGTTGACTTGCCTTCAGTGGGATTAGCTGGTTGGTCTTTGTTGATTGCGGTCTGTATGTTGCTGAAGGATGCAGGGGGGGCACATTGCTGCAACACCCCAATGGCATTGCAGAACTGATCGGCAAGCTATAAACAAAATATTAAAATGAAATAAAGGAGAATATTCGTAGCTCAAGGTTGAAAGGAGGGGGCCCTTGGTGCTCTCTGAGCTTGGTGGTTTTCTTGCAAACATTTCATTACCAAACTAGATAACATTATCAGTATAAGAAGGGAGTAGGGTTTGCAGAAAGGGAGGAGGAGGAGAACTGAAGAGTCCTTGGTGCTCTCTGGACTTGGTGGTTTTCTTGCAGACTTTCATGACCCAACCAGGTAACCTCATCAGTGCTAGGTGGGAGGACCCTCCCCACAAATCTCTTTCCTTCTAGCACTGATGAGTTTTTTACCTAGTTGGGTCATGAAATGTGTGCAAAACCACCAAGCTCAGAGAAGACCAAAGACTCCACAGTTTTCCTCCTCCTCCTCCTAGTACTGATGTTACTAAGTTTGGGTCCTGAAACGTCTTCAAGAAAATAACCAAGGTCAGAGAGCACCGAGGACTCCCCAAACGTTAACATGGTTAGCTTTCAAAACCAGACGATCAGCAATAGATTTAGATTATCAGCAAAGCCTCAGTTACCAACTAAAAAAAGATGTTGAGACTCTAGAAAGAGTGCAGAGAAGAGCAACCAGGATGATTAGAGGCTAAAACATAAGATGAACGGTTGCAGGAACTGGGCCTGGCTAGTCTAGGGAAGAGAAGGACCAGGGGAGACAGGAGAGCAGTCTTCTAATATTTGAGGAGGGGCTGCCCCAGAGAGGAGGAAGGGGTCAAGCTATTTTCCAAAGCACCTGAAGGCCAGACAAGGAACAATGGATGGAAACTGAAGAAGGAGAGATTCAACCTGGAAATAAGGAGAAACTTTCTGACAATGAGAACCATCAACCAATGGAACAGAAATTGCCCTCGGAAGTGGTGGGAGCTTCATCACTTGAGACTTTCAAGAAGAGATTGGACTCCCATCTGTCAGAAATGGTATAGGGTCTCCTGCTTGGCTGGGTGGGTTGCACTAGATTACCTCCAAGGTCCCTTCCAACTCTTATTCTGTTATGCTGTTTTTCTTCCTTCCTTTTCCTTCCTTCCCTTCCCTTTTTTCCTTCTCCTTCCTTCTTTCCTCCATCCATCTCTTTCCTTCCTTCCCCTTTTTTCCTTCTTCCTTCCTTCCTCCATCTTTTTTCCTTCCTTCCCTTTTTTTCTTCTCCTTCCTTTCTTCATCCTTTTTTCTTCCTTCCTTCCTTCCTTCCTCCATCTCTTTCCTTCCCTATTTTCCTTCTCCTTTCTTCCTTCATCCATCTCTTTTTTCCTTCTTTCCCCTTTCTTCATTCTACTTCCTTCCTTCCTTCTCCATTACTGGAGGTTTTTCAAGAAGAGACTGGACAATCACTTGTCTGAAATGACGTAGGGTTTCCTGCCTGAGCAGGGGGGGTTGGACTAGAAGACCTCCAAGAGTCCCTTCCATCTCAGTTATTCTGATGGTGAAATAATCTCCGAATTGAGAAGCTGGGGGCAGGGCGGGGAGGGAGAAGATGCCGAGGTTAAATAAACGGGCATGTCCTGCTCCTTATCTTGCCAAAAAATAAAGAACATTTCCCAGAATCCCCCAGGCCCCCAAAAGCCAAAGGATTCTGGGAGCTGTAGTCCACACCTCCAAAGGCCCAGCCCGAAGCAAGACCGGGGCGCTCGCCTTAGGCCGCTTCCAACGGGGCTCTCACTCACCGAATTCACGGCGTCCTGCAGTTGCGTTAGGCGGTCCGCCATTTTTTCCCACCACCCCGAAAGCTCCGAGGAAGAGCGACCAGCCAATGGGAACGCTTTACATTGGATACGGAAACGGGAGAGTGGAAGTTGCTAGGCAACTTCGTCTTTTCCTTCTCTGGGTAGCTCGTTTCCGGGATAAACATTGCCGTCATCGATGCCGCTCTTGTCTCATCTCTATGGTAGAAAGTGGTGCTCCTCCATCGGCCGGGAGGAGGTATAGCTGTTCTGTAATAAGAATTAACTTTAATACAGTATATTGCATATAAAGTCATCTTTATGCAAATTTATTTCTAAAACAAATCCTAGTGTGTGTTCCTGAGATTTACTTTTTGAGCAAATACGGATGAAATTCTGCATTTTGTTTTTATTTATAATTGCAAGTTATGAAAATACCTTATTGAAACTCAGTCTCTTTCCCACCCTTTAAATTATTTATAATTTAGATTTATAAAGGCTGCCCCAATCACCAGATTCTCTGAGCAGCAGCAAGATTTTATTTTATTTAAAGAGAATTTATTATCAAGCTTAATTTATTTCTAACCGTGGTAACCTGCATAACACTGACAACTTTTGAGCATAGATAATCTGATGTTTAATCCTGATAGGAAAAACTGTTTAGCCTGCAGAATTTTGGATATACAAAACTGGAAGGTTCTGCAAAGATTCCTCCGGGGGAAACAATTTTCAATGGCAAGCTTTGCATAATTATTTGCTAGTAATCACCCTCTGGTGGTGTGTGATTTATTTCGGGAAAGTGTATTGACTCAGACTGCGAGGTAAATCTTATTTAGCTCAGTGGAAAATATTTCTGGTTGAGTCAACAGACCGGCCTGGAAAAGGTGTTGTAACCACAAGCCAGCATTTAGCACAGATATCTTGCGGATTATCTAAATGAATATTGTTTTTCAACTAGCTGGGAATTCTGGGAAGTAAAGTACACACAATCTTAAAGTTGCAAGAGACAAACTTCAGCCTAATTCAGCCCCAATTTGATTTATTCAAACCTTTAAAAACCAAGGAGCTTCACAGCTAACAGTTGCAAATGGAAATAATTGATATTTTAAGAGACATTTCACAAGTCTTCAGACCAACTGAAAATGTCAGATCAAGTTTTTGTTCTTTTTTTTTCTAAATGGATGCTGAATTTCCAGGTGTGAAAAGCACAGAATCCTGTCTTTTAGCTGGGATCGCTTCTTTTTTTCCTGTTTCTCCTTCTCCTCTTTATCTTTTCCTGTTTCTCTTCCTGTTTAACGTCTTTTTTTCTTTCTCCAGTTTACCTATTTTCCTTTTCCTGTTTCTCTTCTCCTTTTTTCCTGTTTCTCTCCTCCTTCTCCTATTTATCTTTTTCCTTGTCCTGTTTAATTTCTTTTCTTTCTCCAGTTTACCTACTCGTTCTTTCTCCTGCTTATCTTTTCCTTTTTCCTTCTTCATCTTCTCCTCTTTTCTTTCTTCTGTTTAACTTCTTCCCTTTCTCCTTCTGTTTAATTTCTCCCTTTTCCCCTGTTTATCTTCTTCTCCTCTTCATCTTTTCCTCCTATTTCTCCTTGTCCTGTTTAACTTTTCTTTCTCCAGTTTATTTTTCCCCCGTTTATTTTCTCCTCCTCTTCTATTTATCTTTCTCCTTGTCCTGTTTAACTTCTTTTCTTTCTCTAGCTTACCCTCTCCTTCCCTTTCTCCTCCTGTTTAATTTCTCCTTTTTTCCTCTTTCTCTTCTCCTTCTCCTGTTTAATTTCTTTTTTTCCCCTTCTTCATCTCCTCCTCCTTTTCTCCTCTTTGTCTTTCTCCTCCTCCGGTTCAATCTCTTTCTTCTCCTCCTTCTTCCCCGCCGCGCAGGAGACGCTCGCAGACAACCAGCCCACCGGGGCTCCACGGAGGGAAGAGGCCCTCCATCCTCCCACGGCAACCTCCAGCCCCCCCCCCCCCCCCCCCCCGCACACACACACAAAACCCTTCCTTCTTTTCTCTTCGAAATCCCCCTCGGGGAACTGCCGAAAACCAGCCGGGCAGAGCGCAGGGCTCGCCGAGAGGAAGGAACCGGCTGGACTAGAAGACCTCCAAAGTCCCTTTCCAACTCTATTCTGATTGACTGGCTGCGCCCCCGTCCGTCCGTCCCTCCAGTGCGCAAAGCCCGGAAAAGGAGCAGCAAGCAGCAGCCTCGGCCACGCGCGTGGGCGTCCCCCGGGCGCGCCTGGCCAGGGTTTGCGCGGCGTCCAGCGGGAGCAGCAGTCCCGGGATCTCCACGCGCGCGCGGGGAGGGCTGCGGCTGGCCCTCCCTGCCTCAGTTCCCCCGCGGGAGAACCGGGGCTCGGGGGGCTTTTGGAGCAGCAGCATCATGCTTCTGCTTGGTTGGATCCTGTTCTGGGCGCTGCTGGGCGCGGGAGAAGGGGCGGAAGAGCCCCCAGCAGGTGAGACCCTCAGGGCCTTGCGCCCCCCAACCTCCCCGGGAGAAAAAAGGGCTCCTGGGTGGGGGGAAATTCAGAGCCGGGGGATATCCGTGCGTAAAAGCGCAGCGCTGGTCTCCAACCAACCCCAGTGCCTGTGGCTCGTTGCGCGCACGAAGGGCGCCTCGGCTTTTGTAAGGGGGGTCGTCCGTCCTCCCCAAAAAGCCTTGAGGAGTGTTGGAGAAGAGTCTTTGCCTTTGCCAAACCGGCTCGGTTTCGGATTCCCCTTCCCCGGATTTGTGGGGTAAAATGGGGATCAAAAGAAGGAGATTCCCGGGGAACCCCCTGGAACGCTTCCACCACCACCCGACCCCATCACCCAAAAAGGAAGGGCATGCAAAAGAAGCCAAGCCTTGCAACAAAGAGGGATCGTTTTTTTCCGGTGCCACACACACACACACACACACACACACACACACACACACACACACGCACAAAAATCTTGTTTTGTCGATTATGCAACAGGTCTCGAAGGAATAAAAAGTGCCGGCTTGGGGTAAAAAAGTAATAATAATAATAAACCGATATCGGTGCTTGGATAATAAGTAATGTTTGTGTGTCTGATCTCTCTCTCTCTCTCTCTGTATTTATTTTATTTATTTGTCAAAAGCTTACAATACAACAGAAACAAGAATAAACATAAATTTAAATACAAGAAATAGGAACTAATAATTAGGGACAATAGGACAGGGATGGTATATATATATAGCTCAGGGTTGAAATGTGAGGAGGTCCTTGGTGCTCTCTGAGCTTGCTGGTTTTCTTGCAGACGTTTCATGACCCAACTAGGGAACATCATCAGTGTTAAAAGGGAGAGGGGTTTCCAAGGAGGAGGAAGAAAAGGAGCAGGACTGGGGGAAGGGGTACTTGGTGCTCTCTGAGCTTGCTGGTTTTCTTGCAGACATTTCATGACCCAACTAGGGAACATCATCAGTGCTAGTGGGATTTGCAGAGGAGAGGAGGAGGACTGTGGGGTCCTTGGTGGTCTTTGTGCTTGGTTGTGTTCTTGCAGGTGTTTTATGACCTAACTAGGGAACCTCATCAGTACTGGAGGGGAAGGGAGATAAATAGGATCCCACCTGCTCAGAGATTTGAACTATGGGGTCCCTGGTGCTCTCTGAGCTTGGTGGTTTTCCTGCAGAAGTTTCATGACCCAACTGGGTAACAACATCAGTACCAATAAAGGAGAATATCTGTAGCTCAGAGATTTGAACTGTGGGGTTCTTGGTGCTCCCTGAGCTTGGTGGTTTTCTTGCAGACGTTTCATGACCCAACTAGGGAACCTCATCAGTGCTAATAACGAAACATCTGCAAGAAAACCACCAAGCTCAGAGAGCACTAAGGGCCCCTCGTAGTTGTTTTTTTTCTGCTTTTCACCTTGATGCTTTCAAGTTTTAGGAGACCAATGTGGAAGAGAGCAGACATCGAAGAGCTTGTGTGTTGACTTGGGGCTTTAGTCATGCTTTGAATCTACCCGCCTGGGCTTCAGGAGGATCTGTTCCAGGGATAGCGTGATTGAGTGGTCTATTCATTAAATGTTGCGGGGTTGGCAACAGTGGCCCAGCTAGCCAATATTGAAGGCATGAATATGTGTTTGTGGTTGGGAACGTCTTGACAAAGGAGGCAGAGTGTAGAAGGGAAAACATGCTGTGACTAGGCTTAAACATTCCATCATCTCTGATAAGAGGGAGTCCTCGACTTACAACGGTTCATTTAGGAACTGTTTCAAAGTTACAACGGCATTGGAAAAAAGTGATTTATGACCGATTTTACATACGGCCTTTGGAACAAAATTTGGACATTTGCCAATGGATTCAGATTTACGTCCCGAGGTCACGTGATTCCCTTTGACAACCTTCAGACAAGCAATGGGGAAGCCAGACTCACTTAACAACCAGGGTTATCATATTATCAATTGCAGGGATTCACTCACTTAACAACGGCGGGCGAGAAAGGTCATTAAAAAGGGGGGCAAAACTCACTTAACAAACTCTGACTTAACAAGAAGCATGTCAGGTTCCATTGCAGTCATAAGTCGAGGACCCCCTGTCTAGGAAAGTGGGAAGGGGGGGGGGGCAAATAAAACTTTCTGCACAAGATGGAAGCAGCACCCACTTGTGTTGGATGTTGGGTGTGTCATTGTTTAAACAACAAATGGCTAAAATAATAATAATTCTGGATCAACATGAAAGGATGAGAGGTGTCCGCCTTTGCAAATGAGTTTGCTTTCCACAGGAAACGAATCAGTCATGGGAATTGTGGGCCATGAAAGAATTTATCATGTGCCCCTTGTAGTTTGAGTCATGTGCTTTGGTAACACATGTTCCTCCCCTTCTCAGCCAAATAAACAAGTACATTCTTCTTTGTGGAAGGAGTTGATGGGTCGTGGCGGAGTATGAGATGTTTCTCAGCCCGCAATTTAATTATCTGTTCCAATACTTAGTTCGGCCCATCTTCCTGGCTTTCCTTGCTGAATTGTGCATCTTTGGCACATGATATGCTGTGAAAAGTAAAGTACATTTGAAGAGCCATTCTAAGGAATATTAGGAGTATTCTTCGTTGGCCAAGTGTGATTGGACCCACAAGGAATTTTGTCTGTCATCCGAAGTTCAGTCAAAGTATTCAAAACTAGCTCGATATCCATGTTTTGCTACGAAACTATGTGGTTGGGCAAGTTTTTGGGGAGGAAAATAAGGGGAGAAAAAATTCTGCCACTGCCTATCAGCATCCATCGGTATTCACCTGGCTAGGGTCCTGTTAGTGTGTGAGAAAGTTGAGGGCTGTTTGGAAACTGAAACAGTATTGTAACTGAAGGGGAAAGTGCCGTGCGGAACCTGACCTAAAATGTATGTGTTACATAGTTGTTAGGAGGTTATTGTTATTAATTTTTAAAGTGATAATTAAAAAGTCAAATTATTATTGGGAATTAAAGAGGAGTTAATTAAATGATTAATAAAGTAAAGGGGTGGTCCACTCAAATGGGTAATTGTGGAGGAAATCTTTGGAATTGTTTGAATTGGGATGAATTTTTGAAATGATGATTTAAGAATATGTGATGAAATTGCAAACCTGACAGATGAAAGTGTAAAGTTTAATGAATATAAAGATATAAGAATTATTTAAAGTTAAAAGAATTAGGTCAGGAAATGAATAGAAAATATATGAAATAAGTTTGAGAAAAGTATTTGAGAAAATTTACAGAAAATATGTAACGTAATGATAGGATATGGAATTAAAAGTGAAAGATGAATATGTAACTAAGCTCATGTTTGTATGAAAATGTGAAAACCTGGAATCATGCTGTTCACAAAAAAGATGTTTTTGAAATGTGAAAAAATAAAAAACTTTTTACCAAAATTAAAAAAGAAACAAACAGTATTTGCTATGTGAGCAAGAAGGAGACATTAAGGAGCCTGGGTGTAGCTTAGCTCAATTGTTCTGTACTAAAGCTGCTTGCTGCTATGAAACTGAAACTGAAATTCCTCTCCTCTGCCTGTGTTTTGTATTTGGAAGTGATTTCTTTTCAGATGGGGAGGGGGAGTAGAACTCCTTAGCATCAGAGCGTGTTAATAATAATAATATAGGAAATACTCTAACTGCTCTGATGGTCATTTAGAAAAATCCTTTTGTCATGCTCCTGGTGGAGACTGACTCTGAGCAGTCAGAAGAGGACCCAGGCCCATCCCCTATCCATCCTAGGGCACGAAGGGAGGAGAGGATCAGAGTAAAACATGGTCTACTCAGGAAGAGAGGATCAGGGTAAAACGTGGTCTACTCGGGAGGAGAGGGCCATGATCCTCTTCATGGGTTGCAGGTGTGAGATCTGCATAAGAGTTTGGACCTGCCTGCTAACAGACACTGGAAACAAATTAGTGTTTTATTCCTAAAGAAGGTTTATCTTGGTTAGCGTTCTTCCAACGGACTGTCCCTGGTTATCTTCCTGAAGTTGGCAATTATCTATTCTGGTCTGTCGAGAGAACTTTATTCAATGCAGTTTGTTTTTGGTTTTTGCTTCGTTACTGGCTCTTTGAATGTGAACTGTGTTTCTTGCCTTTGAAATGTTATTTTGAAAATAGTTTACTCCTCCACTGTGAACAATTAAACAGTGAAGCCAAGTTGAAGGCATTAAAGAACTTTTAGTTATGTTTTTGAGTTTTGTTATATTTCTGATATACTCTGGGTCATCACACCTTTCTTAGTGAGCATCTAGAAGCCAAGAGGACGGTTCTGGAGATTTTGTGATGATGCAGGGGTGGTATTTCGCTTTTATATACAGTATATAGATACAATACATATTTCTGAGTCAACCCCTACTGTTTGCCATTATAGGTTCGCCATCACAGGCACAGAGTACTTAATGCCAGTCTGCTCACCCAGCCAAAGTGGCACTATTGTAGTATACATGTAGTCCTTAACTTACAACAGTTCATTGAGTGACCGTTCAAAGTTACAACGACGCTGAAAAAAAGGACTTATGGCCGTTTCTTCACACTTAAAGACCGTTGCAGCATCACAGTCACATAATCAAAATTCAAGACGCTTGGCAAGCAATTGGTTTATATTTATGATGGCTGCAGCGCCTTTGGGTCTCATGATCCCCTTTTGCGACCTTCTGTCGGTGGGGAAGCTTAACGACCGGGTGGCTAACTTAACAATTGCAGTGATTGGCTTAACAACTGTGGCGAGAACAGTCGTAAAACGGGACCAAATGCACTTAGCAGACATCTCACTTGGCACCGTAAATGTTGAGGTTCCACTGTGGCCATAAGTCAAGGAGTAGCTGGTTTTAGCTGATGGCACAAACCCGAAATTGAGTGTGTGGGTGAGTTTTTCCTCTTCTTGTTCTCTTGAGTTGTTATTTTCTTCTGCTTGGCTTTTCTCATGTTCTCCAGTCTAATTGATTTGCCTTCAGCAATAATTTCGGAGAGGGGAAAATCTTGTTTATCATCAGTGTAATTAAATGTAGCTGATTGGCAAGTTAATCAGACTGTGGAAACATTCCCCTATCCTCCTCCAAATTGGACAGGAGGGGGATGGGCGAGTTAGTTCAGAAGCTCACTCCTCCTCTTCACGTAAATCACCTGTGAGCTCTGTCTGTAGGACTTGTGTACACAGGACATGAATCAGTTGTCCACCCAAACTGACCCGTTGCTCATCTAGTGTTTGCATTGTCGGAGACAGCTTAGTTTTATTTTATTATTAGTTTTATTCCCCCCCCTCTTAAAATTCTCGTTGCAAGAATATTGCAATCTCCTTTACTGTATTGAATAGAATAGAGTAGAGTAGAATAGAACAGAGAACATAGAATAGTAGTAGAGTAGAATAGAACAGAATAGAGAATATAGAGTAGAGTTGAGTAGAGTAGAATAGAATAGAGAACATAGAATAGAATAGAGAATATATAGTAGAGTTGAGTAGAATAGAATAGAGAATACATTTTTTTTAATTTATTTATTTTTTATTTTTATTTACATTTATATGCCGCCTTTCTCTGGAGACTCAGGACGGCTTACAGTCTATGGAGCACCATGCTAAGTGCTTGGCAATAGCCTTCATTCCATTGTATATTCCTGCTTATTACTAGGGCTTTTGCCCCCCCCGCCCCCAAGTGGCATTTTTACAAAGTCAGCTTATTGCCCCTAACAATCTTGGGTCCTCAATTTACCTACCCCGAGAAGATGGAAGGCTGAGTCAACCTTGAGCCTGGTGGGATTCGAGCCTACACTAATTGCAGGCAGCTTGCACTAAGTGCTAAATGATTAACAGCCTGCACCACCAAGGCTCATAGAATACTAGAGTAGAATAGAATAGAAAACATAGAATAGAGTAAAATAGAATAAAATAGAGAATACAGAGTAGAGTAGAGTAGAATAGAGAATACAGAACATAGAATACTAGAGTAGAATAGAACAGAGAACATAGAATAGTAGAATAGAATAGAATAGAAAATATAGAGTAGAATTGAGTAGAATAGAATAGAGAATACAGAACATAGAATATTAGATTAGAATAGAATAGAAAACATAGAATAGAGAACATAGAATAGAGTAGAGTAGAATAGAATAGAGAATATAGAGTAGAGTAGAATAGAGAATACAGAACATAGAATACTAGAGTAGGATAGAATAGAGAACATAGAATAGAGTTGAGTAGAATACAGTACAGAACAGAATAACAGAGTTGGAAGGGACTTTGGAGGTCTGCTAACCAAACCCCTGCTGAGGCAGGAAACCCTCTACCATTCCAGATGAATGGTTATCCAGTCTCTTCTTAAAAACCCCACTGTTGGAGCATCCACAACTTCTGAAGGCAAATTGTTTCACTGGTTAATTGTCCTCCCTGTTAGGAAGTCTCTCCTTAATAATAATAATGTAGCAATAATCATAATAGAGCTGGAAGGGACCTTGGAGGTCTTCTAGTCCCAGCCCCTTGTTCAAGCATGAGATCCTATACCAATAGAATGGAATGGAACGGAACGGGACGGAACGGAACGGAACAGAACAGAACAGAGTTCTTTATTGGCCAAGTGTGATTGGACACACAAGGAATTTGTCTTGGTGGAAATATTCACAGGGTACATAAAAGAAAAGATACATTTGTCAAGAGTCAAGAATAATCAGGTACAACACTTAATAATTGTCATAGGGTATAATAAGCAATCAAATTCTACTAGGAAACAGTCAATAAAAACAGAAAGGATACAAGTGACAAAGTTACAGTCACACAGTCACAAGTGGGAGGGAATGGGTGATAAGGAGTGATGAGAAGATTAATAGTGATAGTAATGCAGACTTAGTAAATAGTTGGATAGTATTGTGGGAATGAGTTGCTAAGCAGAGTGATGGCATGTGGGGAAAAACTCCCCTTGTGTCTAGTTATTCTGGGGTGTAGTGCTCTGTAGCGTCATTTTGAGGGTGGGATTTGAAACAGTTTATGTCCAGGATGTGAGGGGTCTGTAGATACTTTCACAGCCCTCTTTTTGACTCATGCAGTATACAGGTCCTCAGTGAAAGGCAGGTTGGCAGTAATTGTTTTTTTTTGAGACATATAGTTGTCCAATCTCTTCTTAAAAACTTCCAGTGATGGAGAAACTCACAACTTCTGGAGGCAGGTCGTTCCACTGGTTAATCGTTCTCACTGTCAGGAAATTTCGCCTTAATTTCAGGTTGCTTCTCCCCTTGATTACTTTCCATCTGTTGCTTCTTGTCCTGCCTTGAGGTGCTTTGGAGAATAGGCTGACTCCCTCTTCTTTGTGGCAGCCCCTAAGATATATTGAATTAACTCTGGATGAAGATATCCATCAAAAGCTTATCTCGATGCTTAGCAAGTTTCTCAACTGGTTGACTTAGGACAGGGCGTTGTTATGTTATATAGCTTGCTCTTTCGGAGAGGTTACATGAGCTTTTCTCTCCAGATTTGAACACAGAGGTAGTCCTCGACTTACAACATTGCATTGAGAGACCAAGTTACAATGGTGGTGAATAAAAGTGACTTAGGACCGTTTTTCACAGTTATGACCTTTGCAGTTTTCCCGTGATCAAAATTCAGACGCTTGGCCACGAGTTCATAATTATGACCATTGCTGTGTTCCCTTTTGTGACTTTTGGATGAGCCAAGTCAATGGGGAAAGCTGGATTCACTTAACAACCAGGTTACTAACTGATCCGTGGCAATGATTCACTTAACAACCAAGGCAAGATAGTTTGTAAAAGGTGATAAATTTCACTTAAGAAATGTCTCCCTTAGCAATAAGAATTTGGGGGTCAAATTGGGGTCATAAGTCGAGAACTACCTATACATTTATAGAAGGTGTATTCATTCCCCAAGAGCCTCTTTTTCCTCTGTGTCTTCCAAATGTTGGAAATGTAACCAGACACGTGGTATTATCATATGTGGTGGACATGTGAAAAAGCAAAGAAATGTTGGAGAAAAATACATACACGGTTGGAGAAAAATGTTAAAATGACACATAGCTTGTAAGGCAGAAGTATTTTTTGCTAGGCATAATACCTGAAAAGCATGATAAAGGGAACCTATATTTAATATTGCATGCTTTGACAGCAGCAAGTTGTTAGGTTCCAGGTATGCACACTTGGAAAAATTAGGAAACATCCAAAGAAAATGATGTAATTTAAAAAAAAATTGAGATTGTGCAGAAATGGATAGATTGACATTGAAAAGAAAAGAAAAGAAAAAGTAGACACAGGGTATTTTCGAACATGGGACTTGTTTTATAAATGGTTGGACCAGTGGTGGGATTGGAATAACTTAACAACCGGTTCTCTGGCTGGGTAGGTTGGTCATGTGGCTGGTGTGTGACGTCACTCATTACACCCAGCCAGTGTCCCGGCCACTCACCTCAAAGGCAGAGGTAGGATTCAGTTGGTTGTGGCTAATCCCACCACCAGCTGGCCTCGCCTCTGCCAATTTTTTGGCCATTTTTTGGGCATTTTCAGGATGTTCTTTGTGTCGTTTTTGGCCCAAAAATGCCCCCAAAATAGGCTGAAAAATGAGTGGGGGCAGGGCCAAGCAGGCGTGGGATTTGCCGGTTCGCCGAACTGTGCAGAATCTTAACGAGTTCATGCGAACCGGTGTGAACCGGCAGCAGCCCATTTCTGGATTGGACAGTAGAGGTAGAAATTAGGAATGGGAAGAGTATTATTGTATAAAAATAAACTGAACCAGGCAATACGCTGTTCATTAAGCACAAGTATGTAATGTGAAAATATATAAATAAACTGTTTTTCTTTTTTAAAAGAGCCTCTTTTCCACTTTTACACCAGGCCTTCTCTTTGAGTTTTCCTTGGGGAAGTTCAGGAATTTCTTGTTGAATGCAAGTGTCCCAGCTGAAGCCGTCTTGAGGAACATTGCTGGCAATGTGACGCTCGTCTTATTTCAGATCCACACCCACTACCGAAATGTGACCATCTCCTTTGAGCAGGTTATTGCAAGTCCTATTTTCTAACACTCGTGTAGACCCGGAAAAGGAAATTGAAATTGAAAATGTTTTGTTTCTGGAAAAGGCACAATGATTTTCTTTCCCTTCTTAGGAACCTTCTCCTAGCAACTCAGGAACTGGAGTAGACAGAGGCTTAGTTTCAGTGCTTCGACCTGAGCAGACGGTATGCACGTGGTATTTGCGAGCAGTGGGTGCCAATCAGGTGCTGAGCACAGTGGTTTCTTTGCCCTACACCGAAAAAGGTAAGTTTGGCCATTGCCGGGAGCTGAGGTTCGGACCAAATGGCATATAGCTTCAGCCATCATTATGGTATCAAATGTTTAAAGGACCACTAGAGAGGCCAAGATTCAGCTTCAAAATGGTTGTGGCCATCATAGCGTGTGTCAGGATTCCAGCAATCACTCTAATTAAATCATGATTCTCGAGCCAAACTTCAAAAAACTTGAAAGGATTCATTAGAGGCGACATACTGGCACTGCCAGCTCTGGCCTACGTAATTTACAGTCCCCTGTGACCTTGTTTCCCCCCCTTTCCCCGGGGTGTCTCATCAACTAGATTCTCCAGTTGAGCAGGTTCACGGGCTGGGTGTCATCAATCATGTTCTCCAATTAAATATATTTGTGGGCAAAAGCTCTGGTATTTTAGTTACAATCTTTTAAAGATAGAGTTGGATTTTACTTTTGCTTCCCCCCCCTTTTTTATGGCAACTACTAAAACAGGCATAGGAATATTTTAGGAGTTGACAGCATGATAGTTCTGTCTGTCTGTCTATGTAAGATTATCTGTCATCTTTGTCTGCCTATACCTGTCAGTCTTCTATCATTCTGCCTATATCTATTTATCAATCTTCCCATTCTCTCTCTCTCTCTCCCTACCTACCTATCATAATTGAGCCCAAAATTTATCTTGCCAAGCGAGACAACTGTTAAATGCATTTTGTCCCAGCTTATGACCGTTCTTGCCACCTCCAAACCTTACTCCCAAGTCATCCCTTTTGTCTTAACTGTTCTTGCCTTCTGGCAGCTCTGTGCATGCACGCACTGGAACAGGCTCCCCTTGTTTCACTGCCTTACTGCTGCCAGACTCTGGAGGCTCCAAAAGCAGCACCCCACTCCTAGATGGCCCTGGCCCCATCTCTCTATCGGATGCAGAACCCTCATCCGAGTCCTCCCCAGACTCCCGGACTGGCCCATGCTCCTCCCCACTGTCCGACTCTGCTGCTGTCTCTGCAGGCTGCCGGACACAACACCAGCGTCCGAATTTTGATCACATAATTGCAGGATGCTGCAACCGTCATGTATATGAGTCAGTTGCCAAGTGTCCGAATTTTCATCACGTGACCATGGGAATGCTACAAATGGTTGTATGTGTGAAAAACGGTCATAATTCACTTTTTTTCAATGACATTGTACCTTTGAATGGCCACTAAAAGAAATATTGTAACTGAAGGGACTACCTGTATATATCGGTCCAATTCACAGCTGTTCATCTGTATCCATGGCTGTATATTATGTTCAGCCTGGGCTGAATGCAACTCACTTGCACACCATCTTATTATCGAAAGCAGCAGACAAAATGTGTTTCATTTTCCAGATCTGTCCTATCCTTCCTTACTCCTATTTCTTGATTTTATTCATTTATAATTCTGCCTAGATCCAATACCTGGTGGATGCAACTTGGAATTTGATTTGGAAACGGACCCCAACCTGTATCTAGACTATAACCTGGCTGAGACTCACATTATATTTGCTCCAGCCAATGTGGGGTACGCGAGGTAGGTTCAAGATGGTTGTTGTTCTTAAGTGAAAGAAACAGACTTCAGAGGAAGATTGTGGATGATGGGTGAGGTCCATTTTAAGACCTTGGTAGCTTTTTGTAGCTAGGAAGCAAGGAAAGTTAACGAAAAGCTGTTTGTTCTGACCCAGCTCCCCAAACAAGACAAACCTTCTGAAATGAACTCAAAGATTCCTTTATTAAGAATGCCAGCAGTCCCGGCACAAAAGTTTCTCTCTCACCGCAGGCTAACAAGTCCATCTGGCAGGGAGATTAATAGTTGTCTGCCACATCTATTCGTCTCTGCCCCCTGCCTTTCAACCCCAGAGTTAGGGTGGGGCTTTGCTAGCAGCGGTGGCTCTTCTGTCCCAAGGACCAGCCCATAGATCTCCACTGCTCTCCTCTCCTCTGCCTTCTGCGCATCCATGCATCAGGCACTGGACTCGGCTGTTCCTCCTCTTCCTCATTAGCCACAACCAGACTTGGGGGCTGTTGACTCTCCATCTGAGGGATGACAGATGGCCCAGGTTTTCTGGTGCTATGATTGTTCCTTTATCAAATACAGGTATTCCTCAACTTACGACCACATCTGAATCCCAAATTCCTGTTGCTAATTGAGACATTGGTTAAGTGAGTTTTCTTCCATTTCATTGTAAAACCTGGAATGCTGAAGGAGCAATGCTGGAGATGTGTCTTGAGTTAGACAAGGCTATATAAGTCTGTTTATATAGATAAATATCTATTGATTGAAGGAAGGACAGAAAAGAAGATCGGTTTTCAGAAATAATTGTCCCCCAAAAAATGATCACAGAGAAATTGGCCAAATGTGATTATTTTATAGTGGTTTTATGCCGGAATAAACTACTAAAAGAAGTTTATTTCTCTTGGTTGCAAAAAACCTTAATGGCGGTGACAAGAGTTCCTGGCTCTTGAACCGCTTCTAGGAATATTTATTTATTTATTATTAAGCTCAGATGCCCCTTCATTTCTGGAGAATAAGCAGCTTAAAGTATTGACCTCCCAAGATTAAAAGCAAAAATCAATTAATGCAGTTATAGTAACCAATCTGGTAGGCCACTGTTAGGGGCAACGAGATCTTACTTATTCTTAAATGCTGTTTGGCCGAGCTCTGATTTTACAATTCTTCAAAAATGAAGTAAGGAAACAGAATCTGGATATCTGGGAGTAAGCTATCTCCAAAGAGTGGGGAGACAGAGAGAGAGAGAGAGGCAGAGAGAGACAGAGACAGAGAGACAAAGAGAGGCAGAGACACAGAGAGAGAGATACACAGAGAGAGAGAGAGAGAGACAGACAGACAGACAGACAGAGAGGCAGAAAGACAAAGATAGGCAGAGACAGACAGAGAGAGAGGGGGGCAGAGACAGAGACAGAGAGGGACAGAGACAGAGAAAGACAGAGAGAGAGAGAGAAAGACAGAGAAGCAGAGAGAGAGAGAGAGGGAAAGAGAGGCAGAGAGAGACAGAGAGAGAGAGAGAGGTTAAATATTTACATAGATGTTCACACAGTCCAAAGTTAAAAGATATTTAAAAAAGAATTTGCAATTTAGCTGACATTGGGTGGGGCTATTCCTCAGATGAAATCTTCCATATTAACAGAATAACAGAGTTGGAAGGGACCTTGGAGGTCTTCTAGTCCAACCCCCTTCTCAAGCAGGAAACCCTATACTATTCCAGACAGGTGGTTGTCCAATCTCTTCTTAAAAGCCTCCAGTGATGGAGCACACACAACTTCTAGAGGCAAACTGTTAATTGTCCTCACTGCCAGGAAATTTCTCCTTAATTCTAGGTTGCTTCTCCTTGATGAGTTTCAATCCTTTGCTTTTTGTCCTGCCTTCAGATGCTTTGGAGAATAGATTGGCCCCCTTCTTCTTTGGGGCAGCCCCTCAAATATTGGAGCACTGCTATCATGTCACACCTAGTCTTTCTTTTCGTTAGACTAGACATATTCAATTCCTGCAACTTTTCTTCTCATGTTTTAGCTTCCAATCCCCTAATCATCTTCGTTGCTCTTCTCAGCACTCCTTCTTCAACTATTGAAAAGATTTGCCACCATTAAACCAGAAAGAGTCATTATTTCCCAGTTAACTTTACTATACTTGTAGCATCAACACGCAACTTCATTACACAAGGCATAGCAGCAACTTACAACTCAATTATCCAAGGTGGTTTTCCAAGTGTGGCTGAATTATGCTTCTCAGCACTTTTGAGGCTTAGGTTTGCTACTTGGAGTTGCTGCGGTTGAATTACAACGTGGTTCAAAATTGTCCCTCAAATTGAAGTAGCACATGATAATTCATGGACATCTGTCTCTCTATCATGTGGTTCAGAAGTAGTTTGCCGTTGTCTTTTTCTATGATTTTTTTTTTACTATCTAGTCCACCCCACTGGTGTTTTCTCATGGTCTCTTGTCCAAGTTGTAACCAGGTTTGACTCTGCTGAGTATTTTGAGTTCAAGGAAAGTTATCCCATTGCCATCACCTGCTGAAATGTTCTTGAGGTCCATGTGATGATGGGGGGAGATACAAAATAAACACAGTCACAAAAACCCGGTGAAGCCCCTTTTATTCCTTCACTTTGCTTCCAAGCTCCAAATATCCTTGACTGAAGACAAAAAAACTCCCACACAAGCAGTTACAAGAAAGAGGGAAAAAACAACACAAACCAGGCAGGATAAGGGCTGGAGGACATCCACAGATAACAGAACACACACTGGGAAGGACGCCAAACTCAGAAAGGAACAGTAAACTAGAGATAATTCCATGTTTTGTTTCCAGCGTTGACCCTTATGCATGTCTGTTCTCTTAATTCAGTTGTCACAGCTGCAGCCCATGAAGAGGATCAAGGCCCTCTCCACCCAAGGAGACCACATCTCTCCCTTATCTTCTCCTCCCTGTGTGCCCTAGGATGGAGAGGGGATGGGCCTGGGTCCTCCTCTGACTGCTCAGCTGGCTTCTGCCCTTCCCCAGCCACCTCCACAACCTCTGGAGCCACATTTCCACTCCCTATCAACTACTTCTCCTCTCCCTCAGAGTCAGTCTCCACCAGGGGCATGACAGTCCATACCTTTCTTTCGCTGTTTGAAATCATTCTTTTAAAGGACTGGGTAGGGGGGAACAAAAGAGTTTGAATACTCTGGAGGACATGGCATGTGGCTCTCCATCCAAACCATCTCCAATTTCCTTCTATTGTTCAGAGGGGCACACCCACCCTCGTGTGATTCAGGACCCAGTCTGGATTCCAGATGGAGACTCTCTTATGATGTCTACCAGTATTTTTTGCCCGAGAACGATTTGTCAGAAGCCACATTTATGAGTCATATGAGAAGAATGACTGAAGTTCCAAGCATCCGGGCTCACGGATCTAAAGTAAGTCACACTGGTTTTCATTACGGATGATGAGGGGTGTTTGGGCACTCTGTCATCTGACTAGCTTAAATGCAGAAAAGGCCTCTTGGAAACTTCATTGAATTGAGGTTTTTTCCCCCAGTGGGCATCTTTTAAGTCACTGTCATTAGACATGGATGGATGGATGGATGGATGGACGGACAGATGATAAGATAGATAAGATGGATGGATGTGGGTAGATAGATCTCCATCTCTATCTATCTGTCTGTCTGTCTGTCTGTCTGTCTGTCTGTCTATCTATCTATCTATCTATCTATCTATCTATCTATCTATCTATCTATCTATCTATCTATCTATCTATCTATCTATCTATCTATCTATCTATCCATCCATCCATCCATCCATCCATCCATCCATCCATCCATCCATCCATCTATCTATCTATTATCCACTCATGATATGGTTAGATAATGATAGATAGATAGATAGATAGATAGATAGATAGATAGATAGATAGATAGATAGATAGATAGATAGATAGATAGGATAAACTGACAGACAGATGATGATAGATAATGATGGATGGATAGACAGAGAGATAGGTGGATAGATGGAGATATAGCTAGATCTCTATCATCCACCCATTATTATCTATGATAGAAAACAGACAGATAAATAGCTAGACAGGCAGATATGATAGATGGACAGACAGATGATGAAGATAATGATGAATGGATAGAGACAGACAGACAGGTGGATAGATGGAGTTAGATAGATCTCCATCTATCCACTCATCCATCCATCCATCCGTCATTATCTATGATAGAAGATAGACAAATAGATAGACAGGCAGTGTTTATTTATTTATTGTATTTGGTTTGTCAATTGCTTTCAAGATAATAGGTATAAGTAAAAACATAGTTATGAATACATGGATACATGTAAGAAAAATAAAAGAAACAATAGGACAGGGATGGTAGGCACGTTGGTGCGCTTATGCATGCCTCCTACAAACCTCTTAGGAAAGGGATGAGGTCAATAGTAGAAAGTCTAAGGTTAAAGTTTTTGGGGTTTGGGGAAGAAACCACAGTCAGGTAGAGTATTCCAGACATTGACCACTCTGTTGCTGAAATCGTATTTCCTGCAATCAAGTTTGGTGCGATTAACCTTGAGTTTGTATCTATTGTTTGCTCTTGTATTGTTATGATTGAAGCTGAAGTACTCATTGTCAGGTAGGACATTGCAATGTATGATTTTATATACTATACTTAGATCGGACCGAAGGCGGCGTAGTTCTAGGTTTTCTAGGTCTAGAATTTCAAGTCTGGTGGCATAAGGTATTCTGCAACGAGTAGAGGAGTGGAGAACTCTTCTTGTGAAATATTTCTGGACTTTCTCAACTGTGTTAATATCAGATACGTAAGGTGGGTTCAAGACTGATGAGCTGTATTCGAGTATTGGTCTAGCAAATGTTTTGTACGCTCTAGTTAGTAGTGTAATATTACCAGAGAAAAAGCTATGTAAGATTAGGTTAACAATTCTTAATGTCTTTTTGACTATGTAGTTACAGTGGGCTCTAGCACTTAGATTATTAGAGATGAGTACTCCAAGATCCTTGTCAGAGTTTGGATCATCAACAAGGTCTTGACTATTCAGCCTGTATTTTATTTTCTGATTTTTTTTGCCAATAAGATAGAGCATTTATTTGTTGAGATTTGAAGTTGCCATTTGTTTGACCATTCTGATACATAGTCGAGGTCTTTTTGAAGAGTAGCAGTATTGTCTGTAATGTTGAATAGCTTTACATCGTCAATGAAGAGAACGCAGTTGCTCTTAATATGATCGCAGAGATCATTTATGTAGAGTATGAAGAGAGTTGATCCTAGAATACTGCCTTGGGGGACACCACTGTTGACATGTACAGAATTTGATAGGACGCTCCCAATTTTGACCATTTGTTGTCTTGTTTGATAGGAATGCTTCTATCCAGTTATGCAGGTGTCCAGAGATACCGTAAGATTTTAGTGTTAGGAGTAGTTTGTCATGTACCACTGAATCAAAGGCTTTACAGAAGTCTATGTAGATTGCGTCTATTGCTTTGCCCTGATCGAGTTATGTAGTCCATATGTTTTTGCAGTGTAAGAGTTGCAGATTGCAAGATAGTTTTTTTCTGAAACCAAATTGTTTATTAAAGAGTAGGTTGTTTGTTTCTAAGTGGAGGATGATGGATTGGTTAATAATTGATTCCATGACTTTATAGGTGATGCAGCATAAAGAGATTGATTGGTCTGTAATTTTCAACTAGGCTGGGGTCTCCCTTTTCGAAGATGGGGATGACCATGGCTTGTGACCATATTTTTGGCAAGGAGCTGGTCCTGAAAGATTTTTCAAAGATTATGCTTAGAGGTCCTGCTATGGCAATGGATAACTTTTTTAAGAAGTATGCACATATTCCGTCCAGTCTAATAGATAGAGATGGTTTTAGATTGCGTAGTGCTTTTTCAACATTGTCTTCTGTAAAATTGATATGTATTAGATCATTGTAGTTCACCAGTGTCATGCCCCTGGTGGAGATTGACTCTGAGGAAGAGGAAAAACAGCCAACAGGGAGTGGAAGTGTGGCTCCAGAGGTGGTGGAGGAGGCTGGGAAAGGGCAGAGGCTGACTGAGCAGTCAGAGGAAGAACCAGACCCATCCCCTATCCATCCTAGGGCACGCAGGGAGGAGAACATCAGGGCAAAACGTGGTCTACTCAGGAGAGGGCCATGATCCTCTTCATGGGTTGCAGGTGTGAGATCTGCATAAAAGGTTGCACCTGTATGCTAACAGATGCTGGAGACAAATTAGTGTTTTATTTCTAAATAAGGTTTATCTTGGTTGGTGTTTTTCCAACGGACTATCCCTGGTTATCTTCCTGAAGTTGGCAATTATCTATCCTGGAACTTTATTTAATGTGGTTTGTTTTTGATTTTTGCTTCATTATTGGCTCTTTGAATGTGAATTGTGTTTCTTGCCTTTGAAATATTATTTTGAAAATAGTTTACTCCTCCACTTTGAACAATTAAACAGTGAAGTCAAGTTGAAGGCATTAAAGGACTTTTAGTTACGTTTTGGGTTTTGTTATATTTCTGATATACTCTGGGTCATCACAGGCAGACGGATAGACAGACTATAGGTGGATAGATGAAGACAGATAGATAGATAGATAGATAGATAGATAGATAGATAGATAGATAGATAGATAGATAGATAGATAGATAGATATAAAGAGAGAGAGAGAGGGGACCTGTGACCCATTTTTTTCATGCGCCATCTATTTTTTTATGTCCTGGTAGATGATAACCTTAACCAGCCAAGACAAAACTGAGCTGTACTTCTCGTCGCTTCCCGGACAAGGAGTGATCTACAATGTCATCGTGAGAGATCCTAAGTGGAACACTTCAGCTGCATACGTACCTGTTCACACCTATGCCTGCAGCCTCTCTGCTTTGGTGAATAACTGCTACACTTTTAGTAAGTCAACGGAGCATTCGACGGTTGTGTAAAGGCATCCACAGGGTGCCAAAAATGTCAAAATGGTAGCCACTACCATGAAGAGAAAAACCCTCCTCTTTTTTACATGTCATTTGAGGGGGTATGTAAAATGGGGAGGTGCTTCAGCAATGTGTAGGGCCATTGCAAAGCGAGACGATCACTAACAAATGGTTGAGGCCCCCGCTGTATCCTCCATAATTTAACATCCCTCTTCATGTTTTGGGAATAGAGCTGAGGGGAAAGGAAGTATCAGAGGAATAAATCAGAGGACTTATCAAGAGGACATTAAAAGTTGCACTGAATGAATTTTTAAAAAACTTTCTTAGAATCCTCCTCGTCCTCCTCTTTTAACGACTCCATAATCCCTGAATTGAGCTAGTAGAATGTTTTACTGGCCGGATGCCCTTCCTGTCACTAATGCAGAGTTTTTTTCAGCAGATATATTCTCACCATTCTAACATTTTGACCGTGCTGGATTCAATAACATGGGTCATTTGTTTCTCCAAATGGGTTTGATAACTCTTGAATAAAGAACTTAATCGAGGAATGGCAGTTTTAATACCTGTGGACTTCAACTCCCAGAATTCCCATGTCAGCCATGTTGGCTGGGGAATCCTGGAAGTTGAAGTCCACAAGTCTTAAAAGTGGCCAAGTGGCTTGAGGTAATCCTTCTACAGCCCACGCTTATTTACGGGTCTGGAGGGTCGTCTTCTTGTAGGTGATGAGGGGAAGCCATATTTGTTGATGAGACAATGCAATTATAAACCATAGCCTAATCTTCAGTCTCTTTTCTATTTATAGGGAGGTTGTCCACCAAAATATTTTTCACCAATTTGGCTTTTCTCGGTCTCTTTGTCTGCTTCTTCGGACACAGATTCTGGAAAACAGGTACTACTAGGAGGGGATTCAGGGGTAGACTTGTCCCGCTAGGGTTGAGCTTGTCTGGTGTCAATCCTATGGAATCGTTGCATTGATAAGAAGTCTAGATAATCCGGAGTCTAGCTCAACGTTTTGAACAAAAGAGAAATGTGGCACACGCTTCTCAATTTAACCCAGAAAACATTTCATTATTCCTGTGGAGAGTAGATCCTTTTTTTTAATGGAAGAGGATTAAGAAATATATGGTCCTTCGAATGTTAGAGCCCCAATTCTGTCCAGCTTGACCAGGATTGTTGATCTGTCCAGTTAGATAGCCATAAAGAAATTACAAGATTCCAGTGCCATGCCTTGTGCACTGTGAATTTGTGTGGGCCTTTCTATCTGTAGAGTGAGCCCTTCTCAAGGTATACCCCTAGTCCAAGAGTCTTCAAACTTGGCAAGTTTAAGACTTGTGGACTTCAACTCCCAGAATTCCTGAGCTAACATGACTGGAGAAGGAATTCTGGGAGTTGAAGTCCACAAGTCTTAAAAGCTGTCAAGTTTGAAGGCCCCTGCCCTAGTCACTGTCCATTTTTGGCACTTCTGTTTTCCAAGAGCGTCTTCTCCTATCTTGCAAGAAAAGTTGTGGTGGACATTTGCTCAAGAACTGCATTTTGCCACCTCTCACTGTGTGGGCTTATTTATTGTCCTTCTATCTCCTGTTCAACTCTGGGCAATTTACAACCAAGAACCAATACAGTACATATATGTAAAAAGATATAAATATAGAAAAATCTGGAAGAGCAAACTCAAATATGGTTAAGATTTTTGGGGAAAAGCTGAGCAAAGCTGAGAGATGCAATTGTTGTGATGAGAGAGCACAAAAAAAAAAGCAAATCGTTAATTTTTTTTTGAAAAGTTGAAAGGAAGGAGCTTTTTAAAAGGCTGAAGGTTTAAAAGTTTGAATCCTTTAAATAGCTTAACAGATATTTTGGGCTCAATTGCTATCATAAGTCGAAGACTACCTGTATCTGTATATCTTAAGATTCTGAGGGGGTGGAGGAAAATCTGTTTTAATTTTTGTTTTAATTTTATCCCCCTCCCCCTCCCCCCCACTTTAGGTTTATTCTTTAATGGCTTTATCTTCAAGGCTTTCTTTCTCTTCATCATCATTACTAAAAAATCAACTCTTAGCTATGAAGGTGAGTTGAAATTCTGTATGGTTATATTTGCACCTCACAAAAGGTGTTGGAAGCTCAGTGTTGGAAGAGGGATTGATGTTTTGAGAACGAGGGTGGAGTTAAACAGATTCATACTGATTCTGAGGTGACATTTCTCGTTCCTTCAACCAAGTTAAGCAACCATTGACACGAGAGAATGTGGAGAGGCTGGGAAATACACAGAAGGAAAAATCAATTTAAACGATCAAGAGGTAGTTTAGAACATAAAGAAAGCTGGGAAGAAACGTTTTGGATTGTTCAAGTTCAGCCTTAGTGAATTTGCTGGTAGATGTGCATGGGAAATTCCCTTTCGAGATCTACTGAAAAATTAGCCCTTAAAAGTATCTTATGAGATCCCAGATTCCCTGCAATCACTCACAGATAGTATCAAAGATCAGAGCTTAATTTCCTATTCTCATCAGGGGTTAAGGCACTTGCTTTGATGGAACTTTAGGGGGAAAAAACTTGTATGGACGTATAATAAATGCTAAATTTACATGCTCTTCTTTTCAACATTTTGAAACACGTATCAGTTCCGTTAAGGGGGCATCTCTGTCTTTCTCGAAA
Source organism: Bungarus multicinctus (assembly GCA_023653725.1). Taxonomy (NCBI): domain Eukaryota; kingdom Metazoa; phylum Chordata; class Lepidosauria; order Squamata; family Elapidae; genus Bungarus; species Bungarus multicinctus. The sequence continues at coordinate 29,605,178 of CM042848.1, forward strand.
AAATTGTGGAAGGGATAATTTTAGCAAGGTTTTGCATCCATGAGGGCCTCTGCATTCTAGAAAGAGTGCAGAGAAGAGCAACAAAGATGGCTGGAGGCTAAAACACATGAAGAATGCTTGCAGGAATTGGGTTGTGTCTAGTCTAGTGAAGAGAAGAATTAGGGGAACATGAAAGCAGTGCTCCAATATTTGAGGGGCTGCCCCAAAGAAGAAGGGGGGGTCAATCTATTCTCCAAGCATCATTGCTGGATGATTGAGAATCTCCATAGACTTCTAATCTCCCATATAGCTGAGGGCAGGACAAGAAACAATGGATGGAAACCAATCCAGGAGAGAAGCAACCTAGAACTAAGGAGGAATTTCCCCTCAGTCAGAATAATTAGTGGAACAATTGGCCTCCAGAAATTTGGGTGCTCCATCACTGGACATTTTTAAGAAGAGACTGGACAATCATTTCTCTGAAATGGTATAGGGTCACCTGCTTGAGCAAGGGGTTGGACTAGAAGACCTCTAAAGACCCTTCCAACTCTGTTATTCATTTCCATCCTCCAGGGTGGCTCTGATGGCTAAAAGTTATCTAAGTAACTTGGACCTAGTCAAGCTCTAAGAAGCAATTATTTCCATTTTTAAAGGACAAGGGTAGGTGTGATGACCAGGGTGTGGCACAAAAGCAACAAAGTCACAAAAGTAGGTAAACTCCCTTTAATTCCTCCAACTTGGCCTCCAATGTCCAGTTATCATCAGCTGGAGAACAAACAATCCCAAGAACAGTTTTTAAAGGGAATAAATTTAGTCCGAACCCAAAGTATATATAAATTATAAATAAAAACCAACACAAACCATGTTAATTGAGAGAGGGCAGGATAAGGAATTGCAGACTTCCAAAAGATAATGAAACACACATAGTTGGGAGGACACCAGAACCCAGGTAAGACTTTACAAAGATAATGCACACTTGGCTTCCAGCAAGGTGCTGTGCGCAAATGTCCTTTTAAAATCCTGTTTTCCCAGCTGCAGCTAATGAAAGGAATCAGGACCCTTTTCTCCCCTGTAACCCATGTTGCTCTCTTATCCGATCCTCCCTGTGTGCGCTAGAATGCAGAAGGGGTGGGCCTGGGTCTTCCTCTGAATGCCCAGCCGGACTGGGCCCTTCTCCAGCTTCCTCCACAGCCACCAGAGCCACACTCCCACTCCCTGTCAGCTGTTCGACCTCCCCCTTGGAATCAGACTCCAACATGGGCATGACAGTAGGTCTGGTTCCCTTATAGTGAAAAATGAGCAAATACCTTAAAGTAAATAGTGGGTAATTTTGCAGAGATGAGGTATGGAAGAAAACTTATTATTAACCGCTCTAATCTTTACTCTTCCTCCTCTCCTCCTCCCTTCATCCCCCCCTTGCTTTCTCCAGCCACTCTTGGTCTTACTGCGGCAGCTGGCATCATTGGAGCGCTCCTCTTAGTAGGATGTTGGTGGCGATTTGGCCTTGTGATCCCCTGTATGCTAATAGTAGGAGTAGTGCTGGGGTCTCTTGTGTCGTCTGCACTTTTCTTCACTCCAGTAGGTAAGTGGTAGAAACCCTTCTCTGGTCTCCACTAAACATCTGAGAAGAGGAATAGTAGAAAACACTTGTAGCTTAGGTTTTAGATTTTGGCAGTGGTTTGCTCTCAGCGGGACTTTGATAGAAGTGTCCTATTTCTTGTTAGCTTTTATATGTCTTGTGTGCTTTTCTCTCCTCTACAGAGTGGAGAGTGGGTCTACAAAAAGCCACTTGTAGAGACTAAGAAGCATTTGAAATGTAGATTTATACAGGTGGCTATTACGGATAAGTTGGGTTGACAAAATCAGAAACGAGATGGTGATAAACCACCTGGGAAAGCCAAGGGTAATCATCGCAACCATAAAAAAGCAAAAGTTAGAATATTTCGGGCATGGGATACGACACCCGGGAAAAATACAGCATCCTTCACTTCATCCTCCAAGGAAAGATTGAAGGTGAATGAGGTCGAGGCAGAAGAAGAACATCATGGCTTCAAAATCTAAGGGACTGGGACAAAACTCAGCAGCCCTTTTTCATGCAGATGTTGATAAACAGGATCGTCAACATCCGATGACAGATATGGCACAAGAAGTTGGTCACTTCATATTGAAGCCTAGTAGTCTGCCAAGGGGCGTGGTGGCTCAGTGGCTAAGATGCTGAGCTTGTCGATCAGAAAGGTCGGCAGTTCGGTGGTTCGAATCCCTAGCACTGCGTAACGGAGTGAGCTCCTGTTCCTTGTCCCAGCTTCTGCCAACCTAGCACTTAATGCAAGTAGAAAAATAGGGATCCCTTTGGTGGGAAGGGAACAGCGTTCTGTAGGCCTTCAGTGTTTAGTCCTGCTGGCCACATGACCACGGAGACATCTTTGGACAGCGCTGGCTCTTCGGCTTTGTAACGGAGATGAGCAGCGCTCCCTAGAGTTGGAAACGACTAGCATGGATATGCAAGGGAAATTTTTACCTTTACTTTACCTAATCTACCAAAGGAGCAGTTAACAAGCATATTGATTTAGAGTCAGCATATGAACACGTAAAAAAGAAGATTCAAATAACCAATCAACAAGAGAATCAACTTTCCCAGGGAATCAAGTTTCCCAGAATTTACAAACGGCCAATCACGCAACCAACTGACCACACCGGCATGCAAGACATAAATAAGCTAAAGAGGTATAGGACAAGCTACTTCGACTGAAGTCCCATTGATGATGTTACCTAGCTTGGTAATGAAATGTTCAGTAGCTAAATGGGAAGCACGGAGAGGAAATAATTGCCAAAATGTTAAAAGAGTACAGGAAGTCCTTGACGTACGGCCACAACTGAGCGCAAAATTTATGTTGTTGAGTGAGTTTTGCCCCCATTTTACAATCCTTTTTGCCTTGCAGTTGATCAGTTAGTGACCTGGTTGTTAAGTGAATCCGGCTTCCCCATTGATTTTGCTCATCAAACGGTCACAAAAGGGGATTACACGATCCCCGGGACGCGTCTGAATGTTGATCACATGATCATGGGGATGCCGCAAAGGTCGTAACTCTGAAAGACGGTCCTAAGTCGCTTTTTTCCATTCTGTTGTAACTTTGAATGGTGACTAAATGAACTGTTGTAAGTCAAGGACTGCCTGTAATTGCAATGATTTGCTTAACTGTGATAAAAAGATGGTAAGATTGGGTGTGACCCAGTAGTGGGATTCAAATATTGTTGCCACCAGTTCAGTGGGCGGGGCTGGGGGGGGGCACACTTTGCGTGCGTGCACACTTTGCATGCACGCGTGCACCAAATGTGCACTTTGCACAGGCACAGAGGTGTTTGCACAGGCATAGAGGCATTCTAACTCGCCTCCTGCAAGCCTGCACGATCCCGATCACTTCCGCAGCTGCCGCACAGCACTCTTCTGTGCCATGCAAAGCAGCTGCACTTCAAATTCAGCAGATTAAAGTGAGTATGGGAGCCTGGGCGGGCAGGTGGGCCCAACAGCAGAGCGGCGGAGAGAACCAGTTCGGTCTCCGCTGCTCATCGCTTCTACCGGACCGAACCAGTCGAATACCACCACTGGCATGACCCATTTAACAATCACTTTGTCAAGACAAAAATATTTCTCTGGTCTTTTAGAGTTGTCAACAGAAAGGGAGTGGGGGAGGAGTAATGCATACCTTAGATAATGGCTAGGCAGCCAAAGCTTCTGGTGACAAGATTACCGGAAAGCATGATTGATGACTCTTGGCTATGGATGTGTCCCATTGGAGAATATACATCCAGGGGGTGAGGGAAGACCAGGGTCAAGGGGGAAATGAATGATGTGTCTCAGAGTCGACTGCACCCAGATAACGCTGACATGGTCACTCCTAATAAATGTTTTTTTTTAAACTCTGAGAGATGCGGCTAGAAACACATGATTCAAATGGGGGTGGATTGTCTTTGCTTTACTAATGGAAATTCTGTTCCATTGCCTCTTGGGGTTGCAAGTCAAGGACTTACCTGTTTAGCCAAAATCTCCACCCCTGAGTCACTTATCAAGGGCAAGTCCACCGCCCTTGAAGCTAAATTATGATGTTTCCTTTTAACAAAAGTGAGTTGTTTTCTTTAGGGAAGGAAATTTCATTAGAATGGTCTTCATTTTAGGATTTGACAATTTGGCAGTAATGAAAGAGAGGTTATAAATCTGTTTTTGTTGTTGTTGTTCCAGGAAATTATAGAATTTTTCAAGATAATGCTGTTTTCTGGGTCACCTTCTGTTGCGTTGCCTTGGTGATTCCAGTCATTTTTGTCTGCTGCCCCAGAGTTGTAAGTACTTCTGAAAGTTGAACATGAATTTCGATTTTCCTGGGCTGGGAGGTGAAAGAGATGCGATGTCTGAATTATCTTTAGCAAACTTTGGCCTTGTGTTTTACAACTCTGGCCCTTAATTGCTTATAAAAAGGCCATCATCAAGGACAATGCTCAACATTTAAGGATGACTGATATTGGACTATGTTTATGTCCCCAACAGAAGAAAAAAAATATCTGAGATATATGAGAATCCCACCAAATGATCTGCTTTTTCCAGTTATAGACAAACATGTTTTGCTGAAATAAACTTCCATGTGCAAAATCCAATTTGATTATATTTTGCACTAATCTCTTTGAAACCAACCGCTTGATGTTTTAGTTTTGGTTTAGTTTTTAGTTTACTTTATTGTCATTGAACCTCGTACAATGAAATTAAATGCCATCTTCAGTGTACATTATGACTATGAAAATAAACACAAACACACCTCCTTCACATTCTATGCAATTGAATTGAAAACCTCTGATATTGCATTAACATTGCACAATACAGTAGAATTCAAAAGAGCTACTGCCCTGGGATAGAAGCTGTTTTTCAGCCTATTTGTCCTTGTTTTTATTATCCTGTACCGTCTGCCAGATGGTAATAGTTCAAAAAAAGAGTGCCCAGGATGAGATGAATCTTTGAGATTGTTTTGAACTTTCTTAAGGCAGTGGGAGCTATAAAGCTCTTCCAAAGAGGGAAGAGGGCAACCCATGATCCTCTGGGCAATGACGTTAACCCTCTGGAGTGCTGTCCTATCTGCCATGGTGCAATTGGCAAACCATATAGAGGTACAGTAAGTTAAGATACTCTCTCTGGTGCAGCAGTAGGTCACCAGCAGAACTCTCTATGTTCACCTGAATATGTATGTTGAAGGACCATTAAAAAACTTGGAGACCCAATAAGTTGAAAAATTGGTTAATTTTGCCTCTTGAATTCAATTTCTCAGCAGAATAATTAAGAACAAATCTCCATGTGAAACCTGGTTCCAGTATATACTTTGGATGGCTTTCCTTCCATAGAGCACTGTCAAATAAGACAGACACCAAAAGGCATTTGTGTTCTTTCTCTTAGCTCAACATCTTGACTTGTGGGGTTGTCGGTTCCTACACCGTTGTGTTGGCCACAGCATGTTACATCTATACCAGCCTCTCTTACATTGGCATAGATCTACTCCGGAGGATTCTGAATGAAGACTTCAAGAGAACTTACACCAGTGTGCCCTTCCAACCCAACGGTAAGCTTTGCGTTGGGCGAAGTTGGGTGCCTGGAGGATCAGACTCACCAATGAGGGCATTTGAGTAAGCCTGTGATATCTCTTTCTCTAAAAATGTTCTCAAGACCATGGAGAACCAATGGAAGTTGAGGGGAAAATAATGGAAGCAGTGAAGATGCTTAGCTTGAACGGTTTTGAAGTCTACGGAGTTTTCTCCACCATCCAGGTCATGGTTGTCCCAAAGGTGCTTTTTCAAAAGGCAACTTAGGGACTTTGTTGTTGTTTCCTTGAAGATGTTTTGTTTCTCATCCAAGAATGGAAGAAGCTTCTTGGATGAGAAGCAAAACATCTTCAAGGAAAAACCAAGGAAGTCCAGTTCAGAGTTTTGCAGCATAAATTCAGCACCAAAAAAGTAAACACAAATGGCTGGTGCTTCATTTAACGTCTTTATAAATATATTAAGTAAATTTTACAATACTGTTGTAGATTTCTCCAACATGGAGCACACTCGAACCGAAACAGACATGTTATAGGTTCAAAGGAGAACAGCAGCTCAACTTCAGCAGACAAGCAAGCAAGTTAGTTTCTCTTTCACTTTAGAGCTGAGCACAGAACAGAGATAAACCACGCCCAGATTCTCTCTTTATGTTTCAGCCCTCAATTCAGCTCTCATTGGCTGACTTTGTTGCTAAGCTCTATTCCAGTTCATGAATATACTCTGACACAGTTGCCTCTTGAAAAAACACTTTTGGGACAACCATGACCTGGATGGCGGAGAAACTCCATAGACATTCCATGGTGCATCATCCACAAAGCAAGATGGCTGGTTCCATGGTGAGGTGCCCATTGCAGTTGGTCTCCATGCCTTCAATTCAGCACTTGGCTAAAGAGAGTTCTCTTATTTGTTAGCTTTTGAAAGCTGATTTATACAGGTAATCCTCGACTTACAACTGCAACAGAACCCAACATTCCCGTTGGAAAGTCAGACATTTGCTAGGTGAATTTTGCTCCATTTTACGACCTTCCTTGCCCCGAAGGTTGTTCAGCGAAGCAGCTTCTTGGATGAGAAGCAAAACGCCTTTCAGGGAAAACCAAGGAAGCCCAATTTCCTTTTGAGAAAGTACCTTTGGGATCAACAGTTTTGAAGGCTTCGAGGAAGTCTGAATAAACAAACAGGCCTTTGGACTTAAAAGAAAAGGGGAGCTGAAACCAGTGGTGGGATTCAAATTTTTTTTTACCACTGGTTTGGTGGGTGTGGCTTGGTGGGCACCCTTTGCGCGCACGTGCAGAGGGTTTCCTACTGACCTTCCCCTGCAATCCTACATGCTCCCTGTGTCTTTAACCACTGACGCCTAGCAATCCGCTGTGCCGCGCGAAGCAGCTGAGCTTCAAAACCAGGAGATAAAGGTCGGTATAGACCCGGGGCAGGCGGATGGGCCCAGCAGCTGTTCATTGAAGCAAACCAGTTCGCTCCTGGGGTGGGATTCTACCGGTTTGGCCTGGTTTTATAGAACCGGTAGCTCCAAAGAGCAGCTGACACCGAACCGGTTCGCTGTGACGATCTTCTGGTCATCTGTTTCACCTGCCTGCCTGAGCTCTAGACTGTCCTTTAGTCTCTGCTTTTTCCTCCTCAGTTGCTTTGCGCGGCACAGCTGAGTGCCGCTCATCAGCTGGAGCAGGTGAATGCTTGCCGGACCTGGCAATTTATAAGTAGTGCGAATGCGGGTATTTGGCACGCGCGAAGTGAACCAGTTTTTATGCCGGTAGGATCCCACCCCTGGTTCGCTCAGAGATGATCCTTGGAGCTACCGGTTCGGCTGCACCGGGCCACACTGGTATAATACCACCCACGGTGGAAACATTCTAACTCCATGTGTGACTTCATCTTGTAGATATTATCCTCCTGGCCGTTTGGACTATGTTGGCAATCGGAGGAATCACCTTTCAGTTGCGCCGAGAAAGGCACGAGGCTCCTTTCCCACCGCACCCGTATCGGCTATGGAAGCGTGAGAAGGAGCGCCGAGTCACCAACGTCTTGGATCCCAGCCACCATGTTCCTCCCTTGAGAGAGAGGGTCCATAATAAACTGTCCCAGATCAAGGACCTCTTTCAGAAAGAGCAGGCGGCTGGCGAAAGAACCCCGCTGCTCTTATAAACTGATTCATGGATGGGAAGGCTTGAGAAACGTGGATGGAGACCACGTGGGAAGGCTTGAGAAATGTGGATGGAGACCATGAAAGCCAAGGACTTTCTCGGTGGTATTTTCCATCAAACTGGAGAAGAATCCACGGTTGTCCGAGACAAATCTACTTGTATTTTGTTTTCAAGCGCTGTAGCAGCCAGGAAGGGTTTTTTTTGTCTGTAATTTTAATCTTTGATAGTAAAAAAATGTATGAAGGGTAGAATAGAAAGGTAGATGAATAAGCTGAGTGTGCAACTTGGAAACTTCAGAGCCCTGAGACAGAAAATGATAATTTCTTATTTCAGTCCCAAAAGGCAACCCCTTTTAAGGGGAAATTTAGGTTCTGAACAGGATGTGTGCAAAGTGTTGAGGAAGAAAAAAAATTGTGGCCTTTGTGCTCTTAGGCATTGTGAATTGTGGCCTTTGTACTCTTAGGCATTAACTTGGATGATTGGAGCTAGTAAATAGCAGGTTTCAATTGTCAAGCAACACTAAAAATGGAATTTTCTTTGGACTGTGGTTTACTAGTTGTGTGTGTGAGACAAACAAAAGAGTTTGACTTTGAGAAATGGAAGAAAGGGTGGGTTTTCTCAAAGCCTGTAGCAAAACTCTCCATTTATTTTTTAAAAGGCTAAGAAAAGTGAATGATCTCTGCAGTTGAGTGCTTTTTTTAAAAAAAAAAGAATAACCATGTAATCTAATGAGTTTTAACAGCAGTCCGTTTTCAGATTGGGCTGCTGTTTGTTTAGAATTAATTGGTGTAAAATACCTTTTCTCTAATATTTTTATAAGATAAAAAAAAAATGAGTACATCAAAGCATCTTTTGATATTCTGGTTGAAAAAATGTTTTAAAAAAGCCCATGAAAAAAATGTATTCCTTACAATAAGCAGAAAGCATTAGGCAACCTGCTGTACAAGGGGGTGAGAGTGTTTTAAATCATGATTTAATGTTTTTTCTCTTATCTCCTGTGGTTTATATTCAGCCTTAGGGAAAACAGGTTCTTTTCAAATTGAGCATACAGTACTTATGTTGGTTAGTTGTGCAGATCCAAATCCCAAATTATTTTACCCTGACTATTCTGAACAGCTATCATTTCTGCAATTTGGGAGAACAAAAAAGCGATCCAAGGCAAGAGAACTACTCAGTTTTAATTTATTATGGATAAAAAAACACACATGTAAATAATGTTAGTTATATTCCGACCCTGCTCAATCTTGGAAATGTATTGAGAAATCCCCCACCCCCTTTTTTTTTAAAAAAGGGATTTTGTGACGTTTCTAAACTGTGGAACTAAGTTCCTGAATCTTCTGAAGGTATGGAGCTTAAATTTTCCTCTGATAAAAATTTCCTTCTTTTTCCCAGTTGTGAAAGCTATTCCTATAAATCGAATAGACTTTAAATGCTTTTTGTCCCCGTCTCCCCCCAGTGCAATGTTTACAAGATGAGGAAACTTATTTTTTCCATCTCCCCTTTCTGTTTTATAGAACTATTCGTTGCACTGATAATTTCTTAGACTGTTTACTCATGTTGAAAGTCCACATAATTGGGAACGGGGAGGAGGAGTGTCCAAAATCGGCTGAAAAGCACAAATTGCGGTGATTTTTTACCCAATCCAGCCAAGAGATTTATTTTTTAACCGAGAAAATAAGTGCCTAGCCAAACCAGCCAGGCCTGTTATATCTTCTGTTTAAGGGATACGTGATACGCCTTCTATTTTTCTTAGTGCAGAAAAAAAGCAATTTATTCCTTTGCTAACTCACCCTGTGTCCACATATGTGGCAGATAAAGAGGCTGCAGAACAGATCGTGCTGCAGCTGTATTGTACTTTGTCAGTCCTGAAAAACAAAAATGTAAATTTTCAGACTGGTTATCTAAGTTGTGTCTTTCTGCTGCAGTTTTTGAAGCTCTAAAGCCATTCTTGTATTTGACCTTCAAAAAGTGTATACCTGAAATAATTTTAAATGCATGCAGTAGATTTGATAAAGGGGCATGTCCATAATCTGTAGCAGCTATTCATAGGTCAGCTGCATTTAAGGTTGAAAAGTAAAGATAATCAAACATGCCTCCAGCACTTTCATATTGCAGGCTACTTTTTAGTGCTGAGATAAATTGCCACTCTGATGGCATGGTACTCAGGAATCAAACCATTAGCTATTTTTAACGTGCTATAATTGACAGTACAATAAACAAAACAAAGTCACCCAATCCCTTTTTATAATAAACATTAAATTTAAAATGGAAGTGAGAGCTGAGTGATTTTTCTTCCTACAATACTATCCCTATCTTGCCTTTTAGCTACGAAGACTTAATGTTTTCCAGTCCAGAAGAAGAGCAAAGTGTTCAAAGCCACCTTGATATTCCAAAGGAACTATAGAAATAAAGTGGCTATTTGACTCATTTGGGATTTGGGAAGAAATCTCCATGGTAGGACAAATGTATAAAAGGGCTTCTGAACTGGCATCAGGTCCCTTAAGTCACCTACAATGGTCAGAGATGTGTGCTGTTCTTTTTACTCTGTGCACTAAGCAGGGCTGTCCTAACCAGCATTGAAAGTACAAGAGGAGATCCTGGTTAGCTTGCCTAGCCTCCCAAAAGCAAGATTTCATCTTCCCCTACCAAACTTCCAAGAAATTTGCTACAACTAACAGAGCCTTGCTGGTTTGGTCTTCACATTCAAGGACCACTGAGTGTATTTCCTGACTGATAAACCAGAGACCACAGAAGATTCAGGGTTGAATTTTGCACTGTTACAGTAAGGGAAGGGTGAAGCCAAGCCAAAGTTCGCCAACAGGTCCCCAAGGCCTTCTATCAACAGGTGAGGGTGAAAGATTTGCATTGCTCCTTCAGTTTTTGCTGTTGAAATTCAGGAAAGCTCCAGGAGGCCACAAAATTATATGTAAGGGTTTTATGTAGCATTTGACCTACTTTGCTCAGAAGGGCAAACGTTGAAATCCATCATCGTGAGATTTCTTACCTTTGGAAAAAGGCAAGCATGTAGGTTCATGAGAATTATGTCCTTTGCTGCTGCTGAACTGCTCTCTAGTTAGGGGATCACTAGCAACAAAGTATTTGCACACAAAATGGTATTTGGGAATGTGGAATAGATTATCATGAATTGTAAATTAGGGATCCTTAGTGCTCTCTGACCTTGGTTGTTTTCTTGCAAGTTCATTATTCCCAATAGGTAACATCATCAGTGATCATGTTACCTAGTTTGGGTAATGAAACTTCTGCCAAAACAAAAACAAAAAACCCCAAGCTCAGAGAGCATCAAGGGCCCTGAGCGACAAATATTCTTTATCAGAACTGTAAATTGCTTGGTTTGAAAAGCTGTAACGCAACTATGATTGAAGGAATCTGAGTCACTTTGTGGACTTTTCTGTTATGCAATTTTTCCCTGCCTATACTTAGGTTGAAAAGTCCAATTGTAATTGGCTTTAATTCTTTTATCTTCCAGCTGTTCCTAACAGTTTGTATTAGTTTCTTGCAGTCCTATCCAATAGAAAAAAAAAACTTAATTCTTACTAAGAATTAAGATTGTGCCCAACAAGAAAAAGGACTGGATTTGATCAACTGTTCCTACATATTCTTGGAGTTTTCTTCTGTGGCGATAAGAGCTATGAGAGGCAGGATTTCATTTCTCCAACTCTTTAACTGTTGAAACATCTACCCAACCCGGTTTACTGGTAAAAATAAGTTTACTGTAGATTGCATTCTCACCAATAAGGTAATTTCAAGCATTGGCAATACAAAAATGAGATAGAAAATAGCCATGCCACACGAGAGAAAAAGTAAAATGGTAGGTACGCCCCTTGACAAATTAAGGTTTCAACTAGGTGACCACAGTAAGTTACACATACAAGTTATTTTTCAAGCATGCTTCCATAAATAATTATTGGTGAGCTGATGACATCTATTTCACAAACTTAAAAAGTTTCCACATTTACATAAGGTTCTGAGGAAGACTGCATTTTGACAGTGCTGTATCATGTGCACAACAGATAGTTTTTACTTTACACACCAAATATCAAGAAAATATTTTTTGTTCACTCCTATTTACAAACATATCTTAGAATTTACAAAGGGGGATACATATCTGAGAAATTCTTATCTAGAGAAGGAAAACATGTTATACAAATTCTTGTGCTCAGCCTAATAGATCTTTTGCCTACAGCTTGCTTTGCAAAGTTAGAATTCATCTTTCTAAGCAAAAATTATGAATAAATTCCTTTTTACTGAGGTATTTAATGAACTGGGTATCGATATAAACATCTGAATATTGAAATTAGCAATATATTTTGAGCAGCTTATTTTTGAAAAATATTGGCATTAATATAAATAAGCTGTGGAAAGTATTTTAAGACTGGAATGCCAGATAATAAAAATTATCTAGAAATATGTCTAGAGTTCAGCTAAACATTTTTGTTGGCTAAATATACACTATGTTTGAATGAATGCTAAAAATATTTACCAATAAAAGCATAATAGTAGGTCTCAATTTAAAATCAGAATTAAATAGTTGCAGAATAGAACTATGATTCTCCCCAGCCAGCATGATAAAATTACTGGTAAGCTTTTAATGAGCTTAACAAAACTTCTAGGAACAACTTGGGAAAAATATTATGACAAGACATGCAAATTTGGTCCAAAACTATCACAACCAAGTGTTATTCCAAGCAAATTTGAGAATTTAACACACTTCCCTTCCGTTTTTAATTTTATGTACATTCCTTGAATAAGTGGGAAATAAATTTCAGCTCCTCTAGTTAGGGTTAATAAATGGTCTATAAATGACTAATGGAGGCCTACTTTTTAGCCAGGCTCCCTGAAGACTAGAATCTCCTTACAAAAAATGCATTTGATCATTTTCAAAAAGGTTCAGCTTATCAAGACAAATTTACCTGTTTTTCCATGTCGTTATGTTAGAACCATGATTCATTTGCCAGACCACCTGCCCCTCGTATACAAAAACAGCGGCTCCCACTATATTTTTGAAAAGGGGCTTATTAAAGTCGAAGGTTAAGGCTTATTCTTAAAGAGACTCTTGCCTTAATTCCCAAGTACCCTTCGTGCATGGAGGCAAATTATGAAAGAAACTATCCCGTTTCTTCTTTCAACTGGTAGATACTCAACTTCCTGATAAAGTCATTCTGCAAATTCTGGGATAACTTTCCAAAAAAGAGCTATAATGTTTCACAGGCTAGGAGTAAAAAAGGATAAAGGCATCTAAACTCATTGTGTGCAGGGAACCCCGCTGAACCCCACTGCTTTTAGGTATCGGCATGAAGTGTTTCCCAATCCTTAATTGGATAATTGTCATCTCCAAAAATATTCTATAAAACTCTCAAGCATTTCATAAGCATTTTTTTTAATTCACAGGATATCTCACACGAAAGCACATAAGAACCTCGTTATTTACATACAAGTTAATGACTTATCTTGACTTACTGAAAGGTAAGAAAAAGTTCTTGCATGTTTATGCTAACTAAAACATGATGTGGGATCTGTTAAATTTCATAGGGATCTAAACAGATTTTTTTCTTTTGTAATTTTACCATATTTCCCATCAGTTACTGGTAGTAAAAGAATATATTTCAGAAATACTTCAGTGTGCAAAAATTCCCTTTACTTTTATTGCTTACTGACTGATCTTAACACGTCCTATTAGTGCCTAAGTTTTGAGAAGAGTTAAAAATATTTAACATCAACAACAAATGTCAGCAAATTTCTCACCAGCCCCACCAAAATAATCTTTTTAGAAAGGTGCTGTTATTCTTGTGGAATTATTTATATTTAAAAATGAAGTTCCTGCCCATATGAAAGAGAGTTTCAAGTGTTACACTAGCAAATCCACTAAAACCGAATTCTTAAAAAACAACAACCCCTCAAATTTAGGAAAGCAACAGATTAAAAACATCAGCAATACAGCAACTCTGTCCTGGAGTAGATCAATTACTGTATATGACTGTGCTTTGAATATTTTCCTCCACCAATCGCTGATACGTGATGTAAAAGAATCAACCGGATTTAGGATATATTAATTTTTCAATGCCCATTAGAAAATCTCTGCTTTGATAACTTTTTGCTGTTAAAACAGACGGTGTTCATAAGAGCTTTAATTTTTTCTCAGGCTCAAGTCACTGTTTGTTACTAGTGCTGACAGAGATGTACTTTCTGAGGCATCTTCCTTAAGATTCAGGAACGATTCTCTGGTTATCTGCAGTATTTCTCTCAGTCCTTTGTTTTCCTGCTGTAAGCAACAAAACAATGCTTTTAAAGCGGCATGACAAAGAATTAAAATGCTCTTCCCCTTCCCAGCACTAAGTTGTTGTTACTCTTTCCTGAACGACTTCTGCTATCTTTCTTCAAGGTTATCTCCACAATCTTCTACAATCCTGTCCCTTGAGGTGGTGGTGATGTCCCACCCTTGAATACCAGAGTACCAGCGTACTTGCCCAAGCTAAGTGTCTTTTACTAGAGGAGTTACTCATTAGAGGCCACTAGGGCACAAAGATTTTCTTAGGAATATTTTAATTTTTTCAAGCATATGGAAAAGTACTAAAATTAAAGATTATGCAGAAGATACACTTTTCTTTGATTTGAAAGTCTGACGTCTCTTGTTCTCACTATAAGGGATGGGGAAAACAAAAGGACCTTGTAAAGGTTGAGGCAATAGTACTCTGCCCATGCAAAATACTGATAGTCCTTGACTTACAACAATTTAACTTCAGATAAGTATGTGACTTTAACATTCTTATCTTAATAATTCTTTGAATCCACTAGTTTAAAAATAATGTATTCATTTTTCCAGAGTTTAAATCCTACCTCAAGCTGAAAAATACGTTCTTGTTCTTTGCAACCCTGCTGCTCATCAATTTCAATGGCTTTTCTCATTACTGCTGCCATTTCCGTGATTTGGTCCACGTGTACTTGCAATTCCTAAATCAAGAGTAAAGCAATGTTAACAAAGGACAATACTTTTGTTTTAAAATATCTCCTGAATGCTGTTTTGATGTTACAACAGATTGTCTTCATAATCATAATTGTATAATCAAAAAACAAAACTTGTTTGTTTTGTTCATATTTCTAAGTCTCATATTTCCTCCACAATATGAAGAGCTTTGTAATAAATAGTTTTCAAGTCATTACATTATTCCTTTATAAATCGAATATTAATTATGGCCACAGACATCTGAAATTGTGTGGATCTGAATTTCCGTAGTTCCTAGCAATGATTATGCTGGTGGAAAATTCTGGGAGTGGATGCCTACATACTACATCTCTAAAGCTTTATAGAAACCATGGTTGAGTATCATTTTTATTTATTTATTTATTAAATTTCTATACCGCCCCCTCTCCCAAAAAAGGGACTCGGGGCGGTGCACAGCCAACTAAAAACAAAAACAATATATACAATTAAAACACATTAAAAACAATTACATTAGAGGCCGAATATATAATTTGAGAATATAAAACTAATAAAAAATTTAAAAATTTAAAATACCAAGTTTTAATAACCCCAAAAATCGTTACTGGGCCAGGCCGGCCTATTGAAAAAACAGGGTCTTTACTGCGCGCCGGAAGGTCTAAACGTCAGTAATGGCCCGTATCTCCGGGGGCAAATCGTTCCAAAGGGAGGGAGCCCCCACAGAGAAGGCCCGCAGCCTCGGCGCCGCCAACCGGCAACGACCAGGCGGCGGAACCCCAAAGAGGCCAACGCTGTGGGAGCGCACTGGGCGGCGGGAGGTTGTTGATGGCAGCGGGCGGCTTCGTAAGTTTTGTTGCTGTGATCCACCCAGAGATGACATGGGAGGCAATACAAATCAAATAAAATCAGTCAATGTTTTGTAACCTTCCTTTTGAGATTTTTCAGCATTTATTGGCTAATAAGGAATCCACATTCACATGTATATAACCGCTAAAGTGATCTACTAGGACAGATATTATTTCGGAGTGCCAGGTCTGGTACAAGAGATAGCTCCACATACCAGAGGGTATTGATTTAACTACTAGTCCTCGACTTGCAACAGTATCTTTAGTGACTGTTCAAAGTTACAGCAGCACTGAAAAAAGTGACTTGTGACAATTTTTCACACTTACGAACTCTGTAGCATCCCCATGTTCATGTGATCAAAATTCAGATGCTTGGCAACTGACTTGTACTTATGACAGTTGCAGTTTCCTAAAGTCATGTAAACCCCTTTTGTGACCTTCTGACAAGCAAAATCAATGGGGAAGACAGATTCACTTAACAAGCATATTACCAACGTATCAACTGAAGTGATTCACTTAACTGTGGCAAGAAAGGTTGTAAAATGGGGCAAAATTTATTTAATAACTGTCTCACTTAATTTTGGGCTCAACTGTGGCCATCAAGTTGAGAACAACCTGTTCTCAACTTGATGGCCAGATTTGATTTTGTAAATCTTTTTTCTATCATTGCCATTTTGCAGGTCAAGAATGTAAAATCTGATTTAAGTAAAGCCCAATGCCAGAAGAGATTTACACAAACATTAAGGGCCTGCTACCTTGGAGTGCTGTTCCTTTAACTTCATAATTATACCCGGATCATCTTTTTTGCTGGCCATGAGCAATCTAAACATCTGTTCTCTATATTTGCTCATGATTAGCTCCAAGGCACACTGATGTTCTTCAAGAGATGTTCGGAGTTCTGTTAGAAAACACAGCAAATTTAATATGCACATGTATTTTTTATTATTTATTAAATGTATACATAAGTAACCCTATGTAAATACAACCCCCCCCCCCTTTCTACTTGATAAATAAAATAGAATCTTGGTTGTCTTTTCTCCTGAAGAAATTTCTATCTGTGCAAATAATTCAAATAATATGAAATATATCAGCAATTTCCAAAGTTTTTATTTATATGGACTACTATTTCTTCATCATGAAAAGCCCTTACACAAAATCATGCATTGAAGTATTTTGCAGCATAACATATGAATGATGGAAGTAAAAGGGGGTACTGAAAGTGCAGCTATAATTAGAATAGCATTCATAATAACCTCTGGCAAAAGGGCTGCCATTTAAATTTACAAAATATTACATCACAAAAATATTTGTAAAGCCAATTACTATTGTGAATGGGACTCAGGAAAAAAATTTGTTGCTTTTGACTCCAAATGCTGCATGCTTCTAATGCTATGTTAAGAATGGTACATTAAAATGTACCATTCACACACACATACTAAAGCACCAGAAGTTGGAAATAATTGCAATAGGTGCTTCAGGTATTTTACTGGCTTATGCACACATCATAATATAAAGATTTATTGATGTACTATTGTAAGCTATTAAGTATTTGGCTACCCTAATAAAGCATGCTGAATTTTAAAGAGAAACCATGGACTATTTTGATAGTAAACAGGACTCTTCTTAAACTGAATTTTTATTAACCTTTATTTTCTTGTTGTAGTTCTCTGATCTGTCTATTTTCCTGCTGGATACCTAAGACCAAGGAAGAACGAGGTCTATGTCTTGCTACTTCGTTAAGTTCTTGAATTTCTTCCTGGTACTGAAATTATAAAACAGACAGAACAAATTTCAATTTTAAAACCAGACATTTTTAAACAGTATAATTAGTATTATGAACCCACAAAACTTTGTCTTTATATCTTCCAAATGTGAATTTAAAAGCTGAACACTTCAAACAACTTAACCATAAAATACAGCATATTTAATTTTTTCATAAAATTCCATTTCAGTAAAACTGAACTCATTAAAATATCTGCTGTCTGAAATATTAACATACTGCAATCATATTATAAATTGTTATGTTGCTATAAATATTAAAAATATTGCAACAGATTAAAGAATACCAAATTTACCAGTGCATAGGTAAACATTGTAATATTGCTTAAATGCAAAAAAGCCTACAACTTATCACATTCATCTGGCACCTTCTCTAATTAAGAGGTGGACAGCAGGTTTTAATGGTACCATTTCAGAAGTTGGAAAACAGATTTTAATTAATTTTGGATTACATAATTTTTTATTGCTGTTCATGTTTACATTCTTGGTTCACAGTAAGAAGAAAATTTAATCAGAGTTGAGCAATAAAATGTAAAACAAGTTCCATTTTGAAAGTAAATACATGATGATTTATAAAATTATGTGTATTAATTGAACTAATCCATTTTCAAATTTCAAATTTTTTCCTCCTCTTTATAAAGTAAAATGCCATTTTTAACTGAAATGCTCATGCAAGAAAGATAATTCAGTATCTTACAGCCTCATCAAAATAAAAGCGTAGAACTGAGTGTCTTGTACTTTTAAGTCTGCACATTTTAAAATACCACAATGAAGCAGTTAGTTTCTGAATCACAATTATTGAGAAGAGAAACCTGTTTCATTGCTTCCACTCGTTTGTTGAGATCGGTAGTTTGTTCAATGAGAACTTCTGCTGCAGTGTCATGCTCTCTTAGTCGTTCCACTAACGCTTTGGCATCAGCTAGGGCCTTCTCAATTGTGCAACTCATTTCTAAAAATCAAAATAAAAGATAATGTTATATACCATCTATCCTTCCACTTTGTCAGAAACAGTGTAAGTTGCCTGGCATCCTGAACATGCAGGCTGAAGTATGAAAGTGTGAGACTTTTCCTTTTGTTAATGTCATTGAAGGTTGATTTTATATCCTTTACTCAGGGGTGGGATACTACTGGTTCGGGATTTATAAGGGTCGGTGATTGAGCAATTTAGCACGCTGCTTGCAGAGAAGCAGCCTTTGAAACAGCCCTCTTTTCCTGCTTTTTTAACTGCAGCTGTGCCTCATTCAGCAGCTGAAGTTGAAAAATCAGGAAATAAAGATCAGGTAAGAGCCCGGGTGGGCAAAAACATCAGCAGACATAGAACCGGTTCTATGTCTGCTGCTCTTCAGAGCTACCGGTTCTACAGAGGTGGACAGAACCAGTAGAAACCCACCCTTGCCTTTACTGTTTTATTCTATTAGCATCTTGATGCAATACAGAAGCAAGATTAATGGACTTCTGCACAGGATTGTCTTAATTTATATCACTTGTAAATCACAGCTCTTGGAAATGATAGTACCATTCTTCCAATCTGGATGTCCTGTATTTTGAACAGAATATTAACTGTCACCCTACATGTCCTGAAACTTATCATACTGGGAGACCTTTTAATTTTTGAAACAGTATTGTATAAGTGTATGAGGCCTCCTTGTGACCCTGATACATTGAATGAGGCTTCTGCACTGACAAATATACAATAACAATGTAAAAAAACATTTTGCACCCTCATAATATAACATAAGAACTAGGGGAAACTTTAATAAGTTTTGATTTCACAGAAGGAATCTATTGCTTGTAGTTATTGTACCCTTGCTAAATGGTGACATTGGTAAAATACACAAGCAATTCAGGCCACCCCTTCCTGTTCAAAGGTATTATCTGTCACAAAGTAACCGTAACAACAAGAACCTACTTTACAAATTACCCTAATTTAATACTTCCTGCCTGACACATTTGTATGTGTAGAGTTTTTATAACAGAAAAGGAAATCACAAATGAGTCTTTAAATAAAGCTTCTAAATTTAAACATAACTTTTTGCAAAAGTTTTCTTACTGTTTTTAGATATTTATTGGTTCTCTGAATTAATTTGTTTAGAAATTCTCTTCACTGATCATTGATCATTCTCACTAACCTAGGGAAATCTGAATATCAAATTTAGTGGATGGATGTATCAACTTGACACAGGCATTAAACTACAATAACATCTGCATTTTGTAATTTTTGCAGATGTTATTGTAGTTCAGTGCCTGTATCAGCTTCTCAGCTTCCCATTTTATTTTTAATATAGCCAATATTGTATCTGAACCCAAAAGTAACATCATCAGTACAAGAAGAAAAGGAGAGTAACATCATCAGTGTTAATACTGATAAATAAAATAAAACAAATGTGTTAAATATCCTCACACAACACACTCCACCAGGCTAAAAAATAAAGGAGGATTGCGGAGACACCCAAGCCCCATTAAAGAAGGAGGGGAGATCCAAGCTCAGCCCACCTTTTGGCAGGCCTGACCTTTGCTCCCTTCAGATCTGGGCCAGGATGGAAGGAATTTAAAACTTATATCTTTATTGTCAATTTAAATGTAGACTGATTGGCATACATGAAAATGAAATTTCATGGCAATTGGCTCTCAAAGGGCTGCCAACCTCCAATATACACTACATAAACATGGCCAATAAATAAAAAATTATGTATATACCCACATCCCCACATATGTGACACAGGGACATGACCAATAATTGATTAATTATGCATATCCCCACATACATTTGTATAACACAGGGACATGACCAATCATTCACTAATTAACTATGTATATCTCCACATCTATTATGACCCAGGGACAAGACCAATAAAATAAATACATAAATAAATAATGCCTATCTCCCCCCCCATCCCCACATCTATTATATGGCACAGGAACATGACCAATAATTGATTAATTATGGATATAACCCACATATACAACACAGGGACGTGATCATTCAATCAATCCATAAATAAGGTGTATACTCACATCCCCACATACATTATATGACACAGGGACAAGACCAATAAATAAATGCATAAATAAAACATTATGCCTATACCCCCATCCCCACATCTATGGTATTATATGACACAGTCATTTATTTAGAATTTATGATGAATTTATGACATGACCAATCATTAATTCATTTATTAATTATGCATATCCCCACATATATTGCATGACACAGAGACGAGAGCAATAAATAAATACATAAATAAAGCCTATCCCCACATCTATTATGTTCCCCACAGGAACATGACTAATAATTGATTATGGATATATCCACATATATGACACAGGGACGTGGTCAATCAATCAATCAATACATAAATAACGTGTATATTCACATCCCCTCATCTATTATATGACACAGGGACATTTATTTATTGATTGAATTTATGAAATGACCAATCATTAATTCATTTATTAAATATGCATATCCCCACATATATTGTATGACACAGGGACAAGAGCAATCATTGATTTATTATTTATTTATTTATTTATTCATGCTTCTATACCGCTCCCTCTCCCAAAAAGGGACTCAAGGCGGTGTACATTCAACAAACGAGATAATACAAATAACGGGAGTGAAAATAAAAATCTAAAATGGCTAAGAATAATCATTATTAGAATGATTAATTAGATTAATTATGCATATCCCCACATATGCTATATGACACAGGGACATGACCAATAATCCATTAATTAAATAACTAATTATGCATATTTCCACATATATTATGACACAGGGACAAGACCAATAAATAAATACATAAATAAAACATTATGCCTATATTCCCATCCCCACATCTATTATATGACACAGGGATATTTGTTTAATTTATGATGAATTTATGACATGACTCATCATTAATTCATTGATTAATTATGCATATCCCCACATATACTATATGACACAGGGACATGACCAACCATCCATTAATTAAATAACTAATTATGCATATCCCCACATCTATTATGACAGAGGGACAAGACCAATAAATAGATACACAAATGAATAAATAAATTACGCCTATCCCTACATCTCTTATATGATCCGGGGACTCGCTCCTCCAGGCAGGAGGGTCCGGCTGCCGAACAGCCCCGTCGGGCATCTCCGGCCTCCTCGCGGCCTTGGGGGGGGAAAGCGTCTCCCCCCCCCAGGAACCGTTTAACGGCTTTTCCCAACCATTGCGGCCGCGCGCCCACCCCGCCAGCCAATCAGAGCGCGGCTAGGCCACACGCGCTCACTCGCTCTTTCACCCCCCCTCCCCTCTCGCGCGCATCCGCCTCGGAGGACGCGTGCGCGCACACCCTCCACAAAAACTCCCCCCTCTCTCTCTCTCACTGATGGTTCCGATTCATTCCTTGCCGCCGCCGCCCCCCCTCTACCCGGCAGGACGCAGACGCGGGCGAGAGGATGTGGAGGGACGCCGGCGGCTCCGCCGCTTCGCCGTCCGCCTACCGCGTCGCTCCTTCACACGGCGGCAGCTCGAAGGACAAGAGGAAGAGGCACCGGCCGGCCGGGCGACCCCATGGGGCAGCGGTGAGGTAGGTACGCGCGAGAACCGCTCGCCGGCGCCGCTTGGAGAAAGAAGAGGCAGGCGATGCGGGCGAAGCGAGTTATCGCGAGATTTGGCCTCTCTCTTTCTCCTTCCCCTCCCCTCTGCCTAAGCTACTGAAATATCGCGAGGCGCGTTTCTTTTTTTTTTTTTTGTCTTTTTCTTTCTTTTTTCTCCATTCTCTGGACGCTCCCCTCCCCGCTTGGAAACCTCGCGAGGTTTTGCTCAGTTTGGAAAAAAAAAAGAGGCGGGGGAATTCCTTAGCCAATGAGACGTCCTGTCCGAAGTCTCGCGAGACGTCAGTTTCTCTCCCTCCCTCTCCTCCCCCGCCCACCTCTGATTCGCCCGAGAGGGAAAGATGATCAGAGCGCATGCGCGATCCTCTCCCTGGAAGTAGAAGAGAGTCTGAAAGTCGAGTAAGGCAACATACGTTGTGTGATTGTGTGAGTGTTGTGGGAAGATCCTTTGGGGTTGAAAAAATACTGGTGGTCGTGCGGTCTCTTGGATTCTTTAAAATCAAACTTCCCACTTTTCAAAGGGGGTGGATGGCAGCTTCCTCCTGGCAGACCTCGACTTATGACCACGATTGAGCCCTGATTGCTAAGCAAGAGGCTTTGTTCAGGTGCTTTCCCCGCCCCCCCCCCCCCCGTTTTACGACCTTCCTCGCTGCGGGTTGGTAAGTGGAATCCCTGCGGTTTTTAAAGTGAGTCACGGTCGTTAAGTGAATCCAGGAGGTCGCAAAAGGGAATCCCGTCACCCCAGGGGACTCTGCGACCCATCGTAAGTAGGAGTCCACTGCCAAGCGCCTGAATTTTGATCATATGATCCTTGGGGAATTTGCTGCAACGGTCGTTAAGTGTAAAAAATGGTCACAAGTCCCTTTTTTTTCCAGCACCCTACTAACTTTGAACGGTCATTAAACAAACAGTCGTAAGATGAGCCTGTGCTTGGAGAGAAGCAAATTGCCAAGGCAATGAGAGTGACCCGTGAACGGACCTGCTAGTTTAAAAGTAAAGCAATTTTTTAAAAAATAAGTTATATTTATAATGGTAGTTAGTACAGATAAGTCCTTGGGACTACCTGTATCAAGATTGTGAAAGGACATATTGACATGAATCAATCTAATCTTTGCTCTTTGCTTCTGTTAAAGAAGTTGCTTGGACTATTTTGCTAAGGATGGGAATCGTTTGTTAGGGATTCATTCTGTAAGAGAATTGTATCATTTTCTATCTGGTTTATTGCCTCTGCAATTTGCTTCAAAGCTAGACACATAGAATAGAATAGGACTGAATAGAATAGAATAGGAGTGAATAGAATAGAAAATATGGAATGGAATGAAGAATAGAATAGAACAGAATAGAATAGAATTCTTTATTGGCCAAGTGTGATTGGACATACAAGGAATTTGTCTTTGGTGCAAATGCTCTCAGTGTACATAAAAGAAAAGATACATTCATCAAGAGTCAAGAATCATCAGGTACAACACTTAATGATAGTCATAGGGTACAATAAACAATCAAATCATACTAGGAAACAGTCAATATAAATCATTAGGATACAAGTAACAAGGTTACAGTCATACTGTAGGAGGAGATGAGTGATAAGGAGTGATGAGAAGATTAATAATGATAGTAATGCAGACTTAGTAAATAGTTGGACAGTGTTGCGGGAATTATTTATTTAGAAGAGTGATGGCTTTCGGGGAAAAACTGTTGTTGTGTCTAGTTGTTCTGGTGTGCAGTGCTCTATAGCGTCGTTTTGAGGGAAGGAGTTGAAACAGTTTATGTCTGGGATGTGAGGGGTCTGTAGATATTTTCCCAGCCCTCTTTTTGACTTGTGCAGTGTACAGGTCCTCCATGGAAGGCAAGTTGGTAGCCATTGTTTTTTTCTGCAGTCCTAATTATCCTCTGGATGAGTCTGTGTCTGTCCTGTTGGGTTACAGAGCCAAACCAGAGAATTATAAAGGTGCAGATGACAAACTCAATAATTCCTCCGTAGAACTGGATCGGCAGCTCCTTGGGCAGTTTGAGCTTTCTGAGTTGGCGCAGAAAGAACATTTGTTGTGCTTTTTTGATGATGTTTTTTATGTTAGGTGTCCATCCTTGGAGACAATTCCCATGAACATCCTGCTCCATAGATTAAAGGGGGGTGGGGCTGCCTAGGAGTATGAACACACGAGGTCAAGGGATACTGTGTAAAATAACGTATGGACAGAGCACGGACAAAGAACGCTCCATGGATAAGGAAGGGGAGGGCATGAGCAAGACATTGCCCACATTAATAATGAACCTTTGTCTCTGATTGATAAACTTTGTTTCTATCAGTGTAAAATGTATATAATACTCTGAGCCACTCTTGCAGGGTATGGCTATTCCTTACATGCATTTTGTCTGTATGTTTGGACGTAGTATTCACCAAGACTTTTTTGCTTTGGCCAAAGAATTAAAAAAAGCTGTTATTTTTACAAACTTCATTTCGAGTCTCTCTCTTTGGCATCTCTATGGCTCGGGGAAACTTCTGGGACCTTACAATTGATTGCAAGCTTAAGCTCTCTACAAGAATCTGAACTACTAACGGTCCAGGGAAATGAGCGAAAGAGAAGAGAGGCATTCAAGGTGGTATGGACTTAGATCTTTTATGGACACATAGGGACTCGTCACTGATGGTGCATTTGACCCCTCCCTCCAGCTCAGCCTGGTCATCTCCTACATCCAGTTCATTTAGTGACTGAAGTTGCAACGGCACAGAAAAAAATTGAATTTATGACCGGTTTGTCACACTTAACGACCATTGAAGCATTCCCCATGGTCACATGATCTAAATTCAGACGGTTGGCAACTGATTTGTATTTATAATGGTCACAGTGTCCTGGGTCACGTGATCCCCCCCCCCTTTTTTTTTTTTACAATCTTTAGTGGGGAAGCTGAATTCGCTTTACAACCGTGTTGCTAACTTAAATAAAATGGGGGGAAATTCACTTCAAAAATGTTTAGGTTAGCAGTGGAAATGCAAGGCTCGATTGTTGTTTTAAGTCAAGGACTAGCTGTGTAGTGGGGGCCTGCAAAAGATTGTGCAGTTCCTCTCTCTGCCTGTCTTGCTCAGCAACTGCAGGAAAATGAGGAAGGGGTCTATCCAGGAAGCCCCCTGCAATTGCAGACTGGTCTTCCAAATCCTGAGTGGTGTGGATGACAAGCCATGAAACTAAAACAACTATGTGTGCATTGTGCTGTTGTGCAAAGGACTTACCTTATCCACTTGTTGGATGGTGTCAGGATGCCTGTGTCATCGACCTCCTCTGCAGATGCTCATGGTTTACTAACTCTTGAGTTTTTGTCTTTGAGTTCAGGCAAGTATACTAAGTTAATGTTTGCTCCACCCTGGATGTAAATTCTCATCTGCTTGAATCCAGGTCTTTGTTGAATCTAGTTCAACCTGTCCATGTGATTTTCTTGTCAACAATCAGGAAGCAGTTGGCCACTGGATATCCAGGATATCTGTGTTTGTGTGTGTGCATGTGTGTGTGTTTATTTTCTGCCAGATTCACAATCTAATGGCAGGAAGTTGTAACATCTGGCTGACCTTGTCTGATCTCAGAAAAGCCAAGTGGGGTCAGATCTGCTTAGGACATGAATCAGAAAAATACCAAAAGGGAAAAAAAACCACGGTTTTTAAATCAATGCCGGGATCTGGTAAGAGTTTCATGGAATATATGTCGATTTGGAACATAAAATATAAATAGACAAAACAACTGGATTGAACAAATATTAATAGTGAAGTGGAAAAAAATGCCAGTTGAAATTTAGGAGGTATGGAACTTTAACCTAAGAATCTAAAGTATTATATGAAAACTTACCAAATAGTTCCATATCTTCATTTTTGTGATCTCCCTCTCCTCAACGCAGCCCCCCAATAGTTTAATTTCGTTTAAAACATTATTCTTCGTGTGTGCGAGAAGCTGTCTTATGCAGAGGATTTTCAATGTTAATATAGTATCATTGTCTACATTTAATAGCCTCGTTTTTAATTGATGTAGTGTTTGCCTAAATTTTTCATTTAACTTGTTACAGAAAGAAAATGAAGCTTTTCTCGGAGTCGCACAAAACAGTTTTTGTGGTAGATCACTGCCCTTATATGGCCGAATCCTGTCGACAACATGTTGAGTTTGATATGCTCGTAAAGAATCGGGCACAAGGATTTATACCTCTTGGTCCTATATCAAGATCCCTCTGGACATGTTCAGTGGAGTCCTCCATGGAATATTGTAGGATAATGTATGATATATTTCCTTTTAAAAAATTAGTAAGTAATCTTTATCTTTTATATACAATAATGTTTTGCAAGCAAGAGGTTCTCTGCTACTGTTCTAATTCATACTTCATACTAAGCCATGAGTTTTTGTTACCACTATTTAGAGTATGCATTTTAAAATACAAGATTTTTCAGGTTCAGCACTAACTTAGTATCTTTTTAAATAGACATAGAGGAAAATTAATTAACTAGAAGCTTGAAGAAACCTTAGTTCATAACACTAAATGTCAGCCATATAGAGGCTATTCCTGGCATGCTTCCTGTCCATTTTTGCATGAACGCATTGTACTGTACGTTCATATGATCTGCTAAATCCTAGGAAAAAGATAGCAGACTTCTGCTACCATTTTATCCATCTGGTATGTGTACTGAGGGGCCAAATCCTTCAGCTCATGGTTCACTATAGACCCCAACAAGTATGTTTGTCAGTCTGTGGTGGCCCAGTGGTTAGAATGCTGCATTGCAGGCTAATTCTGATGACTGCCAGCAGTTCGATTCTCACAGGCTCAAGGTTGACAGCATTCCATCCTTTTGAGGTCAATAAAATGAGGACCAGATTGTTGGGGGCAAAAGGCTGACTCTGTAAACTGTCTAGGGCTATGAAGTACTGTGAAGCACTATATAAGTCTATTGCTATTGTTACGGCAAGGTGTAAGGATTCCGGCAATTGCCCTAATTAAATCATGGGCCTTGAGCCAAGCTTCAAAAGAATCCAAAAGATTTATTAGGAGCAACATGTTGGCATTAACCTAAATGAAGCCAACTCTGGCATACGTAATTTACAGTCACCTGTGACCCTGTTTCCCCACTCCTCCCTGGGTGTTTCATAAATCAGATTCTCCAATGAAGCCTCTTCACATGGCTGAGTGTCATCAATCACGTTTTCCAATGGAGGATTTTCAGGGCAGAAGATCCGGTAGCCTAGTTACAATCTTTGTAAAATAAGTGTGGAATGTACTTCTAGTTTTAAACTACCATACTGCTCCTTCAGATTTTCCCTCCCCCCTTGTTTATGGCAACTCGAAAACAGGCATAGGAATGTTTTACAAGTTGACACAAGGGCTCCCAACCCTTGGTCTGTAGATGGATACTGGTCTATGACATGCCAGAAACTGGGCTGTTGAACCAAGCAATGCCCCATCCATGGGATGGAGGCAACCCATGAAATCACGCCCCCTCTGGTCCACCAAAAAACCTCTCCACAGAACCTGGTGCCCAAAACGTTGAGGGAGGGCACTGGTCTAAGGGATCTTGTAACATTTTTTACTTTATGATTTAAATGTTTGCAGTAGGTTCTTTAAAACCAGTGAAACCATTAGTGTGAGAATAAAACAGCATCTGATCATTTTTATTTGAACTGCATGCTATTACATATAACCAGGCATATATCTTAAGGCGTTAAAAATCAGCTGTCCTATTTATTCACTGGATGCTTACTGGCAGATCATTTGGAGGAATGAGATGCTGCCTCAGATTGAAATCTCATGAAATTTATTGATTCTTCACTCTCGCATCAGTGACAATTCCTTCATCCTGTAACCTATATTGGGGTTGTCTTTCTCAGAAGGAACTCAGTATTACGCTTTTCCCCAAACCGTGGAAATATTTGAGCAGTGTTGGTTGTGTCATTAAACTGTTACATACACTTTTCAGGTGAACTTCATTGTAAGTGACTCTGGAGCAAATGTCTTAAATTCGTGGAACCAGGAAGACCAAAACTTGCAGGAGGTAAACGAAATTATAAAAAATGTACACAATTGTAGCCACTTCATATAGGGACGCAGTGGCTAAGACACTGAGTTTGTCGATCAGAAAGGTCAGCAGGTTGGCGGTTCGAATCCCTAGCGCTGCAAAGCGGAGTGAGCTCCCATTCCTTGTCCCAGCTTCTGCCAACTTAGCAGTTCAAAAACACATAAAAAATGGAAGTAGAAAAATAGGGACCCCTTTGGTGGGAAGGGAACAGTGTTTCATGCACCTTCGGCGTTTAGTCCTGCTGGCCACTTGACCAGGGAGACGTCTTCGGACAGCGCTGGCTCTTCAGCTTTATAATGGAGGTGAGCACCGCCCCCTAGAGCCTGAAACAACTAGCACGGATGTGCGAGGGGAACCTTTCCCTTTAGCCACTTCATAGGAAGACAGATGAGATGGATAGATTAACAATGAAAACTAAGGATCAGGAGGAAACAGAATATTTTTTAACATGGGAGGCATTTTATCAATGGCTAGAAAATAGAAGCAGAAGTTAGAAACTTATAATTGAAAAGAATGTTTCATTAAATAATGTAAGGTGGAATAATGAAGAATGAGCAAATATTGTTATTAATATGTTTTGATTATACTTGTTATATAATAGCATTGTTAAAATTTTTGTCATCATTCAAAATCAATTGTATCCAGACAACACAATGTCGATGTGAAGACTGAGTTTTATGTATACCAAAGAAAAATGTATAAATAAAGTATAAAGAAGATGTTTGATTGGATTCAAGCAGAATTAGATTTTCCTAAAATCAAAGGCTAAGTCAGCCATGGCTTAAATTCAACTAAGAACTATGTCTAAATCCCACACAGTCAGTTGTTATTCTTCAGCACGGTAGGACACTTACAAAGCAGAGTTTCAAAAGATGGCTTTAGGTTTAGAGAAGGACAGAAAAAAAAGCATTCCTAGTTTTAAATACCAGGGTGGTGGATCCATACCCATTAAATTATACAGAAGAAACTACTTATTAGTGTCTCTTCAGCTTTGAGAAATTGGGAAATGGAGAATGGGTTTTTTTGGTAAATTTTGTAAATTTTATTTAAAGTACATACAATTCATCTTCCATTTAACGGTGTGTT
This sequence comes from Bungarus multicinctus, assembly GCA_023653725.1. NCBI lineage: Eukaryota > Metazoa > Chordata > Lepidosauria > Squamata > Elapidae > Bungarus > Bungarus multicinctus. The sequence continues at coordinate 29,634,210 of CM042848.1, forward strand.
GCCTGGGTACAAATATCTTTTGCAATAACAATTAAAATTTACGTCCATGTTCATGACTTTGCTATTCTCTATTCTTATCTTATTAATATACATAATATCTCTATTACTATAACTCTCCTCTTCTTAACATGTTTTTAATGCTATTAACCTATTTTCTATATTTCACTAATCTATTAGCTGTTTCTAGCTTTCATAGTTTTTCTCTAGCCATTGATAAAATAGTTTCCATATCTTAGAATATGGAAACTTGAGAATGTTGTGGAGGAAACAAACCTACGTCTTTCTTGATCAGCTAATGGCCGCTTTGGCCGCGGTGGGACCTCCCAATCCTCGCGCGGACCCAGAATGCTGTAGTATCCTACACGGCTTAGTAGCAGCTGTAGAAGCTCTTTGCAAAATCACCGAGTACCAGCACGAAGCCCGGACCTCGCTCATGGAGAACGCCGACCGTGTGGGAAACAGAGGGAGGATCATCTGCATTACTAACGCAAAGAGGTTTGTGACAAACATACGCAACCCCGTTGTGTTAAAAGGCCAGCCTTGGCGCTAAGCCAACCCCCCAGCCCCATGCTGAATTTCTTGTGAGGTTTATGCAGCTAGTCCTGGTCTTAACGACCACAATGGAGCCCCAAAATTTCCGTCGCTCAGTGAGACAGCCGTGGAGGGAGTTTTGCCCCATTGTAGGCCTTTTCTCGCCACCATTGTTAAGTGAATCACACTTAAGCTACTAATATGGTGGTGAAGTGAATCTGGCTTCCTCACAGACTTGGCTTGTCAGAAGGTCTCAAAAGGGGACCCCCCCCCCCCCCAAGATACTGCAACTATCATAAATATGAATCTGTCGCCAAAGTGTCTGAATTTTGATCCTGTGACCAGGGGGATGCTGAAATGGTCATAAGTAAAAAATCGTCGTGAGTCACTTTTTTCACCCTAATGTCAACTCATAAAATATTTCTATGGCCATTTTAGAGTTGCCAACAGAAAGGAAAGGTGGGGGGAAAGGGGTTTGAAAGAGCAGTGTGGCAGTTCGGAAATCGAAACTTCATTCCATAAATGTTTTCAAAGATAATAACTAGGTGACTGAAGTTTCCGCCGTGCAAAAGTGTAACTGGAGAGCATGATTGATGACTTTGGGCTATGGATGTGTCCCATTGGAGAATATGAATTACAATACACCCAATGGGTGGGTGGCAATGAATGATGTGCCTCGGAGTCGGCTACACCCAGGCAGTGCGACATGTTTACTCCCAATAAATCCTTTTGAAGTTTTGGAAATTCAGCTCGAGACTCATGATTTAAATGGGGGTAACTGCCAGAATCCTGACACCTAACTTCAAACAGCCACTCAATGAACTGTTATAAGTCAAGGACTACCTGTGTGTGTGACTAAAATATTAAGCAATGGAGCGTGGCTATTTGCGCAGTCACCAAACAGATTGGGAGCATAACATTGGAATCAAGCTTGACTTGGAATCAAGCTTGACTCCTGGGGAGGATAACGGCTGCATCCAGGTTGCTGTTGTTTTGATGCAATATCTAAGAGCTGGGCTTTTGCATATTCATGGTCCAAGTAAACATTTGTTAATAAAGGTAGTCCTTGACTTATGACAGTTCATTTAGTGATCTTTCAAAGTTAAATGCAATTACGGCCGTTTTTCATACGAACGACCATTGTGCTCACATGATTGATATTCAGATGCTTGACAACTGGTTCATATTTATGATGGTTGCAGTGTCCCTGGAGTCATGGGATCCCCTTTTATTAACTTCTGACAAGCGAAGTCAATGAGGAAGCCAGTCATTTAACAACCATATTAACATCTGCAGTGATTCACTTAACAACTGTGGCAGGAAAGGTCTTAAAATGAGACAAAAGTCACTTAACAGATGTCCCACTTAGCAGCATAAATTTTGGGCTCAATTTTTGTGGTCGTAATTGGAGAACTACCTGTACTGAAGACCACCATGCTTCATTAATTTGATCCTGAATCCATATAAACATTACTCAGTTAACTTCGGAATCAAGTTATCAAATTACTAATCAAGTAATTGTTAAGTTGAGCAAACTTTCTGATGGTTACACTGATACGTTGCTTCCTTGGGAATAGGAAAAAAGCATTTTACCATGGAGTATTTTTTTCCCAGTTTTCCAGATCAGGCTAAAACAGTAGCAAAACTGTTACAAATTGAAAACAGCTTTTCAACATCAGATCAGGAAAAAAAGCTATTCTTTAGAGCACTAGGATATACAATATCCGTGTTTTTAAAACAATCTTAAATGAAAAACATATTCACATTTCCACATGTTATGATGATTACTCTCTCTATTTCTTTTTCTAAAATTGGGTGTTTTCCCCCCCTTCCTTTCCAGTGATAGCCATGTCCGAATGCTTGAGGAATTTGTCCAGGAAACAATACACGAACACAATAAGTTAGCGGCTAATTCTGATCAGTAAGTGCACAAATTAATATCATTTTGGCTGTATCTTATGTTTGAAGTATATAATCTTAAAAATGAAGTGCGCAGTTGCATTGTGGACATAGAGTCTGCAAGTGTTGTCAGTTGTGGGACCTTCTGAATGAGTTGCACAAGAAGTGGAGTAATTCAGCGGTAGAGCAAATAGGAGAGTACCCAGTTCCATTTTTGATATTTTTAATTAGAGCTAGCAAAATTCCAGGATTTAGGATCTAAGAATTCAGTATCCATTTAATGAAACTAATATTTGTATTCCATCAATGTCTTTAACTAGTTAATTAAGAATCCTTACCTGTCCTCCATGTAATGAGAAATTGGTGGCCAAATGCTCCTGTCAGAAAATTTGCATAGAAGAATGTAAGAGAACACGTAGAATATTTATTGGAATTAAGAGATTCTTTCTGCCTAGATATTTCCTGAATTTAATAATAACCACAATCCTGTAAACATTCCGATGACCTCTGAGAGTTTTTGGTCTTCAGTTTTCATCAACGATTGAATGTGCCATTATTTACTTTATAACAAAATATTTTGGCTTCTTCAGTCTTATGCAGATCCAGAAATGCGAGCTGGTTTTAATTCATACTTATCCTGTTGGGGAAGAAAGCCTTGTATCCGATCACCTTAAAAAAGAGGTAAGTCTCTTAAACAACGTATAAACTCACATTGGTTTGTGAATTGTGTCTTTAAAACATCAGTGAAGCTTACACAGTTTCTTGCCTGGCACGTCCACCTGACGCACTAGAGCAGGAAAGCAAGGAATAGTATTACCACTTACTTATATAGCGCTTCACAGGGCTTTACAACTCTCTCTAAGCAGTTTACAGAGTCAGCCTCTTGCTCCCAACAATTTGGGTACTCATTTTACCCACCTTGGAAGAAAGGAAAGCTGAGTCAACCTTGAGCTGGTCAGGATCGAACTGCTGGCGGTGGGCAGAGTTTGCCTGCAATACTGCATTCTAACCACTGCACCACCATGGCAGAAATAGCAATAGCCCTTAGACTTATATACCGCTTCACAGGGCTTTACAGCCCTCTCTAAGCAGTTTTACAGAGTCAACCTATTGCCCCCAACAATCTGGGACCTCATTTTACCGACCTCAGAAGGATGGAAGGCTGAGCCAACCTTGAACCAGTCAGGATTGAACTGCTGGCAGTGGGCAGTGAATAAGCCTGCAATACTGTACTCTCACCACTCTGCCACCACAGCTTTTGTTATGGGCCCTGTTCCCTAAGGAGGTATATCTGTTGGGACCCAGAAGAAGGGCCTTCTCTGTGGTGACTCCCTCTCTTTCGAATATCATCTCTTCTGAAATTACACCAGCCTCCATTTTTGTAATGGCCCAGAAAAGGTGGTTTTGCCAACAGGCCTGGGGAACACAGAGTGCGATGGAGCCCATCAAATGGTTGATTCGAGTGTGTGTTGTCACCGAGGGGTGTATGTAGGTTAGTTATAATTGTATTTTATTATTTTATGTTATTTCTTTTTTTATTTTATTTTTTTATATTTTATTATTTTATATCTTCTACCTTCTGTTTTTATTTTCTGTAAGCTGCTTAGAGTCCCCATGAGCTCACGTGTATTTTATTTTTATTTATTTTATTATATTTTTTATTATTTTATTTTATCATATTTTTTTATTATTTCATATCTTCTGCCTTGTGTTTTTATTTTCCATAAGAACCCCCTAACGTCCCCATGAGCTTGAGTAGGCGGAGGAGGGGGCCTTATATAAATTTTCCACATTGACAAAATCCATATATATATATTTTTTCAAGCGGTTCTCTTAATTGATGGATTATGGAGTCCATTCCACGCCCGCGTATGTGTGTGTCTTTTGTCTTTTCTTTGAAAAAGCTCTCTCCTGTTTTAACCAGCGAAGTCCATAGCGTTCGGGCTGGACGGCACTTGGCCACCAGACTGAATCTTTTAGTTCAGCAGCATTTCGATCTGGCCTCCACCACTATCACTAACATCCCAATGAAGGTAAGCCCCCCTTTTTCTCCCCTCCCCGAATAGCCTCCTGCCGCCGAGGCCGCCGGGCCCGTTTCATTTAAATCTGTCGAACAGGATTTATTTATTTTTTTACGATTAATTTTACTACAAATGATTGCCTTTGCTTTTTTTATTTTTTTTCCTCCCCTCTTCATTATCACCTTTTTTTTTCTTGTTTCTCGTTGTTATTTTTTTTTCCTTTTTATTAGCCTACATTCAATGTCTGTGACCAGGTTAGTAAATTTTGACGGAGGAGGAAGAAGGGGAAAAAAGAGAAAGAAAAAAAAAAGGATCACAGAACAAAACCAATAGCCTCCTTGGCTTTTTAGCAGTTTATTCCATTGTTAATGTGACGTCCGGACTGGTTTTCTTATTTTTATTTGATGGGAACCATAGCCTTGTTTGCTTCAGATGACTTGGTCCGTGATCCTTTTGTTTCCAAAGCCTGTGTTAGAAATCCCCACCCCATCCCCCCACCCCGCTGCCCCTTGTGCCTTTTAGTGGCCTAGCCAGCCTTTCTCTCCCTCCGTCTCGTTTCTACGTCCTCTACATGAAGGTGTTTGTAACAAAGTAGGAAGCAAGAAAGGGGATACCTTTCCCAAATCAGCCGTTAGTCCTTGACTTACGACCACAACCGAACACCTAAATTGCTTAACTGAGAAGTTTGTTCAGTGAGCTTGGCCTCATTTTATGACCTTCCTTGCCACCGTTATTAAGCAAATCATTGCAGCCGCTGTGTCCCTGGGGGTGGCTCACATGATCCCCTTTTGCAACCTTTGGACAAGCAACATCAACGGGGAAGCCAGATTCATTTAACAACCGGCGTCCTAATTTAAGAACTGCGGCGATTCACTTAACAGCTGCAAGGATGGTCACAAAATAGGGAGCAAGCAAACTAGTTTATTCTCCCCCCCCCCTGTTTTATCGGCCTTATTATGACTGCTAGAGGAAGCCAGAGATATGAATTACAATCGGGCAGATGTAAGAAAATAGAGCATTTCTATTTGCATTGGTTTAAAAACAAAAAAAACAAAACTGCACAGAAGGAAAAATTAGAATAAAAGTCAGGATTGTTTGCTGGATTTTAAATCTACTGCACAGATCACAAATAGCATTGATGGCAGGATTTAGCCATTTTAATTGCATTGGATTACAATGCCTTTTCATGTTTGCAAATACCTTGTTGGCAACTGACTGACCTCCAGGCTGCCCTTCTGCTTTTCTCTTCTTGCCTTTTGCCCTTTCTTGCAACATCTCTTTCCTCTGTATGATTCATTAAAAACAAAAAAACCCGGAAGCCCTAGGTTGGTCGGTTGGTTTTGCTAATCTGCCATATACATCATCATTGTCAGTCTGCTGTTTAAAAAAACCCTGCTTACATTTTGCTTTTTTTTTTAAAGTGCTTATTTTGCTTTTGTTTTTATCCTTCTGCATGCAGCTTCTAGGCTTCAGCTGTGGCAGCCAGATAATGTGTGGCTTCTCTTGTTAATCTCTTCCCCCAAAAAAACCCCAAAATTCCATTAAAAAAATAAGAATGGCTAGCTTTTCATCATCTTCTTTTAATGACCCCATAATCCCTTGCATCGGGGTGGAGACTGGGCAACTGAATGGAGCTAAGTGTTTTACTGGCCAGATGCCCTTCCTATTGCCAATGCGGAGTTTTGTTCAGCAGATATATTCTCATCGTGCCCAGAGAGAGAAATATCTGCCTCTACCTAGGATTGAACTCACAGCCTCCAGATTGTGAGGTGGGAGCTCCACCTCTGGGCCACTACATCACTCAACAGCTAGCTTTTTGATTACTATTAATTCCTTAAGAAATGGAAAAGCTTCCTTATCCACCATCTTATCACTGGACAGAAATGAGTGCTGGACCAGTTTTTATATCGGCTGTTTTTATTTTAATTTGTTGGCAATTAAAACGAGTTTGCCTCTTGGCTTCTTCCTAGGCCAGGAAAAAAATAATTTCAAGAAACCTGGAGGTTTTTGCAAACTGAAATTGGTCAGGTGAAAATAGGCAAAAATGTAAGACTTCCTGAGTGAACTTTGGATCAAGCTGCCTACATCTTTTTTTGTAAGAAAAGGCGTCTCCTTTTTCTCCCCAGAATTCTAATCTATTTGTATTGTGAGCATTCTGGGTTTTTTTTTCCCTCCTCTTTTGGCAATTTTGTATTAAAAGGCAAAAGGTAAAATTGTCCCTTTATGGATTAGAAAAAGAAAAAGAAACTAAACTAAGAAAACTGTTTGTTCACATAATGTTACAGTGCTTGGTTTTTTGTTTTTGAAAAAAATCCAGGAAGAGCAACATGCCAACACCTCTGCCAATTATGATGTGGAACTGCTACATCATAAGGAAGCCCATGTAGACTTTTTAAAAAGTGGTGAGTATGGCAAAAAATAAAATTAAAAAAAAAAATCTTTGTATCTGCAAAGGAACAAGTAAATAGTTCATCTATGAGCCATGGTGGCACAGTGGTTAGAATGCAGTATTGCAGGCTAATTCTGCTGGCTGCCAGCAAGTTCACCAGTTCAATCCTGATTGGCTCAAGATTGACTCAGCCTTCCCTCCTTCTGAGGTCGTAAAATGAGGACCCAGATTGTTAGAGCAATATACTGACTGTGTAAACTGCTTAGAGAGGGCTGTAAAGCATTATAAAGCGATACGTAAGTCTTAAGTGCTATTGCTGTATATCATTTCAAAGCATCCAAGCTTATTGGATAGGACCCACAGCATTTCTTGTACCAGCAAAAAAAAAAAGCAATTTCCTATTTTGACATCCAAGGAAGTTTTATAGAAAGAAAAACGAGAAATCTCTGTTCAGAGTGTTCCAGAATTCAAACCAGGGCTGCTGTGTCTTTCAGAATAATATTAATGCCAGTGGATGTCTACAGAATATAACGGGGACCTCAAACAACATACATTCTTGTTTCCTTTAATTAATGCTCATTGTAGCAAGACCATTATTCTGTCTCTTTTTCAGTCGTGTTGCTATTAAAATACTAGCTCGATACCCGTGCTTCATTACGAAACTATGTGATGCGCTTAGTTTGGGGGGAGGAAAATAAGGTGAAAAAAATTCCATTGATACTCATTTGGCTAGCATCCTGTCAATCTGTGAGAGAGGTGAGGGCTGTTTGGAAACTGAAAGAGTATTTGCTGTGTGAACAAGAAGACAGCAAGAAGCCTGGGCGTGGCTTAGCTCAACCATTCTGTACTAAAGCTGCTTTCTGCTGTGAAACTAAAACTGAAATGCCTCTCCTCTGCTTGTTGGAAGAGATTTCTTTTCAGGTGGGGAGGAGGAGTAGAAGTCCTTAGCATAATAATAATAATAATAATAATATAGGAAATACTAATACTTTGATGATTGTTTCAAAGAATCCTTTCTTAGTGAGCACCTAGAAGACAAGAGGAACATATGGGGCAGATTTCAAGTTTGTAGGCTTTACGGTTCTGGAGATTTGGTGATGATGCATGAGGGGTATTTCGCTTTTATTAAGTTATATTAATTAATCTTTCAATTGTGCATCACAGGTGATAATCACATGGGTGGCAGCAGCAAAGAGGGCACATTCAAAGAAACCATCACTTTAAAATGGTGTACCCCCAGAACAAATAGCGTCGGTAAATATCCATTTTTCTTCTAAAGCTTTTGCTTGATTCTAGAGATTGTCCTATTTGTTCCTTTTTTCCCCCTCTTCTAAATTATGGCAATGGAACAGGGTCATGTTTTTAAATAAGGACATCACTTCAAACTCTTTCTGTAAAGAATATAACTCTTCATTGAGATCAGGTAGTCTCGAAGAATTGTAAAAAATTATCTTTTTTTATCCCCCAGAATTGCATTATTGCACTGGAGCTTATAGGATATCCCCCGTTGATGTGAACAGCCGGCCTTCCTCTTGCCTAACCAACTTTCTTCTTAATGGTAAAACATTTTCACTCAATTTTCGAACTAAACTATTGCCATTTACCAATGGCGCATTTGGGGTTGAACTAGGAGAAACATCATCCAAGGCAGAGGTCAGGTTCAGCGTGGGTTCAGATTTCGGAATCCGCTTCAGCTCTTAACAGGGAATCCACAATTTGGGCAACAATAGAAGAATTCTCTTGGGAATGAGGGAGTTTCAGCTCATACCTTGGCAGACTCTTTCTTGAAAAGGATGCTGTTAGCCTTAAAAAAAATTTTCTGTTGGGCAGACAGGATGATTTGGAAGGGAGAATCTTCTATTCTGTTATGGAAGATTCTGTTCTGACCCAGATCCCCAAACACAACAAACCCTCTGACATGAACTCAAAAGATTCCTTTATTAGGAATGCTGGCAGCCCCGGCAAAAAGTTTCTATCACAGGCTAACAAATCCGTTCGGCAGGGAGATGAATAGTTGTCTCCCCTCCCTGCCTTTTATCCCCAGAGCTATGAGTGGGGCTTTGCTAGCAGTGGTGGCTCTTCTGTCCCAAGGACCGGCCCATAGATTTCCACTGCTCTCCTCTCCTCTGCCTTCTGTGCATCCGCAGTCAGGCACTGGAACCAGCTGTTCCTTCTCTTCCTCATCAGCCACCTCCAGCCCTGGGGGCTGTTGACTCTCCATCTGAGGGCTGACGGATGGCCTAGGCTCCGCCTCTGTCTCTGTCTCTCTCTCCGACAGCTCCGTTCCCTCTTCCCTCTCGGAGCTGCCAGGTTGCCCAGATGCTGACCCTGACGCCCATGCCTCCTCCTCCTCTGATTCGTCTGTTTGAGGGGCCAGTGGCCGAGAGGCCACATCAGATTCACTTCATAAGAGCTAGTCCAGTTTTTACTGGCTCAGCGTCTAGTCCAGTGATGGCTAACCTTTTCGTTGTCGCATGCTGAAAGTGTGTGCATGTGCCTGCACCATAATGCAATGCATGCGCAACCTCTCCACCCCCTACCCATGCACACATGGGTCCCCTGCGTGCCCCATGTGTCTGCGCATGCGCACGTGATCCCCCATGTACCACGCGCCTATGTGCATGTTTCACACGCCTGCGCATGCGCAGCAGATACCCGACAATCAGCTGGCTGTTGGGAGATGCACACGCATGTGGAGTGCATCTCTTCTGGGCCACAGCTTGTGTGCCGGCAGAAATGGCTCTGCATGCCACTTACGGCACGTATGCCATAGGTTCACCATCACGGGGGGCAGATTCTTGTGCATTCTGTGATCATTATGATAGAAGTTTTATTCAGTGGGAGCTGAAGTGGGCAGGTGGCGACCTTCCAAGCATTCACAGTATATACAAATAAAGTGTAGGAAAACAAAAGGCAAATTTAAAGTAAAGTAGAACCACGAAAGATCGGGGCAATTCAGAACAGAATCACCTTCCAACGATCGCTTGCTTTGTGAGCCAAGACAAGATATAGAAAAGAAATACACAATGGCAACTTTTTGAAAAGGCTATATGCACACATGCAGCAAATTGAATTAGCGATCATGTCAAAACAAAACACAAAAAGTCTAAAACAAGAATCTACCTCTGCAGCAAAAACATACTTCCCAAAAGATACTCAGTTGACACAAATCGTCTAAATGTATCGCATCCAACCATTTAGTCACAATATATCAAACTACATATAAACATCTAACCAGGCTTCTTAAATAATGTAAAATCTATGCCCAAAGGAAATATACTGTGTCCTGTTTGACTGGTGGTAAAATTGTCCTTCCTAAAACGAGCAAATCACACATCTCTTGAATTTAACCTTGGATATCTGGGTTTCATAGTATTCACCAGTTTATGATGTCTGTTCATCTGCAGCTTTCGGTTTAACTTGAATATTTCTTCTGCTGTAGGAGAATCTTCTTGGAATCTAGAAGTCGGTTATTTGATTGATTTTTTTCTTCTTCTTTATTACCAGAAGGATGATTAGATGTCACACACAGCATTGCGCAAAGTAATTCATAAAGCATTTCCTTTTTTCCACAGGCCGTTCTGTATTGTTGGAGCAACCCCGCAAATCTGGCTCTAAAGTAATCAGTCACATGCTCAGCAGTCATGGAGGGGAGATTTTCCTGCACGTCTTAAGCAGTTCTCGATCCATTCTGGAGGATCCCCCTTCCATAAGTGAAGGGTGTGGGGGCAGGGTCACCGACTATAGGATTACTGTGAGTTTGGCTTAAATCTAAATCTAAAACAAAGTGTTGTGGCCTGTTGGAAGCCGAATCAGAGGAGGAGGTGGCGTGGGAATCAGGTCCAGTATCAGGGCAACCTGGGAGCTTCAAGGGGGAAGAGAGAATGGAGCTGGCAGAAGGAGAAACAGAGGCGGAGCCTGGGCTGTCCATCAACCATCAGATGGAGAGTCAACAGCATCCAGGTCTGGAGGTGGCTGATGAGGGAGAGGAGGAACAGCTGGGTCTAGTGCCTGATGCGTGGATGCACAGAAGGCGGAGGAGAGGAGAGGAGAGCAGTGGAAATCTATGGGCCGGTCCCTGTGACGGAAGAGCCACCGCTGCTAGCAAAGCCCCACCCTAGCTCTGGGGATAAAAGGCAGGGGCGGAGATGAATCGATATGGCAGACAACTATTCATCTCCCTGCCTGATGGACTTATTAGCTTGCAGTGAGAGAGAAACTTTTTGCCGGGGCTGCCGGCGTTCCTAATAAAGGAATCTTTTGAGTTCATGTCAGAGGGTTTGTCGTGTTGGGAGAGCTGGATCAGAACACAAAGGTTAAACTCAGCTTCAATCCTGATAGAAATAGACTTTGAGATATGAACCATCCTTGATCCACAGTGATGACACATTTGATGTCACTAGAACATGTGAATGTCCCAGCTTTTGAAAACAGTGCACAAGTAATTTTTTTTTTAAGTTGGAATTTTTCTATACGTTGTTACAATGAACACTATGAACATCTTTTTCAAACCAAATTAATACTAAAAAGAGGTAGTGACTAAAACGCATACTGTTTTTTAACTACCTCTTGGAAAGACTGCTGATTTTATTTTATTTTTTTCTACGTAGGATTTTGGAGAATTCATGAGAGAAAATAGGCTTGCTCCTTTCCTAGAGCCCAGGTACAAGAACGATGACAGTCTCGAGGTTCCTTTGGAACGAGCCAAAGACCAGCTGGAGAAACACACCCGTTACTGGCCTATGATTATTTCACAGACCACCATATTCAACATGCAGGCGGTAGGTAATCCTGGATGCCTTCAGTTCCCAGGCATGGGTCACGTTTCACTTACAACTGTCCAAAGCTCACTGAAAGTGGAACTCTTCAAATATATCGGGCAATTGAACATCCCTGTGAGGACTGCTTGATGGTTAAGTCATTGTTGTGGCCTCCGTCGGCCAAATCAGAGGAAGAGGAGGAGACGTAGGTGTGGGAGTCCTGGTCAGCATTAAGGCAACCTTAGAGCTCCGAGGGGGAAGAGGGAATGGAGCTGGCAGAGAGAAAAAGATGGAGGTGGAACCTGGACAGCCCTCACATGGAGAATCAACAGCCCCCAAGTCTGGGGTGGATGATGAGGAAGAGGAGGAACAGCTGGGGCCAGTGCCTGACGCGCGGATGTGCAGAAGGCAGAGGAGAGAAGAGCAGTGGAAATCTATGGGCTGGTCCTCGGGACGGAAGAGCCACCACTGCTAGCAAAGCCCCACCCTAGCTCTGGGGATAAAAGGCAGGGAGTAGAGATGAATAGATGTGGTAGATAACTATTCATCTCCCTGCTGGACGGACTTGTTAGCCTGCGGTAAGAAAGGAAGTTTTTGCTGCGGCTGCCGGCATTCTTAATAAAGGAATCTTTTGAGTTCACTCCAGGGAGTTTGTTGTGTTTGGGGAGCTGGGTCAGGACAGTTATACAAGTGGGTCTTAACAAAACCATCTATTTCTGTATACTCTTGTGTTCCTCCAAGCCTTCTAGCATCTCTTCCTTCTTTCTTAGTAGCTGTTTTTGCATCGTGCCTGTTGGCATTAGAAATGCTGAGTTGGCTGTTCAGAGAATATCTATGGAGACTCTCCGTCATCCAGATCAAAGGTGCTTTTTTTTTCCCCAAGAGGCAGCTGGATTTTCTTGGTTTTTCTTTGAAGACCTTTTGCTTCTCCAAGAAGCTTCTTCAGCTCTGACTTTGATGAGAAGCAAAACGTCTTTAAAGACAAACCAAGAAAGTTCAGCTGCCTCTTGGGGGAAAAAAAAAGCCTTTGGGCTGTTAGAAGAAGTGGATTTTGATAACCCTCTTGGGGAGATTCTAGATGCAGCCTTCCTAGATATTACAAACGTTTGCTGGCCTATTCTGAGATTAAAAATGGCATCTTGGCTGTCGAGGGAATCCACCAGCTCTTTTGGTTTCTCCATTTTATTATATAGTCAGTCCTCAATTTACGACCACAATGGAGCCCCAAATTTCTGTTAAGCGAGACCTTTACTAAGTGAGTTTTGCCCCATTTTACCACCTTTCTTGCCACAGTTGTTAAGTGAATCTCTGTAGGTGATAAGTTAGTCACCTGCTTGTTAAGTGAATCTGGCTTCCATATTGATTTGGCTGGTCAGAAGGTCCTAACACTGGTTCATGTGATGTTGGGACATAACAAGGGCCATAAGTATGAACCACTTGATAAACGTCTGAATTTTGATCACGTGACCAGGGTGGTGGGGGTCCTGGGAAGGTTGTGAATGTGAAAAATGGTCCTAAGTTGCTTTTTTCAGTGCCGTTGTAACTTCCAATAGTCACTAAACAAACTGTTGTAAGTCCAGGACTCCCTGTCAACTCATAAAATATTTTTATGATCGTTTTAGAGTTGTTAACAGAAAGGAGGGGGGAGCAGAGTGGCAGCTTGCAAACCGAAAGTGCATTCCATAAATGTTTTCAAAGATAGTAACTAGGTGACCGAAGTTTCTGCTGTGCAAAATTCTAACTGGAGAGCATGATTGATGACTCTGGACTGTGAATGTGTCTCACTGGAGAATATGAATTATGATACACCCAGAGGGGTGGGGGGAAACCAGGATCAAGGGTGACAATGAATGATGTGCCTTAGAGTCGGCTACACCCAGTGTCATGCCCTTGTTGGAGTCCGATTCTGAAGGGGAGATTGAGCCACTGACAGGGCATGTGAGTGTGGATCCGGTGGCTGTGGAAGAAAAGGGGGAATGGCACAAGCCGGATGGGCATTCAGAGGAAGACCCAGGGCCATCCCCTCTTCAGCCTAGGGCACGCAGGGAGGAATGGAGAAGGGAGCAACGTGGTTTATGGGAGAGGAAAGGGCCCTGATCTCCTTCATGGGCTGCAGCTGGGAAGACTGTTTAAAAGGGCAAACTGCGCATGGCAAAGTTGCTGGAAGCAAAGTGTGCATTATCTTTGTCAAGGCTTATCTGGGTTTTGGCGTCCCCCCCAACTGTGGGTGCTGCATTATCCTTTGAAAGTCTGCAATTTATCATCCTGACCTGTCATGTTAATTACTTCACCGTGCTTTGTGTTGTTTTTTTTATTTCTAATTATCTTTACTTCGGGTTCGGACTGCATTTCTTTCCTTCGTAGCCTGTTTTTTGGAAGAGTTTGATCTCCAGCCGAGGATAATTGGACATTGAGGGCCAGGTTGGAGGCATTAAAGGGAATTTATCTACTTTGGTGACTTTGTTTTTTTGTGCTACACCCTGGGTCATCACACCCAGGCAGTGCCGGACGTGTTAACTCCCAATAAATCCTTTTGAAGTTTTGGAAGTTTGGCTCGAGACTCATGATTTAAATGAGGGTAACTATCGGAATCCTTACACTCCCTGTATTTGAAAGAATTCCTGCAAAACCAAGTGATGCCTTCGCTTTATAGCGGTTACCATTTATAATATTTATGAGATTTCTGTGCCTACGTTGGGACCTGGATGCGATTGGCATGGAAATCCATCAACTAAGGAGACTTTCAGCAATGCCAGCCATTCGCTTTATTCGATCTGAGCATCGCAGTTGATAACGCCTGTCGAGGGAAGTCACAAAGAACCTTCCTTTTCATTTCCTTTTTGAATTTTCCAGGTGGTGCCATTAGCCAGCGTCATTGTCAAAGAAGCCCTGATGGATGAAGATGTGCTCACCTGTCAGAAAACCATTTACAGCCTGGTGGAAATGGAAAGGAAAAACGATCCCTTGCCGATATCCACCGTTGGAACGAGAGGGAAGGGCCCTAAAAGGCAAGAAAGTTTTTTCCCCCTTTTAGTACATAATTAAAATTTAATTTTGGACCCAGAGATGAACAGGTTCCTTCCCACCAACAATATAATTTTGTTTATTTGCTAAGAAGGAGGTGTATCAAAAGAAGCTGCTCTAATACAATTTGCTGTAAGAAAGTGGGCAGTTTTCATGACTCCCATTTCCCTACAGGGTTGAATTCATCTTGGAAGAGGCAGTTTAAATGCAGGTAGTCCTTGGCTTACTTTGTTTTGTGACCATTCAACGTTACAATGGCTCAGAAAAAAAGTGACTTATGACCGTTTTTCACACTTACAGCCATAGTTATTGTTTGGCAACTGGCATGTATTTATGACAGTTGCAGCTTCCTGGGATCATATTCCCCTTTTCTGACCTTCTGAAAAGCAAAGTCAATGGGGGAGCCAGATTCACTTAACAACCATGTTATCAACTGCAATGATCCACTTAACTGTGGCAAAGCAAGATTGTAAAACGGGGCAAAATTCATTTAACAGTTGTCTCACTTAGCAACAGAAATTTTGGGCTCAGTTGAGATAGGTAGGTAGGTAGGTAGATATAGCTAGACAGACAGGAGAGAGACAGATAATAGAGACAGGGAGATAATAGATATAAATAGATACGATGGATGGACAGACAGACGGACAGACAGACAGACAGACAGATGGGTGATAGATAGAACCAGAAGTAAAAGTAAAATTTTGACCTTTGAGTTTTGTTGTTGTTGTTGTTTACTTTGGGATCCCTCCTTTGTGTTCTTGTGCAGGGACGAACAGTACAGAATTATGTGGAATGAACTGGAGACCCTTGTGAGGGCTCACATCGCCAACTCAGATAAACACCAGCGCGTCTTGGAGTGTCTCCTGACTTGCAGGAGTAAACCTCCCGAGGAAGAAGAGCGCAAGAAACGAGGCAGGAAGAGAGAAGAAAAAGAGGACAAATCCGAGAAAGCGGGGAAAGATTATGAACCGGAAAAATCCTGGCAGGAATCAGAAAGGTGGGCTTCTCAGGGTTGATGGATTCGCACACAGGACAATGGAGAGCTAGTTTGCCCCGCTTCAGTCCAAAGGGGAATGATAGATTTCCAGAAGAATGAGCTGCTTGTCAGTAGGACAGGCAACACAACACACCTCGCAACACAATACAGCTTGCTATCTGTGGCAGTCCACTCCTCTCTCAGTGCTGGTTTTGTTGCATCAGCAATTTATCAGAGGATAATATTTATTTTGGATTCAATCAGAATACCTCCTGAAACACCAATCATTCATGGAGTAATATTCATTTTAACGATATTAATGGTATCCCATGAACTTAATGGGGTTTTCATTTAACGATTAATATCCAAAATGGGTTTTTCTAAATACTTTATCATACATACTTGAGGAAAAGAAGAAAATTTTAGGTGCTAAAATACACCAGAAAAAAAATGGGTTCGGCTAATCTTATGAAAATTGGGTGATCTGCAGATAAGCCAATTATGAAAATTAAAACATAGGAAAAAAATTTAAGGTCATCCTGTCTGAGGTGTTGCATTTTAAACTGGTTAAAAATCAAAGCTTGGATTAGCCCTGGATGGGCTTCTATGTAAGTATCTATGGTAACGTCCATATATTTAGAATATTTTTAGGAATATAAAGTCCTAAATGCTTAATGTATAAATGACAAAAGCCAACTCTTTACAGCTTTTAAAGGCTAATGGAGTAGTTTTATCTTCATTCAAAATCTACTAATACTGATCCCAGTGGAGTTTCTGAAGGGGCTGCACTATTTTTGCCTCCATTAGCAACAAATGTTGTGAAATGTTTTGTGAATTTATCTGATGCATATCCACCCTTGCTCCTCACTGGAATTTATCCGTGGGGTCACTTCTGTTCTTGGTTCCCTCTTGTACCTAGCATCTGCTGCCTTGAACAACTTTTGAGTGTCAGGAATGTTGGCATACCAAGAAACACACTTTGTGTGGTTTGTGCTGATGAACCCTTCTCAGAGAGGGAAGTGTTTCTGCTGGATTTTATCATCCTTGCCTGAGAGTTTCCATATTCGCCTGAATTTTCAGCACGTGTTTCTTGAGCAGTGCAATTAGCATGTTCTCCATCTTCTCCGAATATTCGTAGAGCTCCTGTTCTTATTATGTCCATCAAGGTGTGCTCTGCATGAGATCCTTTTGTCAAGTGCCAGGGAAATCAGGAGAAGTGGTGTAGGGTTTCCTTCTTAGGCAGGGGGTTGGACTAAAAGACCTCCAAGGTCCCTTCCAACTCCTATTCTAAAAATGAGATCTAGGCAGCTCAAATGTTTATATGGATTCATTGCAAATTTAAGCTCTACAAGAATCTGAACTACTAACAGTCAAGGGAAATTAGTGGGAAATAAGGAATTCACAGTGGGCTGGTCTTAGATCTCTTGTGAGTGCGAAGGGACTCAAGGCTGATGATACATTTGACCCTTCCCTTGGGCTCAGCCTGGTCATCTCCTACATCAGTGGTGGGATTCAATTTTTTTTAATACCTGTGGGCATGGCAGGGGAAGGATACCATAAAATCCCCATTCCCTCCCCACTCCACTAAACTGCTTTCCATCTTCGTTCTGTGCAGGGCAACCAAAGAAGACTCCAGCCAATCAGCTGGGACTCAATGGGAAGCAGAGAAGAGATGGGAGAGGGGCCAGTCAGGTGGTATTTGCTGGTTCTCCAAACTACTTAAGATTTCCTCTACCAGTTCTTCAGAACTGGTCAGAACCAGCTGAATACCACCTCCGTCTTACATCCTTATTCTTTAGTTGGATTCATTTCTAATTCCTCCCGGCAATTTCACCTCTGCTATACTTCAGCCCCAAAGCTACAATGGAGACCATTGATGGGCTGCCCTGTGAAACACATGACCTCTACAGTTGCATTCCCATTGGGAGACAGTTGCAAGAGGAACCTATCCAGCCCACCCATCCTCCCTTGAAGGAAAGGTTCCGTGATTATCTGCTTAGATAGGCATCCTGGGGCCAAAAGGACAAGGTTAAATAAGTGTATGTTACAGAGGACAAGTGCGCATCCTTGAGGTCACCGAGTTTATTTTCTCTTGGTCTCTGTAGGTTAAAAGGTTTATTAGATCGTGAAAAAGAGGAACTGGCAGAAGCAGAAGTCATTAAAGATTCACCCGATTCCCCGGAGCCCCCCAACAAGAAGCCCCTCATTGCAATGGACGATTTGCCAGGGCCGGAGAAAAATAAAGGTAGAGTCCAAATCATTTCAAGCTATCCAAAAAAGTGAACTGGTGGCTGATGGAGGGCATATTTTTATGTATAGCAAAAACATGCACTTAAGGAAAACAATGCCTGGGTGGAACAGAATGATTGTATGGACTGGAGTTAAACTTTTATGAAGAAAAGAGATGCATTATCAGAGTTCCAACTAATCAATGCCAACCCAATAAACTCCGAGGCAAACAATTCCTCAAAGTTCCATTTCATTAGAGTTGTCCTATTGGCACATCTGGGAAAACCCGAATCTGAGAGTTTTTAGAAATCAAAGATCCATCTCCTGCATCCATCAGTCCATCACATGGCCCAATCAAATCCTCGTCCCAACTGGAGACATCCCCCCCCCCAGTCACTCCCCTCCAGGTGCAGGGCAACATGTCCTTGTCTCTCTTGAGAAAGAATGTTATGTCTAATCTTCTATCCCATGGTGAAATCCCCCTTCCCAAATTCCCAGGCACTGAATGTGGCAGCCTTGAAGCTTTCAAATAAAAAAAATGGCTTCCAAAGCTGACATGCATATCCATCCTACTTATTTAAATTCTGCATGAATTTACAGAGTGGCCTTATTCCACAAAAGTAAGGAGAATTAAAACCAGAAGGATAGGCTTCTTGGGTGTCAGTTCATCACTCCAGGGCATTAATGACATTAATTTCAATAAGGAATAAGCCAGCAGCACAAAGATTGCATCATAGATTGACAGATTATAAAAATTCTGCACCTGGAGCGCCAAGAATGCAAAATATATGACAACAGGTGGGCTGCTGGGGGCTCACGCTAAGATTCTGAGGCGCTTGGAGAGCTCCCAATAACCTCAGAAAGACAAGCAGCAAGGGAAAGCTCTTAATAGGCTTAATTGAACTTCTGGGCATTCAGCCAAGAGCATTTCACGCCTGGTAAAAGTGTTGCAAGCTAGATAAACAATCCATTTCGCGCTTATGAGGGAGAGCCATTGAGAAAACCAGACAACATCGCCACTAGCCTCCAAGAGGATTAATTCCCAAATAATAAGAATCACGTAACTCACCAGAAACTCCACTAAGATTCCAAGATCCCTCTTCCAGTCACTGCTATTAAGCCTGGTTTCATCCAGTCTTTTATTTAAGTATTAAATGCACGAAATAAACAACTTTTGGGTATATATCTTTTTTTAGGTAATTAGGGCAAAGAAGCGATGTTGAGTTGGGTACACCCACCCAGCCACATGACCACATAGCCATGACCACTCGATCACATGATGACCTAGCTATGACCACCCAGCCACATGACCACCCAGCCAGTTATTAGGGTAGAGAGCCCCTTGCTAAAAAATTTGAAGCCCACCCCTATGTGACAGGTTGCCTTGCGAAGAAGTAACTCACGAACCTTGAATAAATGTTTTTGCGAATCATTACTGTTTCACAGCAAACAAATAGACAGGAAATTTTTCTCTTTTATGATGCCAGAAAGAATTAGGAGATCGTTCTGCCTTGGATTTTCCTTGGTGTGAAAATCACAGGTAACTTGAATTCTAGAGTATTGTTTTTTTTTAATAAATTGGAGGTGCGATTGTAGATTTTACTGCAAAAAGTAACAATACAAAGAGCATTGTTCTTCTGGAGTGCAAGTATAAAAATAAGATTTAAGAATGCAAATTAATGAGGGCGCTTAGATTTTCTTCATGGATTTTTATCTTTTTAGGGCCAATATCCCTTCTGTCTCTTTGGAGCAACAGGATCAATGCTGCAAATTCTAGGAAACATCAAGAATTTATTGGCCGCTTAAGTTCTGTCAACAATAAAGCCGAACTCTACCAACATCTTAAAGAGGAGAATGGGTTTGTATCTCCACATAGGTTGCTACAGGATGTGTGGTTATTTCTGGTTAATAACATAGCTGAACATTTTGCCCATCAATACATTAGAGTGTAATCTTAGTAAGTAATATGAAAGGTAATTGAGCTGCCCTTCTCTTTGTTAAAAATGATGGCATTAAAACATTTTGTTACTGATACTCTGTGGGTGTGTTTGTGGGGGGCGGGGTGGCCTAGAGATGGAGCTCTCACCTCACAATTAGGAGGCTGTGAGTTCAATTCTAGGTCGAGGCACTTTTTTTTTTCTCTGGGCACACTGAGAATATATCTGCTGAAAAAACTCCACATTGGTGACAGGAAGGGCATCTGGCCATTAAAACCCTCTGCTATCTCCATTCAATTGCCCAGACTCCACCCTGCAAGGGATTATGGAATCATTAAAAGAGGATTTTATGTATGCATGTATGTAGTATGTATTTATATACTTTCAAAGATTTAATTCTTGTAAATATTGTCTTGCAAAGAAAAGGTTTATATGGACATTGGTTGGTTGATAAAAAGCAGTATGTTAAGAATATACTTAATTTCCTAAACTCAACAGAAAGCCCCAAGCTGAATTCCTCAACTTAAATGGTAATTAAAATTGAAGAATTGGAGATATTAAACTGAAGTTTATAATAGCTGGCTGGCCTTGAATAATATAGAACAATCAGCCTTGTTTCCCATCAGGTTAATGGTAATGGGTATTTACTGAATGCTTATTTTGATCCTGTGCTGTGGATTGATGAAATAAACTTTCATTCCCCCAAAATTCAGTTGATTCTAAAGCAAGGTAAAATAAGTTGATTTTCAGCAAGAGTTGCAAATATCAGGGAAACTGAATTAAATAATTGTTGCAAATTGGCTACAATGGAACAACAGTCTTTGCTGTGTTTTTCTTCTACCCTGCTCTCTACACGTAATTTTTAAGATTGTATTTTTTTTTAGGTTTAAAAGCACAACTATCAATGTGACTATTGGCCTCATTGTCCAATTTGTAGATAAATGACAAAGATACTCACTAACCTTATAATTTTGATTTGTTTTAGAATGGAAACTGCAGAAAATGGGAAACCCAGTCGGCAGTGAATTCTGGGATATAGAATCCTATTTGTTCGCGACTTGTAAACTTTTAATGCCTGATTTGATATCTCTATTGAACTGTACAGTTCTGTTAACTTTGATTGCTTTTTACATTTTTGTAATAATTTTAGCGCTTTTGTATGAAAATGCAAAATAAATATACTATTTGTTCCAAATCCCATTGGACTCTTTTTAAGAGCAAAGAGAATTTCAATTTAGGTCTTTATGACTGCATAAAAAAATGTTTCTGTTTTTTTTTTTTAAGAAAAAGCACAATGCCTGCTATTTGAGTTTTGCTTTATAAATTATATCTCTATACTTGAAAAATGCCAAGCTTTTAAGTGAAATTCTGTTAATGCCATCCAGGCTGGTTGGCGAATTCTGGGAGTTGAAGTCCACACCTCGTAACATTGCTAAGATTGATAAAGGCTCTGTCAGGGTTCCAACAGTTACTCCAATTAAATCATGAACCTTGAGCCATACTCCCAAAATTAAAGAGGATTTATTTGAAGCTACCATTCTACATCCGGCACTAACCTGGGCATAGCCAACTCTGAGATACATAATTCATTGTCACCCTTGATCCTGCTTTTCCCCAAACACCTCTGGTGTATCATCCAACAAAAAACATCCATAGCCAAGAGTCATCAATCATGCTCTCCAGTTAGATTTTTGCCTGGCAGAAGCTTCAGTCATCTAATCAGTGTTTGAAGAAAATATGAATGGACTGTACTTTCGATTCCACACTGTTGCCTGCTCTTTGAAACTCCACCCCCGCTTCTTTCTGTTGTCAACTATAAAACGTGTATACAAAACGTTTTATGATTTGACAGGCTCCTTTTAGACCATAATTCCATAGAAAACCACTTAGTCACACTTAGGATGAACTGGCTAGTTCTTGTATTGCAGTGAGGGAAGATCTTTGTGGTCATTTAAGATGCAGCTAAGGGGAGAGAGCTAACTTTGCCTCTTATTCTTAGAAATGCAAGTTAAATTTTCTTTTGTCCCAGTCGGCCACATCCAGTAAGTGGCGTCAAGCTGGTCATTTCCTCCCAGTTGGCTGTACCCACTTACCCAGTCAGCCACGCCCCTCCTAAGGTCAATCACAGCCCCCATGCAACCCTCAATGAAATTGAGTTTGACACCCCTGGGCTAGAAGATACAAAAAGAAGAAATGAATTACAGATTTCAAGTAGATTTTTACATAAACTCGCTTTGGATCACAAGATTAGAGCAGCATATAAATTTAATAAATGAGAATAGGCTTGCATTGGAACAAGCGAGTAGGCTCATCCAGGATCCCTCCTTTCATACAATGGTGGAAGTCTATACTTTGGAGGAGATGGAAGCCTTGAGATAACCAGATCTTGATGCGGTCTGAAGGAACGCTGTTGACAAACCATTGGCACGGGTATTGGCAACCGAGTTGACGGCAGAACATCCTGTTCCAGTAGAGGAGATTTGTGAGAAGTCGGCATGCCCATCTTGAAGTCGATGTGGCCACAGGAAGATGAACGCTCTGGTTGAAATGTTTTCTTGCGATACTTCTGACAATGGACAATGATCAGAAACGCTACAGTTGTGCAACATACAGCAACTAACAAGGCAGTGAGTGCATTTGTTATCACACAGTTGCCGCCGTCAAATCCAGTGACAGTCCTGTTGAACACTACAGAATCGTTTGTTGGCTTTGTCATAGATAAGCAAATCCCACCGTATCCCACCTCTCCAATTTGTTCAATTTTGAATTCTGGCAACATGGCCTCCACGAAATCTGGATGGACGTCTTCCCCGGGTCTTCCTAGTTTGGTGAGCACATCCTGGATGTCATCTCTTGCACATTTCTCAGCCTTTGGGCAAAATGATTTGTTGTACCACGTGAACACAGCGGAGCCAGTTTTGAGATGAAGCAGAACCACATCCCCAGGAGACTCTGTCAACAAATAATCAGAAAGTTTCTTTAAAAAGAAGTAAATCCTCTTTCTGTTTTTCAGGAATGAGTGGTAGCTATCTCTTGCAATTACTGTATAAACGTGGCATGGAATAATAGTTGGTTTGAATATTTCTATGACAAATTTATCTTCAGTCTTTAGTCCTCCCGAATCTATGGCAAAGAGTAAAAACTCCTGTGGGGAATACTGGAAATCGGCATCCAGCGGATAACCATACATCCTTTTATCTCTGGCATTAAATTGTAACCAGCTTTCCAGATCTCTCGGGGAGCCGTCGATGGGGTTCATTCCGAGGGTCAGTTGAGTTGAATTCCCGTCTTCTTGGTCATGAAATGTCTCTGGCGGTATTGAAAACAAGAACTCGTATCCGACTGTTGCTGCAATCCACTTAATGGCATGAATGACCCTGGGAGGAGTGTTTGGCTGACCTGAACAAAAATTAGTTTACTTTATTGTCATTGCACCTCGCACAACGAAATTAAATGCCGTTTTCAGTGTACATTATACATTAAAAAATAAAACACAAACACACCTCCTTCACATTCTATGCAATTGAATTGAAAACTCCTGATATTGCATTAATATTGCACTATACAGTAAAATTCAACAGAGCTACTGCCCTGGGATAGAAGCTGTTTTTCAGCCTATTTGTCCTTGTTTTTATTATTATCCTGTACCGGCTGCCAGATGGTAATAGTTAAAAAAAATAAGGTGCCCAGGATGAGATGGATCTTTGAGGATGTTTTGAACTTTCTTAAGGCAGTGGGAGTTATAAAGCTCTTTCAAAGAGGGGAGAGGGCAACCCATGATCTGGGCAATGACGTTAACCCTCTGGAGTGCTGTCCAATCTGCCACTGTGCAATTGGCAAACCATACAGAGGTGCAGTAAGTTAAAATATTCTCTATGGTGC
This sequence comes from Bungarus multicinctus, assembly GCA_023653725.1. Classification (NCBI taxonomy): domain Eukaryota; kingdom Metazoa; phylum Chordata; class Lepidosauria; order Squamata; family Elapidae; genus Bungarus; species Bungarus multicinctus. Next base: position 29,657,858 of record CM042848.1, read on the forward strand.
ATAAAATCATAGAGAAATGTAAAGAATCAAGTCCACAGAGATTCTCAGCCATCCAGGTCATGGTTGTCCCAAAGGTGCTTTTTTCAAGAGGCAACTGGACTTCCCGGTTTTTCTTTGAAGATATTTCGCTTCTTATTCAAGAAGCTTCTTCAGCTCTGGAAGTTGAAGAGTCCAGAAAACCAGAAAGTCCTGTTGCCTCTTGAAAAAGCACCTTTTGGAGAAGCAACCTATCTAATGATGAAGGCATTGTGTCAACTTGTGTCTTTCTAGACGCCCCGAGTTGACTTGGCTAAAAAGAGAGGGACCACGGTTTTGACATGGCAAGCTCCTTATTTCCAAGCTCTTGATTGGGCTTCAAGAGTTCAAATGTGCTTTCTAAATAGTTTTGTATTTCAGTGGTACCTCAGTACTCATTACTTAGTTCCTGGAAGCACCACGTATACTAAAAATGAATACAGGTAGTCCTTGATTTACAACAGTTTGTTTAATGAGTGTTTGAGGTTACAGCGGTGCTTATGACCATTTTTCACACTTGGGACCATTGAAACATCCCTGAGATCACTTGATTTACATTCGGGACAATGGACTCACTTTTATGATGGTCACAGCCTCCCAGAATCACATGATTCCCCCTTTTTATGACTCCTGACGAACAAAATAAATGGGAAAGCCAGATTCACTTAGCTGTGTGACCCACTCAACAACCACAGCAGCTCACTTAACAAGATCATAAAATGGGGTGCCTTGCTCAACAACATAGATTTTGGGTTTGATTGTGTTCAAGGACTACTTGAAATAATTAACACCATGACTTACCTTGTGTTTTCTGGCATGTAGTAGTGGCATGAACTCCATTCTCTGTGGATATCCCTTTGTAGCTGAAAACAATGGCCGGTTCTTTCAGTGTTGAGATTACAATGTCCCTTGTAATCTGGACATTCGTTTTGATTCCAAATGAGCTTTCCAAACTTAAACCATTTGTTTCCAGTTGTAAAGTATCGGGATTTAACACGGATGTCAGAACTAAATTGTGGATAGAGTCACACTGATATGTAGAAAAATGAAAACTGGAGGTGTGAATAAGTTCTAGAGGGGGAGTAATCCATGAAGATCCACAAGGAAGCAACTCCAATGCCTGAGTTTTTCTATGAGACCTCTCTCCTTGACTAAGGAATCCACTGCTTAAGATAACAGCACTGGATGTTGTGCTAGAAAACAGAGTTGTTCCTTTTATCCATAGGGAAATGTCCATTTCAGTTTTCATAAATACTAAGACACTGCTTCCTGTGGTAACAAATCTGTAGGTTAATGGAATAGTTGTAAAAGATTCACAGGCATTCATTCCATCTGAGCTAACCTGTCTTCTGTCAGGCAATTTTTCCATCGAGAAAATATTACTAGATCCAAATAATGTCAATTCCATTGGAACTGATGAGAAAGAAGGAAAAATTACAGGGTTGCTAATTGTTTTAGACAGGAAGCTAAATGTTAGTAGAGATATACTGGAGAACAAAATGCTATTATCTAACGTATCCGTGGAATGTTTTGATGAAGTCGAATCTTTACTACAGTAATATAATCGAGTTGGTGGGCATGCATTGGACGGAGAACCTGGTTTGGGGTCAAAATCATCATTTGTAACAATAGCATCAAATATTGACAGGATGTTGGGCAAAATGGAGCTTTTGATCCATTTGGAAATGTCTATCTCCTTCATTGGTGCTAATGTCATAAAAGTATCTGAGGCAGAACTGTCGACATTAAGTAATTTTGGATTCTGATAGCTGTCATGTAAGTAGAGCAGAGATATTGCAACACTAGAAAATGACAGTTCAGAAGATGATAATGATGTCCTTAAATATGCTAACATCACCAGGGAAGGCAGAGAAAGTTCGATTATAGAAATGATCTCTCCAGATTTAAATCCAGATACCGTTTGATGCACGAACGGGCTATGATCATTTAGATTCCTTAATTCTCCTGAGAAAAGTTTTGGAGATGATGATGAGGTAGAAGACATTTCTTCTGGTAAAATGTCCCTTGTGTGGTGAATAGAGTTTGAGAAATGATTTTTGGTAAAAGGCATAAACAAATCCAAATAATATAATGTGGAATTATCGTTTGGCTCAGATTTCTGAGTTGCAGGGAAATCCTTTTGTGTTGAAGTATCTAGCGAGGCTTCATACAGTAGGTACTCTGATATTGGTGGGGTTTGAAAAGCCCCTTTCCCCTCAAATTCTGTGGAGCTTAGCATCAGGGAAGGCGAAAGTTCAGAAGAGAGGTAGTGAAACATGGTAGATTTGGAGACCTGAGGGGTCTCCAAATCCACATGGACCATCCCAGGCCGTGTACTGAGGTCCACGTAAGGATGGATAACAGAGAAAGTGGCTTTATTGACAAGCAATGGACTCATTTCAGACATTACAACTGAATGTGTCTCTGGCACAGCAGCTACCAAAACTGTGAAGTTCTGAGTTTGGGTTGGCCTCCAGGTGGGCTTTGGGGTGGCCATTTTCCTCTTCTGCCACTTGTTGGGATTTCTTTTTTCATATCCTTGTTTAAGGACTCGCCAGCCGACAATTTCATAACCCAGGAGCTGGGAGAGATTGTCCGACTCGACATTGTGGCTTAGGACTCGTATCAATTCAGGCATCATAGCAAACATCCCGAACCCAACTGGCCAACAGAGTCCTACATGATGGCCTTTTGTAGAGTTGATGTATCTGATATCTTCAGCCAATACGGTTAGGTTCTGGAAATATTTATTTAGGGAGTCTTCAACTGGAATAAACGTGAGTGAGGAAGGATCCAAGTGGAGATATTCTGCCATGGTGCAAATCAGATTGAGTTGTTCTTTAATTTCCAGAATATCTTCCATTCGAAGTACAATCTCAGCAAAGGTGATGGAAATGTGTTTGGCATGCCAACCTCCGGAACAAATACTGAAAGCCCCAAAACAAATACTGTTAAAAGACTGATATCTTTTAAAACAGAATTATAATTGAACACTTTCCAGAGCTACTCAACATTATATATATTGACTCTAAGTACTGATGTTTATGATTGCAATCATAAAGTCAGTATATATTTCTCATAAACATAACAATGAAAAAGTTTCTAAGGTATTGTTTTAAAAATGGCTCTTAAGTTAGAAAAGAACTATTGGGCTTGCCTGAAAATTGTACGAAAACATTTCTTTTAAAATGGACAGTACATAACTATTGTGAGGTATGCACCATTTATTTGATCATTTATTCTTCACCCCTTTTAGCTTCTGCTTATTTAATTGGCCTGATTTTTAAAAAAATATTGGCTCTAGTCTACCAAGAAATCTAGATCTTATAGATTTGCGCACAATTGATGGGACACTCGTGGCAGGATCCAAAATTCCCATAAAGCATAGAAAGATACACAGGAACCCAGTTGTGTCCCTAGATAGAAGCAGAACTTCTCAAAGTTCTTATGAAGAGAAAATATTTTCAGAAGCTAAAATCCAGAAAGTAATCCAATTAGGATTTTTATGCTATTAATGGATTGTGTTTGGATCTATTTAAGACACTGAACAAAAGAATAGGAAAAATTCTATTAATTTCTATTTCACCCTGTCTTTCATCAAGAAAAGAATGAGGTGGCCATGTGAAAACTTCAGTGAGCAGTAGGATTATTTGAGATTGAATGCACCTCAATTCCATCAGTGGGTCTCTACTTCTGAAATGGATGGACCAAGCCCTGATTGTCTTCTACAGTTTTAAGTCAATGTCTGTAGAGATTCTCCATCATTCAGGTCATGGTTATCCCAAATGTGCTTTTTCAGGAGGCAACTAGACTTTCTTATTTTTTCTTTGAAGACGTTTTGCTTCTTATCCAAGAAGCTTCTTCAGCTCTGAGAAGAAGAGCTGAAGAAACTTCTTGAATGAGAAGCGAAACATCTTCAAAGAAAAAACAAGAAAGTCCAAAGAAAAAACAAGAAAGTCTTGAATAAGCACCTTTAGGACAACCGTGACCTGGATGACTAAGAATCTCTACAGACTTTTAGCTATACAATTTGGATTGAACAACCTCTGAATGGGAGTAGGAATAGATTTCCAGAGGGAAAAAAAACATTAGCAGGAACCATTGGCACCACTCAGGTGATCCTGAGGACACAGATAAACCTCCAAGTGGCCTCAATGACCCACTAAAAGGATGCAAATGACCAGCTATCTGCAGAGTATCAATCCTTCCATTCCCCACCATCCAGTCAGAGCTGAAGAAGCTTCTGGGATGAAAAACAAAATGTTTTCAAAAGAAAAAAAACAGTTGCCTCTTGAAAAAGCACTTTTTAAGTCAGTGTTGTACGTATTTGCAAACAGACCCATATCAAGATGATCAAAGCCCATCATCCCTACTTGTCAGTGCAACTTACATGTTCTTTGCATGGATGCAAATGCGATCTTCACCATGGAGTGTAACATTTGTGGTTGAAATTTCACATGCCTCGTTGTGGGCAACCACTGTCAGATGAAATTCTTCACTCTTCTTCTCCATCAACTGCACTCCTTCATGCGTATTTGTGGAAAAACTATATTCTAGCCATTTTGACAAAGTTGAATCCTTAGCCAGAGCAATCTAAACAACAATAATCACATGCATCATATCAGGGGCAGGAAGGCTATCGTTCAAAATAAAGCCATCAGATACTTCCAAAACTGGAAATTGGATGCCCTACGAGGGAATGGTGATTAAAAAAAGGTGTTAGATATCAGAGGTGGGATTCAGCTGGTTCTGACCAGCTCTGGAGAACTGGTAGCAGAAACGTTGAGTAGTTTGGAGAACCGGCAAATCCCACCTCTGACTGGCCCCACTGCATCTCTTCTCTGCCTTTTGAGTCCCAGCTGATCAGCTGGGTCGTCTTTGGTTGCCCTGCACAGGAGAACGGAGCTGGAAAGCAGGTTAGTGGAGTGGGGAGGGAATGGGGATTTTGCAGTATCCTTCCCCTGCCATGCCCACCAAGCCATGCCCACAAAACCAATAGAAAAAAAAAATTGAATCCCACCAGAGGTTAGATTGTGTGGAGATGGACAGGTTAGTTGCTGAGCTTGTCGATCAGAAAGGTCAGCAATTTGGTGGTTTGAATCCCCAGTGCCACATAATGGAGTGAGTTCCTGTTGCCCCAGCTTCTGCCAACCCAGCAGTTCGAAAGCATGTAAAAAAGTGCAAGTAGAAAAATAGGGGCCCCTTTGTTGGGAAGATCACAGCGTTCTGTGCGCCTTCGAAAGTGTTTAGTCTTGCCAGCGATATGACCACAGAGACATCTTCGGACAGCGCTGGCTCTTTGGCTTTGAAATGGAGATGAGCACCTCCCCCTAGAGCCAGAAATGACTATCACGGATGTGTGAGGGGGACCTTTACCTTATTGTCAAGTATTGAGGACTATTATTACATTATTACGCAAAATTTTTAAAAAGTTGAGGCTGTGTATATTATTCATTTTATATTACTCTGCTAAAAAGAGTTGGAAGTCAATGCTTTACTTTTTCTGTTCCTTTTTATTCTACACTTTTTCCTCTTCCACCTTCTCCTCCCCCATTTTCCCATTATTTTATATATATTTTATCGTTTGATAAGCCAACACAGACTTGAACAGGAAATTCTGGCTTCAGTTGTGGTTGTACGTCAGTGGGAGCACCTGCAGTTTATACTCATGTAGCGAGCTTCGAAGTTAGCAAATTTGATGATTCCAATCCCAGTTCTAACCCAACAGCATATCACCCCAACTGGTATTTTCTCTCCTGAACAGATCAACTGCTCTTAACTATTGTGTAGAACGAAGGAGTGGCAAATACTTCAGATGTTTCCAAGCAGTAGATCTGCTCTATGCTTCGTTAAACACAGTCAGGCTTATTTCCAACTCAATGAAATATTAGATTTGCTGTTAAGGTGGTAGAACGCATAGAAAAATAATGGTGTTTATATTCCATTTAAAAAAAAAAAACATTGATGATATCAGCAGAGATAACATTCTGAGTTGTTAGGCAATTTTATCAGTGGGATGTTGCAATAGACTGACAGATAGCCAGCAAGTTAACTAAAAACAGAATAGAACAACACAGAAAATAACACAATGGAACAGAACATAGAATATAGAATAGGATGGAATGGAATGGAATGGAATGGAATAGGACAAAGAATAGAATAGAATATAGAGTGTAGAATATAGAATAGAATAGGACAAAGAATATAGAATAGAGTAGGACAAAGAATGGAATGGAATGAAATAGAAATAGAATAGAGTAGAGTAGAGTAGAGTAGAATAAGACAAAGAATGGAATGGAACAAAATGGGACTGAACAGAACAGAATAGAATAGGACAAAAAAAGGAATGGAATGGAATAGAATAGAATAGAATAGAATAGAATAGAATAGAATAGAATAGAATAGAATAGGACAAAGAATGGAATGGAATAGAATAGAACAGAACGGAACGGAACGGAATGGAATGGAATGGAAAGGAATGGAATGAAACGGAACGGAACGGAACAGAATAGAAGACTTTGTTTGGCCAAGTGTGATTGGACATAAAAAGAATTTGTCTCTGGTGCAGAAGCTCTCACTGTACATGCAAGCAACTAAGCAATAAAATCTTAAGGTACCAATATGAGAAAGCACTGTAAAAGATGAGAAGGATAATATAATACAGCCACACTACACTACATGGGTAAATATACTTAGACATAAGACAGCGCTGTGAAAATTAGGTGTTCAGCAGAGAGGTAGCATGGAGGGAAAAAACTGTCCTTGTATCTGGTTGTTTTGGCGTGCAATGCTTTATAGCGGCATCCCGAGGGGAGGAGTTGAAACCATTTATGTCCAGGATTTGAGGGGTCTGTAGATATTTTCTCAGCCCTCTTTCTGACCTGACAAAAAGGCAGATTTATCTCTATATGAACTGAAACCCTGGGAGAAATGGTCTCTCCCACCACCAGCACCGGAGCCCTTCTGTTTACTACCAACTTAATCATAGAGTAAATTAAAACCATTTCATTGATTGAGCAGGGCTGCAAATTGGATTCTTGCTGGTCTTCAAGGAGCATTTATCCAGGGGTGGGATTCAAAAATCCCAGCAACTGGTTCGCTGCCCAGTTGCTGGGCATGGCCATGATGGGCATAGCTTACTGTAACTTCCGAGGGGGCCGTTTTTCACCTTCCCCAGAGTCCATAGGCTTCCCTCAGGCCTCTGGGAGGGTGAAAATGGCCTCCCCCTGGCTCTGGAGGCCCTCCCGAAGCTGGAAACAGACCCATTTCTGGACTTCCGAAAGGCCCGTTTTCTGCCCGCCCCCCCAGAGCCTCCATATGGACCCTGCACTTACCTGCATCCAAAATGGGCTGCATGGAGACTCCTGGGAGGAGTGGGCAAGGCCAGCTGGTCGGTTCAACTACTGGTTCAGCAAAGCAGATGTAAATTTAATATTCGGTTTGCTCGAACCGGCCCAAAACGGCTGAATCCCACCCCTGCATTTACCTCATAGTATGTTATTTTTCCTTGGCAGGCAAACAGGGATAGGGGATAAGGGGACACTTTTCCAGTGACTGCTCTTCTTCCCAGAACTCCTTGAAGGATCTGTACGTCTTCGCACGGGCGATGTGGTTCCTTGACAACAAGGGAAATCTCAGTAAAGACAAGGAACGTCCAGAGAAGGGCATTCAAGGAGAAGGCTGTCAGAACTTGTTTCCCTGACAGCACAGGAAAGGCCAGGTAGATGCTGAAGGCCATCATGGAGCTAGTTGAGACATCCATCCAATTGTGGAGAAGAGAAGCTTTCCTAACACCGCAGGTCAGACCTGTGGAAAGATAAAACAGGTTCAAGATTAGGCAGAAAACCCATAAAGACCTCAACAACCAGGCACTGAACCTTTGATCAGTTATGTAGTGACTGATTGCAAAATTGTAGCTGTCTTCATAACAAAGCAGGCACTCAAATTTCACTTCAGAGAAGGTGATTAGATACTTTAGATAAGTAACCTGCTTCCTTCAGTGGTTGACAGTCTCTCTCTGTGTCTCTGTCTCTGTTTCTCTCTGTCTCTCTGTGTGTGTCTGTCTCTTTCTGTCTCTCTCTGTCTCTCTCTGCCCCTGTCTCTGTCTCTCTCTCTGTGTGTGTCTCTCTCTCTGTGACTCTCTCTCTGTCTCTTTCTCTCTCTGTCTCTATGTGTGTGTGTGTCTCTGCCTCTGTCTCTCTTTCTCTGTCTGCCTGCCTGCCTGCCTGCCTGTCTGTCTGTCTCTCTCTGTGTCCCTGTCTCTGTCTCTCTCTGTCTCTCTCTCTCTGTGTCTCTCTCCCATCTCTCTCTGTTTCTTTTCTCTCTCTGTCTCTCTCTCTCTCTGTATCTCTATCTCTCTCTTTCTCTGTCTATCTGTCTCTCTCTCTCTGTCCTTCCCCACCTCCACCTCTCTTTCTCAAGGCACTTCCATCAGATGAAATTTTATACTAGTTCTCCTAAGGGGAATGGGAAGGATTTAACTGCCAGCTACACAGCAAATCCAGTGTGGAGTTAGACATGTGTATGATTCAGTGACCTCAATTTAACAGAATAATAGAGTTGGAAGGGTCTTTGGAGGTCTTCTAGTCCAACCAAGGAAACAAGTACGTTGGATGCTTCCAATAATAATAATAAAAAGACTAGAGCTGAACTTGATTTCTGTCTCTTTATTTGATAAATAAATAAAGATTGTTTTATATATCTTTACTTTCTTCCTCTGTTGCTGATTCTCAATTGGCAAAACAGCAGTAAGATCCTGAATCTTGTTCAGATAGCTCACCTGTTCCTTTGTCTTTCAATGCAACCTAGGACACACGTCCTTGTGTTCTTGTTGCTGGGTTACTCGAAGAGACTTCTGCTTGGCTGCTTCTTGGGTTACAAGGCTCTACAAAGCCAACTTATTCCTGGGAGGAAGCAGGTTACTTGTTATGAGATGAGATTACAACACGTTTTGGGGCTGGGTTACATCTGGGCTCCAAATCATTGTGAATGACAATTTTTGGGTGGGGCCATTCTGCTCCTCAGATTTCTTGGAAGCAGCAGAGAGACCTGTTGATGGAACCCAGATCTTCATGAAGATTTATTTTTTTTATTTATTTACTTATTTTGTCAGGCATGCATTTGGATAATATATATAAGTATAAACATGATTATTAATACATGAAATAGATATGAATAAAAAGGGAAACATTAGGACAGGGACAGTAGGCACGTTGGTGCGCTTATGCACGCCCCTTACAGACCTCTTAGGAATGGGGTGAGGTCAACAGTAGACAGTCCAAGGTTAAAGTGTTTGGGGTTTGGGAACAAACCACAGAATCAGGTAGTGAGTTCCAGGCATTGACCACTCTGTTGCTGAAGTTATATTTCCTGCAATCGAGATTGGTGCAGTTTACCTTGAGTTTGTATCTATTGTGTGCTCATATATTGTTGAGGTTGAAGCTGAAGTAGTCATTGATGGGTGTAATTATCCATTGTAATGGATAATTTTATGTACTACGCTTAGGTCAGATGGAAGGTGGTATAGTTCTAGATTGTCTAAGCCTAAAATTTCAAACCTGGTAGTGTAGGTTATTCTGTTGTGAGTAGAGGAGTGGAGGACTCTTCTCGTGAAATATTTCTGGACTTTCTCACTTGTGTTAATGTCTGATATGCAATGTGGGATCCAGAGAGACGAGCTGTATTCAAAAATTGGTCTGGCGAATGTTTTGTTTGCTCTAGTTAGTAGTACAATATTACAAGAGAAAAGGCTTCACAGGATTGGATTAATAACTCTTAATGCCTTTTGGGCAATGTTGTTACAATGGGCTTTGGCACTTAGATCATCAGAGATGAGAACTCCAAGATCCTTGACAGCAAGATATTCCATGGTGTGGTGCCCATCTGAACTTGGTCTCCCTGCCTTTAATTTAGCACTTAGCTAATGCATTTCCAAAGTCCACCCAAACTTTCTAGGCAATCTCTAAAATCATTAAGGATTTTATCTTCGGACATTGAATATGTCGGAAGATAAATTGCTAACTAGAGCATTCAAAACCTTTGCTAGACCAATACTCGAATACAGCTAATCTGTCTGGAATCCGCACTATATATTGGACATTAATACAATTGAGTGAGTCCAGAAGTATTTCACGAGAAGAGTACTACACTCCTCTGCTCGCAACAGAATACCCTACATCATCAGGCTTGAGATTTTGGGCTTGGACAACCTTGAATTACGCCATCTATGGTTGGACTTAAGCGTGGTACACAAAATGATCTGCTACAATGTCCTACCAGTCAATGATTACTTCAGCTTCAGCCACAACAATACAAGAGCAACACAACAGATACAAACTCAATGTAAACCGCTCCAAACATGATTGCAGAAAGTACAACTTCAGCAACAGAGTGGTCAATGCCTGGAATGCACTACCTGACTCTGTTGTTACATCCTCAGACCTCCACTCCTGTAACCTTATTAAACTATCCACTATTGACCTCACCCCATTCCTAAGAGGTCTGTAAGGGGCAGGCATAAGTACACCATCGTGCCTCCAGTCCCTGTCCTATTGTCCCCATTTATTCATACATATTTCCTGTATTCTTACTCATGTTTATACTTATACCTATTATCTTGTAAGCGATTGACAAATCAAATCAAATCAAATAAAGGTCTGAGGATAAAATCTTTTAAAAACACCCAAAATGGAGCCAAGTAAGTTTAGGTGTTTAGTAAATTTAGAGTGATCTCTTATTTGTTGGCTTTCGAAAGCTGATTTTATATAGGTGTAATCCTTGACTTAACGACAGCAATGGAGCCCAATATTTCCGTCAGACATTTGCTAGGTAAATTTTGCTCCATTTTACGACCTTTGGTTGTTAAACGAATTGCTGCATTTTCTTCTTTCTCCTTTTTAACCATATAGATTGTAGGCTTGTAAGAAATGGACAATGCAGAATAAATGGAAGAATTCAGATACAGGTAGTCCTCAACTTAAGGCCACCATGGAGCCCAATGTTTCTGTTGTTCAGCGAGGCGGTTGTGAAGTGAATTTTGCCCCCCCTGTTTTATGTCCTTTCTTGCCACTGGTCGTTAAGTGAATCCCTGCAGGCATTCAGTTGAGCAACACGGTTGTTAAGTGAATCTGGCTTCCCCATGAACTTTGCTTGTCTGAAGAGCGCTGTCATAAATGTGAGTCCTGTGCTGAATTTTGATCATGTCTCCGTGAGGAATCCTGCAACAGTCGTATGTGTGGAAAACATTCATACATCGCTTTTTGTCGCAGCCTTTGTAACTTCCAACGGTCATTAAATGAACTGTTATAAGTCAAGGACACCCTGTAGGATCCAGCTGGTCCCATCGCCTAAAATATTGCCTTTTTTCCTTATCAGGCAGGACTTTCTTTCACACCCCAAAGAAAATGTCTGCTATCAAGAGCTTTCATTGGTACCAAGACTGTTGATTGACAGATATGAAAAGAAATAGAATTTCCGCTGTTTGTCCTAAATGGACTCTAGAGAGATTATCCTTGGCCAAAACTCCCGGCTTGATCCAGAAGACAGGAAGTGATTTTGCAAAAGCCTTTCTGTGCATTGGATAGAGTTCCTGTTGATTGCATTTTTATAGCTTTCCCCAAGGCATTTTCCAGCATTATAAAATAACGCCAGGGATATTTTTATATCAGAGTGGTCAAGCACTTTTTCACTCGTGGGCTTTAAAATCGAGCAACTTTCCTTTCACCAACTTCTATAACATTGTTGTATCCTCTGAGCATTGTCTTTTTTGTTTTTCTTTTCCCCACTCCAAAATGTTCTGCAAGAATGTTGTTTCTTCTCGATAGGAGTGTTCCAATTTTTTTTTTTAATTGTATCTTTCAGAGAGAGAGAGAGACAGAGAGACAGAGAAAGAAGGAGACAGACAGAGACAGAGAGACAAAGACAGGGAGAGAGGGAGACAGAGAGAGAGAGAGACACAGAGAGACAGACACAGAGAGAGACAGAGAGAGAGACACAGAGAGAGAGAATGAATGAATGAGGGGATATGCTAAGAAAAGAACCAAGATTACATCTGGAATGCAGCCAGCTGGGGTGTGGAGAAGTGGTTTTTTTGGCTTGTGTGAACGAGTTCCATCCAGTCTTTGTGTTGTTGCGTTGCCTCGAAGGCAAACAAACGCTTAACAGAGGGAGACAAAAATCAGGGCTTAACACCTCCTTGCAGATGGTGCTTAGCTTTGGAAGGTTTGCTAAACAATTCAGTGAAAAGTTTTGTGACACCTGCAGAGTAATAAATATTCTTATTCTGGCATGTTTCCCAACCAAGACTTTTGGAGGTCACACAAAACAGGGTGTGTGGCTTTATGTTGCATTCAGGTTGAAGAATGCTACTTGGTTCAAGGAGAGAAACAACCTTGAACTAAGGAGATATTTCCTGGCAGTGAAAGAAATTAATCAGTGGAACAACTTGCCACCAGAAGTTGTGAATGCTCCAACACTGGAAGTTTTTAAGAAGAGATTGGACTATTTGTCTGAAATAGTAAAGAGTTTCCTGCCTGAGCAGGGGGTCGGACTAGAAGACCTCCAAGATCCCTTCCAACTCTGTTATTCTCTTCTCTTCCCTTCCCTTTCCCCCTCTCCTTGCTCCAGTCTTCTCTTCTCTTCTCTTCTCTTCTCTTCTCTTCTCTTCTCTTCTCTTCTCTTCTCTTCTCTTCTCTTCTCTTCTCTTCTCTTCTCTTCTCTTCTCTTCTCTTCTCTTCCCTTCCCTTCCCTTCCCTTCCCTTCCCTTCCCTACCCTACCCTACCCTACTATTCTATTCTATTCTATTCCTTCCAACTCTGTTATTCTGAATAGGAAAATTCTGTGGGCTATAGTTGTGGTCAGCAGCTGCTAAGTTACATCCTCATTTCAGCCCAGTGGAGGAAGAAACACAGTTCACCTATTTGTCAAAGAATGGGGAAGTTGCATGGTGAGATTTCATTCTTTGCTTTCCCATCTTTGACCCTCTAGAGATGTTTTGCAATTTGAGCGTACGTGCAGAGAAGAACAAAAAAACGAGGAAGGGTCTGGAGGCTAAACCGTATAATGAACGGTTGAGAGAGCTAGGAGTGCTTAGTCTACCAAACAGAAGGATTAGGAGGACATGATAATCATCTTCCGGTATTTGAGGGATTGTCACAGAAAAGACAATTCTCCAAAGCACCTGAGGGCAGGACAAGAAATAACCAGTGGAAGATCACTAAAGAGAGATACAACCTAGAATGAAGGAGAAATGTCCTATCATTGAGAAAAATGGTTCAATGCAGTAGTTTGCCTTCTGGAGTTGTAGGTGTTCCGTCATTGAAGGTATGTATGGAGCTTCTCAATCATCCAGGTCATGGGTTGTCCCAAAGATGTTTTTTTCAAGAGGCAACTGGACTTTCTAGTTTTGTCTCATCCAAGAAGCTATATTGTTGCTAAGAAATCTATATGGCCGTGATGGCAAACCTATGGCACACGTGCCACAGGTGGCATGTGGAGCCAATTGTGCAGGCATGTGAGCTCCAGCCAAACTTACCTGCATTATGCAGGTGTGCACTTCCCAGCTGATTTTCAGCCCATTTGAGGCCGTTTTCACCCTCCCGGAGGCTCAAGAGAAGCCTTTGCAGCCATGGGAGGTCAAAAAACAAGCCTTCCGGAAATACCAAAACAGGCCCGTTTTTCGGCCTCCCGAGGATGTAGAGGCTTCCCTCGAGCCTCCGAAAGGGCAAAAACGGCCTCAAACGGGCCAAAAATCAGCTGGGAGGCATGCACATGTGCAGTGCAGGTAAGAGGGCGCCGACGGGGGTGTTGTGCACGCATGCACAGGGGGGGCAGGGAGCATTGCATTGTGGGTATTGGTGCTCACTTTTGGCACACCACAACAAAAAGGTTTGCCCTCACTGCTACATGGGATGCTGAGTTGAACCAGGGGTGGATTGCTACCGGTTCATCCCGGTTAATTTCATGGCCAGTTCAGCGAACCGGCAAATCCTACCACTGGCTGGTCCTGCCCACCCCGCCCTGCCTCTCCCAGGAGTCCCCATGTGGCCTGTTTTTGATCCCAAGTAAGTGTAGGGACCGTGCGGAGGCTCGGGGAGGGTGAAAAACAGGCCTCCCGGGGGCTCCAGAAGTCAGGAAACGGGCCCATTTCTGGTCTCCAGAGCCTGGGGAGACAATTTTCGCCTTCCTGGAGGCTCAAGAAAAGCCTCGGGAGTCTTGGGAGGGTGAAAACGCCCCTGTGGCTGTGCTGCAGGAGGCCAATTAGGCCACGCCCACCAGCAACCGGGCTGAGAACCCGTTGCTAAATATTGTGAAGCCCACCCCTGAGTTGAACCCAAAGAGACTTTCTGCTGGTCTGGAGACGCCCTTGTCTAGTAGTCCTCGCGGTTATTTTCTCATTTTTTCCCCCTCAATGTTATAAGATTCTTCTCCTTCCAAACCCTTTTGAAGCTCGTTTATGTTCTTGACTTTTGGGAACAAGTCCAGTTTCCTGCTAATGGGGCCAATGGTTGCAACACATTTTATGTTTAGCTAAGTATATCAAACCAAGAAGGGTTTGGCCTTAACTGAGAAGGAGATGTTAGCTTTCTATCTACACTTCTGCGGTCAATGGGAAAAGCTGGTTTCTCCCACGCTATTTCAGACGTGTGTGCTTAGCCGTAGTTTGGAGAACACTTTTATTGCAAATATAGCGTTCTTCATCTTTCCTCTTTTAAAAAACAATCACAGTTGCTTGCAAACAAACAGGGTGACCTTTCAGAGGGGTTTGTCAGGCTTCCAATAAGGAGAGAGAGAGAGAAAGAGGTTGGGAGAACTTTTAGATCACTCTGGATTGGCTGGAAGTGAAAATATACCAAGAAGTCTACCTACAATTCCCACTTTACAAAAGAACTTGGAAGTAAAACTAAGGGGATTCACGACTGTGGGCCAGGAGAAAGAAACACTTGATAAAATAACGTTTCCCAAAAAATACAACCTACCCTGAAAGTAAGTCCTAGCTTGATTTTTACATGTGTGCCCAATAGAAGCCCTACCACTAAAGTAAGCTCTAATTAAGATCCCACCCACTCCACAGTGGATGGGTCAGAATTAAGCTAGGCTGGGGATGGGCGGGTGGAGCTGCCCTACTACTTACCTTTGGACAGTTGTAGCCATGCCTCGCACACCCCGGCATCCGCCTTGCTGGCCCATTTCCTCTGCAACTGGCAAGGCTAGCAAGGCTTTCCTGAAGGCCTCTGGAGCTGATAGCAAAGCTCTGGATTGATCCAGAACTCAGTTATGGGATGCAGAGGCCTTCAGGAAAGCCTTGCCAGCCGCAGAAGAAGAAGTTCCTGTGAGGTTAGTCAGTGGAGGAACTCCCCCCGAAAATAAGACCTGGTGTCTTTTTTGGTGGCAAAAAATATAAGAAAGGGTCTTATTTTTGGGAATACATGATACGTCACCGTTCCAGGTTAAGCTACAGTTTCTCTTGCTGTGTACTATCTGAACTAGAGTGTGTTGTTTCTCTGTGTCACATAATATATATGGGTGTATGCAAACTTTTGTATTTATTTATTTGAGGTTAGTCAGTGGATGACATCCCCCGAAAATGAGACCTGATGCCGTTTTTGGTGGCAAAAAAAATATAAAACTGTGTTTTGGGGGAAACACAGTAATATAACGGTGGCATAGACAGTGGTAGCCATGTTCTCCTTAGACCCTTTATAGAGGAAATTGGGGTGATCAGATGTTACATTCTAGAAGTTGTCCTTCAGATCACAATTGAGCCCAACATTTCCGCCGCTAAGCGAGATGGCTGTGGAGAGAGTTTTGGATCCATTTTATGACCTTTCTTGCCACAGCCGTTAAGCGAATCATGGAGTTAAATTAGTAACACGATTGTTGAGTGAATCTGGCTTCTCCCATTGACTTTGCTTGTTAGAAGGTCACACAAAAAAAGAGAGAATACATAATCCTGAGACATTGCAACCATCATACAATGAAGTCCTAAAGGCAAGACAGGAAACTAATCAAGGAGAGAAGCAACTTGGAATTAAGGAGAAACTTCCTAACACTGAGGACAATTAACCAGTGAAACAGCTTGCCACCAGATGTTATCAGTTGGAACATCACTGGATGTTTTTAAGATGAGATTGGACAACCACTTGTCTGAAATGATATAGGATCTCTTGCTCGAACTGGGGGCTGGACTAGAAGACCTCCAAGATCCCTTCTAACTCTGTTATTCTGTTATGCTATCTTCCTTCCTTCCTTCCTTCCTTCCTTCCTTCCTTCCTTCCTTCCTTCCTTCCTTCCTTCCTCCTCCCTCCCTCCCTCCCTCCCTCCCTTCCCTCCTTCTTTCCTTTTTTCCTTCCCTTCCTCCTTCCTTCCTTTCTTCCCTCCTTCCTTCCTTCTCCATCACTGGAGGTTTTTAGAAGAGTCTGGACAGCCACCTGTCTGAAATGGTATAGGGTCTCCTGCTTGAGCGAGGGGCTGGACTATAGGACCTCCAAGGTCCCTTCCATCTCTATTCTGATTGACTGAAATACATCCCAGTTGCCAAGCGTCTGAATTTTGATCGTGTGACCTTGGTGTTGTTACCACAGACGTAAGCCTGGAAAACAGTCCTAAGTCCCTTTTTTCAGGGCCGTTATTAACTTTCAATGGACACTAAATGAGTAGCCAATGATGGTCTGTATTTTAAAAGTTAAGGACATGGGTTTAGAGGCTGTGGAAGGAAGAATTCCCCCAAACAGAAAAAAATGTTATATGCAAGACGAAAGTCACATATTTTTCCCTCCTTGCAGTGGGTCTGTCAGCTGCAGAGTTGAGGCCAACAGGCCTTAGCAGAGAAAAGGTAAGGAAGTCTAAAATTCCTTCGAAGCATCTGCAGGTAGGCACTCAAAGGCTGCGTGAAAGATGCCAGAGCAGGTAGACAGCAGGAGGAGGAGGAGGAGGGCATTGTCTAATTCAGGTGAACATGTTACTGGAGGCCATCAGACAAGGTGTGGAGCAGAAGAGGCCACGGCTGGGAGAACCAGAAGTCTCCGATTAACAGAGTTGGAAGGGATCTTGTAGGCCATCTAGTCCAACCCCCTGCCCAAGCAGGAGACCCTACACCAAGTCAGAGGAACTGCCTCCAAGAAGAAGATCCAGGAAGGTCTCCCAAAGCAGCTGAAGCCAGAGAAAGAAAGTCAGCAGAAAAAAAAAGATGGGGAAGGGAAATTTCAGAAGATGGCATGATGAATGAGTTCCAGGTAGTTCATGGGTTGGGAAACTGGCCATAAAAACATCCAGAGAAGAAGCTCCCTAGCATTTTAAAGCCAGGGGCTAAGTTGGGTGGAAGGAGGGAGCAACAAGCAGCAAAGGTGTTTTATTTTGTATGCAAAGTAATAAACATTGAAGTTGTTTAACTAAGTTGCTAGAATATATAAATATATATATGCGCCTGGTTCCTATAGTGTTTGTGTTTCTTTGTGTCAGGGTTGATTCCTGGCAACAGCCTGAACAAGTCACTGCAGTTTTCTTGGCAAGAGTTCAGATGAGGTTTGTCATTGGGCCAGACACTCTCTCTCAGCCCTAGGAAGCAGGCAATGGTAAAGAACAATAGAGGTAGGTAGGTGGGTGGGTGGGTGGGTAGATAGATAGATAGAAGACAGACAGACAGATAGATGATAGATAAATAGATAGATGGCTAGATAGATGATAGATATAACCTAAGCGCCAGAGCTCACTGTAACAGCATTGCCAAAAAGGCATTAAGAGTTGTAAATCTACAAAGCTTTTCCTCTGGAAATATTGAATTGCTAACTAGGGCATACAAAACTTTTGCTAGACCAATACTCGAATACAGCTAATCTGTGTGGAATCCACACTGTATATCAGACATTAATACAATTGAGCGAGTCCAGAAGTATTTCACGAGAAGAGTACTACACTCCTCTGCTTGCAACAGAATACCCTACATCATCAGGCTTGAGATTTTGGGCTTGGACAATCTTGAACTATGCCATCTATGGTTGGACTTAAGTGTAGTACACAAAATTATCTGCTACAATGTCCTACCAATGTCCAACGACTACTTCAGCTTCAACCGCAACAATACAAGAGCACACACCAGATACAAACTCAGTGTAAATCGCTCCAAACTTGATTGGAGAAAGTACGACGTCAGCAACAGAGTGGTCAATGCCTGGACTGTACCACCTGACTCTGTTGTTACATCCTCTAACCCCCACTCTTTTAACCTTATTAAACTATCCACTATTGACCTCACCCCATTCCTAAGAGGTCTATAAGAGGCATGCATAAGTGCACCATCGTGCCTCCAATCCCTGTCCTATTGTCTCCATTTAATCGTACCTATTTCCTGTGTTCTTACTCATGTTTATACTTATACCTATTATCTTGTAAGCGATTGACAAATCAAATAAATAAATAAATAATAAATAATAAATAAATAAATAGATGATTGATAGATAGATAGATAGATAGATAGATAGATAGATAGATAGATAGATAGAAGATAGATGATATATGATAGATAGAAGATAGATAGATAGATAAATAGATAGATAGATAGATAGATAGATAGATAGATAGATAGATAGATAGATAGATAGATAGATAGATAGATAGATAATAGATGATAGATAGATGATAAATAGAAGATAGATAGACAATAGATAGATGATAGAAGATAGATATATGATACATAGATGGATAAATAGATAGATGATAGATGATAAGATAGATAGACAGATAGATACTTGAAAAATAGATAGATAAATAGAGATGGACATACATGGATAGATACATAGATGAGAAAGAGAGAGAGAGAGAGAAGAGTGAGAGAAAGAGAGATGGATAGTTGGGGAGATGGAGAGAGAGAGGAAGAGATGAAAAAAGTTGTAAAGAGGGGTCAAACTCAGTGAACCAAAGTCTCACTTAATGACAAAAATTTTGGGCTCAGTTAGGGTCGTAAATTGAGGACTAGCCGTACAAACATCTTTTTACCGGTGCATAACAACACTTTTTCTTGCTTGTGCAGGTTGCTCTGCTTCGTTGCCTTTCTTGTTAATCTTTAACATTTAGAGAGGAAAAAATTATACCTCCGATTTGCTTTCCAGAGAGGAAGGCCTTCTTGGGTTTTTGAAAAGTTTGGGGTTTTTTTTCTTTCTTTCTTTTTTCTTTTGCAAAGAAAAAACACATTCAGCAGGGAAGGTCCGGTCTGAGGTCGAACCTCTAGGAAAGGACTTCAGAGAAGAAGAATTATGGTAATTATGCCCAGGTGAGTTACAATAGTTGTAATGTTACCTCTGCAAATTAGGTTGGAATTACAGGGCAACTTAGAACTTAGAATAACTTTATTGTCACCTTCATTGTACACTAATCAGCATACATTAAAATGAAATTTTGTTGCATGCAGCTCTCAAAGGGTCTCCTCCACTTCCAATATACATTATATAAACACGACAAAATAAATAAATACAAAAGTATGCATATACCCACATATATTATGTGACACAGAGAAACAATACAGTCTAGTTCAGATGTGTACACGTACACGGCGAGAGAAACTATAGCATAACCTGGAACAGTGATGTATCATGTTTTCCTGAAAATAAGACCCTGTCTTATATTTTTTGCCACCAAAAAAGGCACCAGGTCTTATTTTGGGACGAGTCCTCCACTGACTAACCTCACTTGTGCGCGTCACCCCTGGCCTCCTTTTCGCTGTCAGAAGCCTTCAGGAACTTCTTCTGTGGCCAGCAAGGCTTTCCTGAAGGCCTCTGCATCCCATAACTGAGCTCTGGTTATAACTGAGCTTTGTTACCAGCTCCAGAGGCCTTCTGGAAAGCCTTGTTAGCCTTGCCAGGTGCAGAAGAAACGGGCCGACAAAGCAGGTGTCGGGGTGTGCCAGGCCTGGCTACAATTGTCCAAAGGTAAATAGTAGGGCAGCTCCATCCCCCATCCCCACCCTGGTTTAATTTTTACCTGTCCACTCTGGAGTGGATGGGATCTTAATTAGGGCTTATTTTGGGGGTAGGACTTATATTGTTTTGGGGAGAGGTTTTGACCCCCGTGGAAAGGACACGCAACTTGGGTGTCCTCCTGGATGTGCGGCTGTCTTTGGAAGAACATATTGCAGCCGTCACCAGGGGGGCTTTTTATCAGATTCGTCTGATTTACCAGTTGCGGCCCTTTCTGGATCTGGGCGCACTTCGCACAGTCACTTCTGCCCTCGTTATCTCCCGCTTGGATTATTGCAATGCTCTCTACATGGGGCTCCCCTTGAAGAGTCTCCGGAGGCTGCAGTTAGTTCAGAATGCAGCCGCGCGGGTGATCGTGGGCGCCCCTCGGGGCGCACACGTAACACCACTTCTCCGCAGGCTGCACTGGTTTCCTGTGGCCTTCCGGATTCGATTCAAGGTGGTACTGACGGTATTTAAAGTGCTCCGTGGCTCGGGACCTGGGTACTTACGGGACCGCCTGCTGCCATCAACAACCTCCCGCCGCCCAGTACGCTCCCACAGGGTCGCCCTACTTGGGGTACCGCCACCTGATCGTTGTCGGCTGGCGGCCCCGAGGGTACGTGCTTTCTCTGTGGGAGCGCCCTCCCTGTGGAATGATCTCCCCCCGGAGATACGAGCCATGACAGATATCCTCTCCTTCCGGCACGCAGTTAAGACCCTATTTTTTAAACAGGCTGGCCTGGCCCAGTAAGGGTTTAAGGGGTTTTAAGTTAATAGGGTTTTTAAAATTTTAAACTTCATTTTTAAACTTTCGGGATGCAGCTATATTTATGTTTAATTCGGTTTTAAACTCTATTTAATTTTGTATTCTTGTATTTTATGTATTTATTAGGCTGTACACCGCCCCGAGTCCCTTTTCGGAGAGGGAGCGGTATAGAAATACGATCAATAAATAAATAAATAAATATTGGATGCATGTGTAAAAAATCAAGCTAGGACTTACTTTCAGGGTAGGTCATATTTTCGGGGAAACAGGGGTAGATGTAACTAAGAAATAAGAACTATTCTTTTGAAAGATGGACAACTTCCTCACTGATATTTAAAATTAATTCTAGTTAAAAAAATAAAGCTGGATGGTGTCATTAAAGTAGACTGGGAAAGTGATTTCCTGAGCAACGTTTGGAACTTCCAAAGGACATGTTTGCCGTTCTTGTTTGCCATTTCACACAATGGTTGTAAGTATGAAAAACAGCCTTATGTCCCTTCTTTTCACTTCAAACGGTCACTAAATGAATTGTTGTAAGTCGAGGACCAGCTATGCAACTGAATTACAAAACAAAAGTATGTGGGGCTATTTCAGCTATTTTCTTGAGAGAAAGCCGAAGAAATCTTCTTGTATTTTGTCAACGTACCTTTATTTTTTAAGAAATAAACAGACCAGGGGATGGGATGATATTAAAGGCTAAGATGGCAGCCAAAATTGTTCCAAGCCCCACCCATTTTTAATGCCATTGTGTCTCCTCCAGAACCCGCAAAGAATGGAAAACGTCTCACAACTCAGCATACACAACAGAGATTTTCCAAGCCTTTGGGCTAATTCGTGCCCTAGAAAACCACCTCTTTTCAACTCTGATTTTACTGCCAACTCTAGTTAACTTTTGTTCAGACCAATTAGCCATACAATTTTTTAAAATATAGCAGCACCCCAATTTGCATGCTACATTTTTATGTAGGCAGCACTGAGAATTAAATCTCATGCTTAAATTATTTCTTCCTAGGCCACACTTCTAGAAAAACCCAACTGCGGTTCTCGACCTACAAACGCATTGGAGCCCCAAAATGTTTTGTTCCTAAATGAGGCAATGGCTAAGTGATTTTCGTCCCCATGTTACGACTTCCCTCATTGACTTTTCTGGTTGGAAAATTGCCAAAGGGGATCAATTTGCCATCATCATAACTTTGAGTCAATTGCCAAGTGTCCCAATTCTTTTTTTTTTTGAAATATTTTTTATTGTTTCATACATTTCCTTTCTGTGTTAAGCAATGTGCTCTCTAGGTGTCCAAGGTGTTAATGTACAAACATACAAACATCATCATTGTCATTATGATCATATACTGTATCTATTTGTATAAAAGCAAAATGCCCCTCATGCATCATATCCAGAACTGTAAAATCTCCAGAAATGTAAAGCCTACAAACTTGAAATTTGACACATATCTTCCTCTTGGCTTCTAGGGGCTCACTAAGAAAGGATTTTTTGAAATGAGCATTAGTATTTCCTATATTATTATTATTAATAATATCTGATGCTAAGGAGTTCTATTCCCCCTCCCCACCTGAAAAGAAATCTCTTCCAAATGAAAAACACAAGAAGAGGAGAGGAGTTTCAGTTTCAATTCCACAGCACCAAGCAGTTTTAGAACAGAACAGTTGAGCTAAGCCACGCCCAGGCTCCTTGTTGCCTCCTTCTTGTTCACATAGCAAATACTTTTTCAGTTTCCAAACAGCCCTCAACTCTTTCACACACTGACAGGACGCTAGACAGATGAATACCGATAGATGCTAGTAGGCAGAGGCAGAATATTTTTCCTTATTTTCCTCCCCAAAAACCAAGCCTGATCACATAGTTTCATAGCGAAGCATGTGAATTGAACTTTTGTCTATCTATCTATCTATCTATCTATCTATCTATCTATCTATCTATCTATCTATCTATCTATTTATCTATCTATCTATCTATCTTTGGTTCCTCGGGTTTTCTCCCACGTAGAATTGGAAATATCTAGGCGACGTTTCGATGAAGTCTCATTCATCATCTTCAGGCTTGTGTCTTCGGCCTTGTGCTTCTCAGAGTAATGTGAGCTTGCAGCTGCTTCTTCCTTTTAACTACTAGTGGGGGTGTGACTTGATTGGGTGGGGGCTTGGCTGTGTTCTGATTGGGTGGGGGTGTGTTCTCATTGGTTGGGGGTTTGGCTGTGTTCTGATTGGTTGGGGAGTTGGCTGTGTTCTGAATGGCTGGGGGTGTGTTCTGTTCTAGTGGGGGTTTGGTTGTACTCAGGTTAGTCTCAGTTGCTGGGGGATTTGAGCTGGTGAGCTGTGATCCTGTTGTTTGGCTTCGCGTTCGTGGTCGTGCCACATCTTCATGATGGGCGTCAGTTCCCTTCATGTATGGGTTGGGGGGGTTTGAAGCAGGTAGTGATGCAGCTGTGGTACAGCCGTAACCCCCAGCCAATCAGAACACAGCCAACTCCCCAACCAATCAGAACACAGCCAAACCCCCAACCAATGAGAACACACCCCCACCCAATCAGAACACAGCCAAGCCCCCACCCAATCAAGTCACACCCCACTAGTAGTTAAAAGGAAGAAGCAGCTGCAAGCTCACATTACTCTGAGAAGCACAAGGCCGAAGACACAAGCCTGAAGATGATGAATGAGACTTCATTGAAACGTCGCCTAGATATTTCCAATTCTACGCGGGAGAAAACCCGAGGAACCAAAGATCCACATACAAATACCTGCGAAAACCTCCGAAAACACACACACACACACACACATATATATTTTCCTGAGGTTTTATAGATAGATAGATAGATAGATAGATAGATAGATAGATAGATAGATAGATAGATAGATAGATAGATAAGATAGAGATATATAGATATATATGGATGGATGAATGGATAGATGGATATGTATATGTATATGTACACACATACATATGCAGCAATATATAAACAAATATGATAACATCAATCATATTATAACATATATTCTTCCATTATAGTATTGATTATATAACTATCAGAAATATTTGCTCATCTGCTTTTCTTTCTCCTATAAACCCTATTCCACTCAATTCCACTCATCTAACCTCAATATCTGTCATTTAACCATTTATAGAATAGTTCCCATGTTATGAGATGTTCCGAATCTTCTTTTCCTTTAATTTTTAAGGTTAACCTATCCATCTCTGCACATTTGAAGATTTTTTGGATTATAATATTGTTGCATGACCCTGGGGAGGCTGCCTCAGTTGTAAATATGAGTCAGTTGCCAAGTGTGCAAATTCTAATCATGTCTCCACGGGGATGCTACAATGGTCGTAAGTGTGAAACATGGTTTCAGTGCCGTTCTAACTTTGAACTGCCTCTAAATGAAGTGTTGTAAGCCAAGGACTACCACAACTGTATCCTGTATCGTTAAGCACAGAGAGAGAAAAAATAAAATAAAATTACAAGATGTTCTCTTGCAAAGGGGGAGACTCTCTTCCAGCTGTAACGGTACAGGCAGATAAAAGAACAACTCCAGATTTTACAACCGGGTGTGAATTATTGTAAATGCCCAGGGGAAAGCACAGTTGTAAAAGTCTTTGGAAAGCTTCATCCCAGGGCCTTCCGGGCTACGATGGTGTCAATTCATTCATTCTTGTCATTCGGAAGAATGAAATCATCTATCAAGCTCCAATATTCCTCTGAATTCCTTGACAAATAAATCATGGGCGAGAAGAGGTTCCTGGAATTGTGATGGTTATATGATCCTAGTAACAGTCGCAATTTTGAGAACCTTGGTTTTATTTATTAATTTACTAGCTTGATACCCGTGCTTCCCTACAAAACTATGTGGTCGGGCTTGGTTTTTGGGGAGGAAAATAAGGGGGAAAAATTCTGGCTCTGCCTACCAGCATTCATTGGTATTTATCTGGCTAGTGTCCTGTCAGTGTGTTAGAGAGTGGAGGGCTGTTTGGAAACTTGTGTGAGCAAGAAGGAGACAGCAAGGAGCCTGGCCGTGGCTTAGCTCAACTGTTCTGTACTTTGGACTGCTTTGGAGAATAGCTTGAACCCTTCCTCTCTATGGCAGCCCCTCAAATGTTGGAAGACTGCTATCATGGATCCAATGTTGGGTATATAGAAGCTGGAACTTTATATTAATTGGATCCCACAACCTTAGAATAATAGAGTTGAGAGGGATCTTGAAGATCTTCTAGCTTATCCACCTCAAACCCCTCTTCAGGCCAGGAATCCTCATACCATCGCTGATAAAATGGCTGTCTATCTTTGTTTGAAATCTTTGATGGAGTATCCAGGACACCAGGAGGTAGGCTACCCCACTGTTTAATATTTTTACAGTCAGGAAATTCCTCTTTATTTATAGTGTGGGTCTTCTACTGTAAAGCTACCATAGATTGGTTCTTCTCTTACGTTGGGAGCTTTGGATATAAATCCACACCTTCTCTCTGTCAACTCTTGAAGTACTGGATGATTGCTATTATATCTTGTCTTAATCTTCTCTCCTTTAGGCTAAATATACCCAGTTCTTTTAAGTGTTCTTCATCGGATTCCTGAATTGAACTTTCTGAATTGAATTCTGCTCCAGGATTTCCATCCATGGTACTTTCCCCTTCTTCTGATTGCAGACAATCCACTTGATATCTAGAAGATGAATCTATCTACCCTGAGTTCTCCCTCTTGGCATTAAGGCAAATGCTAAGCCACTCTCTTCCAAAGCTTTTCCAACTTCTTCTTGAACCCATCCTTGTCTCACAATGTAGCTGATCCTTCTAGTTTTCTTTTCCACCTTTGGAATGATGAAGTTGTCTTCAAGAGATGTCAAGAACCCGCTGGCTCTCCATTCCTCACAGACTTTGATTTCCCAATTCAGGTTGAGATAGTTGAAATTCTTCGTACTATGTTTCTAGGTGTCTCAACTATCTGATTTGGGAAGATTTTTCATCCATATCTTCTGCTTAGTTTCATGGCTTGTACTACAACGTACCACTTGGGTGTAGTAATTAAAAAGCCAGGAGACAGAGAGTTCTAGTCCCGCAGGGAGAGGGGGGCGGTATATAAATCTTGTAAATAAACAAATAAATAAATAAATAGTCTTTCCTTAGCCATGAAAGTCAGATGGGTGACCTTGAACCAATCACCAGCAGAGGGTGAGTTCTAGTTGCACCTTAGGCATAAAATCTGGTTGGGTGATCTTGGGTCAATCACCAGGAGAGGGGGAGTTCTCTATATTAAGATATCAAGAATTATGGGTTGGCCAATGCAATTAATATATTGAGGTATCAAGAATTATGGGTTGGCCAATGAAACAATCTATTAAGAATTGAGAATTATGGGTTGGCCAATGCAATCAATATATTGAGATATCAAGAATTATGGGTTGGCCAATGAATCTATTAAGGTATCAAAAATTATCAGTTGGCCAATGCAATCAATCTGTTTAGAATTTAGAATTATGGGTTGGCCAATGGAATCAATCTATTGAAGTATTGAGAATTATGGGTTGGCTAATGAATCAATCTATTAAGGTATCGAGAATTATGGATTGGCCAATGCAAAGAAGTGTGCGTGTGTGTGGGTGTACAGAAACCTTGAACGCAAGTCCATAAAAATAGACTCCCATAACCCTAATCACCCCAGGAGGAGAGCTCCCCCTCCCCTCCGGTCCGCCCCCGCCTCGCTCCCCGTCCGCATCCTCCCTTCTTCCTCGATCTCTCGTGGGGCCGCCCCCACTTCTCTTCCGACGCCTGCGATTGGTCGGGGCGGGTAAAGGGTGGAGGGGGGGAGGACCGGGAAGCCCCTCCCTCGAGCAGCTTCAATGGGAAAGTCACTTGCAAGACTTTCAGTTTGTCTGCGGAGGAAACGAAGGCGCCGTCCAGGCAGGGGAGGGCAGGGAAGGGAAGGGAACCCTGGACCCCGACGGGGCTGGAGAGAGGCGACACCCACCCATCCACCGCCGACACCTCAACCGTCCGGCAACCAAGCAAAAGCCGCGGAGGGGATCGCCAACGGGGGCGGCCAAGGAAAAAGGAGAGGAGAAGAAGAAGGGGAACCGGAGTGATTTCGGATTAACAGGAGGCGGGAATAGGATTCGCAAAGCAGACGTGGGGTGTTTTGGGGGGGCAAGCCCAGCTGGCGCATCTCGCGGCTACCGCCTGGGGGGGGGCTCCTCACCTGTCCTGCCTTACCTGGAGCCCCCTTGGGTGGGTGGAGGGGCAAGAGGAAGAGGAGGAGAAGAGGAAGAGGAGGAGGAAGGCAGCCCCCCAAAATGAGCCAGCATGTCTGATAAAATGTCCAGCTTCCTCTACATCGGCGATGTGGTCTCGCTTTACGCCGAGGGCTCGGTCAACGGCTTCATCAGCACCTTGGGGTAAGGGGCGCTCGGAGGTGGAGGAGGGGGAGTCGGAAAGGAGGGGGGTGGGCTCGGCCGCCCTCATCCTCCGCTGGCTTTCGCTTCTCTGGAGCCCGGCCTGCCAAGAGGCCCCGTACAGGAAACAAGAGCCGGAGCCCGTCCAAAGCACCAGCAGGGTCGCTAAGCGGGGCGCGGGAAGGAAACGTTGCAAGACTTTCCCTCCCTCCCTTCCAGCTGGACTATAATAACGACTCGGGGATGCTTCCACAACCTTGGATGAATTTTTTAATATATATATAAAACGAGAAGATTAGACAAACCTTGGTTGGTCCGGAAGGGTATAGTATAGAGGGGAGGGAGGGGTCTCCTGGTTTGAGTAGGCGGTCGGACTAGAAGACCTTTAAAGGTCCCTTCCCATGCTGTTCTCCTGTCTCGGGAGAGAGCCCTCCGCAACTCTGGCCGCGCTTGGCTCGGCTCCGGCTTTTGACAGCATCTCCTTTCCCACGTGCGCGGCGGGAAGTATGTGTGGGGGAGTCAGATCAGAGCCTCCTTTGGCCTCAACAGGTTTCCCCTTCCCATCCCGAGAAGCTCAAGGGGGTCCCGGCTGCTCAGGGGATCGAGCCCCGGAGGTGGAGCCACGCGGGACTTCGTCGTGGAAATCTCCTCCCTCCCTCCGCATAGGAGGTGCCATGTGTGTTTGACTTGCTGGCTTGGCGAGGCGGGGAGTTTCTTAGGCGGCCTGGGTCTGATCCCCCCACCTGGCTCAGGTGAGCAAGCAGGTGGGGTCTGGGGGAGCCGCGCCTCTATTGACCGTGTGGGTCTTTCTCGTTGGCCTGGGGAAGGGGGAGGGGGCTTAGACGGAAGAGGAGGAGAGGGCAGGAGAAGAAGCCACAGGGTAAGGAAGTCCTTCAAGAGAGATCCAGCCTAAAACTAAGGAAGGGTTCCCTGGGAATTTCCTGCTGGCTGAGCTCCGGGATTTTCTTGCAGACGTTTCATCAGCCAACTACTTAGAAGGGAATGGGGTGTGCAGGGAGGAGGAGGAGGAGGAGTTTGGGGTCCTTGGTGCTCTCTGAACTCAGTTGTTTTCTTGAAGACATTTCATGACCCAGCTAGGGAACATCATCAAAGCTAGAAAGAAAGGGTGTGTGCAGGGAGGAGGGGGAAGAAGACGAGGAGGAGGACTATGGGGTCCGTGGAAGGAAGGAAGGTTGAATAGATGGATGAACGGATGGATGGATGAAAGGAAGGAAGGATGGAAGGAACGAAGGATGGAAGGAACGAAGGATGAACGGATGGATGGAGGATGAACGGATGGATGGAGGATGGAAGGAAGGAAGATTGAATAGCTGGATGGAGGATGAATGAATGGATGGATGGAAGGAATGAGGGATGGAAGGAATGAAGGATGAATAGATGGATGGATGGATGAACAGATGGATGGAGGATGGATGGAGGAAGGAAGGAAGGAACTTACTTTGGCTTTGAGAAATCCTACTCTGGCAGGGAATTAAAATAAAATAAAAATACTCCCCAAATCTCTTCCAGCTGTTTTGTCCCTGAATGCAACCCAGGTGTGTCAGCTCAGGAGAGTGGCTGTGCAAAGGGTTTGTGGGTTTGTGTTTGTGTGGCATAATCGCTTGCTAAGAGGTCCCATTTGGACACCATCCTGTTGCCGCTTTATGATGTGATAATCAGAGTTATCAGAGAGAAAAATCTGAGTCAGGGGAAAAACCAATTGTGTGTGTGTGTGTGTGAGTCATTCCAGTGTGAGAATTGCTGTGTGGCCTCAGATGTGTGTGTTGTGTCTGTGGGTGCCCTGGGTTGTAATTTGTGATAAACTTGGTTTTTCCCAAATTCTGTTTGAGCCAGAGGGAGCGAACCAACTTTATATCCAGCATGGAAACTTAACTGGCCTCATGTGCTCCCAGCCAGGAAGAAGGGAGCTAATTAAACTACGGTTGCTTTCTCCACAGAGGATGGCTATGTCCTCGACTTATGACCACCATTGAGCTGAAAAATTTCAGTCGCTAAGCAAGATGGTTGTTCAGAGAGCTCTGCCCCAATTGTTAAGGGGAACCGCTGCCATCGTT
Organism: Bungarus multicinctus; assembly: GCA_023653725.1. Classification (NCBI taxonomy): domain Eukaryota; kingdom Metazoa; phylum Chordata; class Lepidosauria; order Squamata; family Elapidae; genus Bungarus; species Bungarus multicinctus. Next base: position 29,687,054 of record CM042848.1, read on the forward strand.
AAATTAGTCACATGGTTGTTAAGTGAATCTGGCTTCCCCGCTGAGCTTTGCTTTGGCCAAAGGTCACAGAAGGGGAATCCCGTGAGTGTCATAAGTATGACTCAGTTGTAAAGCATCAGAATTTTGAGCAAGTGGGGATGTTGCAATGGTCATAAATGTGAAAAACGATCGTTCAGTTACTTAGTTCCCTGCAGTTGTAACTTTGAACAGCTACTATTTCATGTATTTATACTTACGTTTACTCTTATTTCTACTATATTGTAAGCATTTGATAAATAAAATAAAATAAAATAAATGAACTGTTGTTGAGAGCTGCCTGTATATACTGACCCTCAGATGTGGCTCTCACTTTCTGCTCCAAATGGCTGACTGGCTTAAATATTTCCTTCCAGAAGTTGTGAATTCTCCAACCCTGGAAGTTTTTAAGCAGAGGTCTGGAATGGTATAGGGTTTCCTGCCTGAGCAGGGGGCTGGATTAGAAGACCTCCAAGGTCCCTTCCAGCTCTGCTCTTCTATTCTATTCTATTCTATTCTATTCTATTCTATTCTATTCTATTCTATTCCATTCCATTCCATTCTATTTTCTATTCTTATTCTATTCTTATTCTCTGTTCTGTTCTGTTCTCATTCCCTTCTATTCTATTCCTTATTCTATTTCATTCTATTCCCTATTCTATTCTACTCTATTCCTATTCCATTCCATATTTTCTCTTCCCTCCTAATCTATTAATTCAAAAAAAAAAAAAAAAAAAAAAAAAAAAAAAAAAAAAAAAAAAAAAAAAAAAAAAAAAAAAAAAAAAAAAAAAGATTCGTAATTCCTATTCAAAAACATATTTTCCAAAACAAAAAAAAATTCCTCTTCCTTCCCTCTCCTCCCTTTCCCTTCCATTCCCTCCCCTCTCCTCTCTCCCGTCTTCCTCTCGTCTCCTCTTCTCTTCTCTTCTCAATCGTCTTCTCTCTCTTCTTCTTTTCTTTTCCTTCATATTCTTTCTCTCCTCTTCTCTTCTTTCCCTTTCCACTTCTTTCCTTTCCCTTACCCTTCCCCCGCTTCACTTCCTTTCCTTCTCTCCCTCTTCCGGATTATCTCCGTCTCTCTTCTCTTCTCTTCTCTTTCTCTTCTCTCTCTTCTCTTCTCTTTTCTTCTCTTCTCTTCTCTTCTCTTCTCTTCTCTTCTCTTCTCTTCTCTTCTCTTCTCTTCTCTTCTCTTCTCTTCTCTTCTCTTCTTTCCAATTCCAATTATCTATTCCTATTCCAGTCCATGCACATGGTGTGCTCCAGGATAGTTTACATATGCAGCAGCCAAGCTATCAAAGGTTTCCTTTAAACCAGCAAGGTGGTTTCCCCCACTGCAAATCAGTCCTTGGTCAAAGTAAACAGAATTATCAGAGAGAAAGTTTTCTAACAGAGACTTTCTCCTTGGACACTAGCTTTTTCTCTCTAACTGGGAAAATGGTGGGAAAAAGAAATTGAACTTTTCTTCCCCGGCTCTTGACAGATTTTGCGAAATGTTTGCAGTTAATCAACTTTGGGTTCAGTTTATGGTTTCTTTCGCATCGGCTGTTAAATGAATCGAAAGTGGCTAGATTCACACAAACTGGAAGCAATGAATGACTTCCTACTGAACCTGGAGTTCGTGTATCCTGCTAAGCCAAGATTAAACAAAGCCCATTCTGTCTTAGCAGAAAGCATGAAGTTGACCTCCATTTAGCACACAATAACAATGGCTAAATCTAGACCGGTGTTTCTCAAACTTGGAAACTTTAAGATCAATTTAAAAATTTTTTTTTTAAAAAAAACAAAAATACAAATCTCTATTCACATTAACAGTGTTGGTGTCATTATTAATACATACCTCTCCTTTTATATGTAAACATCAACTCTTATTTCTATCCTCCACCCATTTGTACCACCTATCCCAAACTGCATAATAGTCCGAATCATCTTTGCCCCTTAATTCCATTGTGAATTTATCCAGTTCCGCGCAATCCATTATTTTTTGTGTCAAGTCTTCTTCAGATGGTATCTTTTCCTTCTTCCATCCCTGTGGGAAGGCTATTCTCGCCACGGTTATGATATGTATCATGATAGATGACCTTGCTCAGTTTTCCCTTAATTATTCCTAATAGGAATATTTCCGGTTCGAATTCTAATTTGTGATCTGTAATTTCTAATAACCACCTTTGTACCCTCATCCAATATTTTTTAACCTCTGGACACTGCCACCACATATGGAAGGGCGTTCCTTCTTTGTGTTTACACTTCCACCGTTCTGTTTTTGTGTTTGGATACATTTTGGCCAGTCTTGCTGGGGCTAAGTGCCACCTACAAAACATTTTATATTGATTTTCTTTAAATTTCCCAATTCTTTAAATTTATATTATGCCCTATATTTTTTGCCCAGGCAATCATTGATTAAGATCAAATTTAAATGTAATTTAATTTCATTAAATTTAAATTAAATTTAATCAATTAAATTTAAGGTCAATCAAGAGGCGGTGACTTCGATCCTATGTAGAGGCAGACATTTCTCTCTCTGGGCAAACAATGAGAATATATCTGCTGAACAAAACTCCGCATTAGTGATAGGAAGGGCATCCGGCCAGGAAACACTCTCTGCCAGCTTCATTTACTTTGTGCAGACTCCACCCCGCAAGGGATTATGGAGGTTTTCCTGGCTGGGGAATTCTGGGAGTTGAAGTTTACACATCTTCAAGTTGCTGGGTTTGACAACCCCAGATCTGGATGAAAATTTCATGTGGATGGATGACTGATCTTGATTCCTCTGCCAATCCATTCCAGAGAAATTGAAATTAATGGATTGTACAGGTAGCCCTTGATTAACAACAGTTCACTTGGTGACTGTTCAAAGTTAGAATGGCATTGAAAAAAAGGGAAACTTAGAACCATTGTTCACACTTACGACCACTGCAGCAATCCCTGTTTGATGACAATTCAAGCACTTGGCAAGTGACTCATATTTATGATGGTTGCAATGTCCCAGGATCACATGATACCCTTTTGAGTCCTCCTGGCAAGCAAACTCAAGGGGAGAGCCAGTTTCACTGTATAACTGTGTCACTAATTTTACCCACGCAGCAATTCGCTTAACAACAGTGGCAAGAAAAATCCTAAAATGGGACCAAAGTCACTTCATGTGCATTTCGCTTAGCAGCAGACATGTTGGTCCCAATTTGGTCATCAGTCAAGGATGGTCTCTATTTATACTTGTCTTTCTTGCTGTCTTGTGACTTGCTATCATGGCCCAGAGAGGAAGTTCATTTTTTAAAAAAAAATATTGTACATAGTTGTCCCCAAGCAAATATTTGGCTGCTGCAAATAATAGAATAGAATATAGAATAGAATATAGAGTAGAGTAGAGAACAGAATAGAAATATGGAAGAAAAGAGAAGAGAGAGTAGAGTAATATAGAATAGAATAGGATGGTAGAGAACAGAAGAGAGAGTAGAGCAATATAGAATAGAATATAGAATAGAATAGAACATAGAATAGAATATAGAGTAGAGTGTAGAGTAGAGAATAGGATAGAATAGAATAGAACAGAACATAATTAGAAAAGAACTAGAACAGTACAAGAATGGAATAGAATGGAATAGAGTAGAGTAGAATAGAATAGAATAGAATATCTTTATTGTCACCTTGAGTGTACACTAATAGGCATAAATTAAAAATTAAATTTCATTGCATGCAACTCTTAAAGGATCACCACCCTTTTACACTACATAAACACGACAAGATAAATAAATAAATACAAAATTATGTATATACCAACATATATTATGTGACACAGAGAAACAAGGTTACAGAAAACAACACAGTCTAATTATACATGTTTATGGAGAGAAAAATGAATCTCGCGAATTTGCCAGATGGATGGCATAGAGAACAAAGCTATTACAGAAGCCGGTAGTCCTGTTAGAAATACTTCGAAACCTCCTCCTAGAGGGGAGGCAACATAAACAGGCCATGAAGTAGGTGTTATGGAGTCACTAACAATGCTTCAGGCTCTAATCACATAGCACTTACAAGCAGCATCCTTAATAACGGGGAGCGAGTTTCCTATAATCTTCTCCACTGTCCACACAAAATAGAAATAGAAAGTCTCTGTGGGGACTTTCTATTGATCCTAGGTAGAGGCAGGTATTTCTCTCTCTGGGTACAATGAGAATATATCTGCTGAACAAAATTCCGCATTGGTGACAGGAAGGGCATCCAGCCAGTAAACACTCAGCTCCATTCAGTTGCCCAGACTCCACCCACAAGGGATTATGGGATCATTAAAAGATAATCATGTCTTAGTAGAAAATGTAACACTTTTAGCACACAATGGACAACAATTGCTAAATCTAGATTGGTGTTTCTCAAACTTGGAAATTTGAAGATGTGTGGATATCCTGAATAATGGGAAGCGAGCCTCCTGTAATCTTCTCCGCTGTCCTCACCACTTTCTGTAAGGACTTTCTATCTGAGGTGCTGCTGCCACCAAACCAAACAGGGATGCAGTTTCTTAAAATGCTTTCTGTCGTGCCTCTGTAAAAAGAGGCCAGGACTGAAAGGAGAAAGTTGTGTTCTGATTCTAACAAAACATAGAATTTTTGTAGTCTGATTGAGGGAACGTTTGCCCGTTCTTCGTAGAAGGCTAGGTCAGGACATACTTGAACAGTCTGCTGGAATTCTGTTGTTGCAATGTATAACGACAATCTCTTAAACGCTTGGCAAAAATAAACTTTGTAGATAGCATTGTTCCGTGCCAGCTTTAAAGTGTCTCTTTTAAAAAATGCATTTTTGTGACTTGGAAACGATCCCAGTCATTGAATGTGATTGAAGACAGGTAGGCCGCGACTTACAACCCCAATGAAGCCGAAAATTTTCTGTTGCTAAGTGAAACATTGGTGAAGTGAAAATTTGCACTATTTTATGACCTGTCTTGCTACCATTGTTAAGGGAACCGCTGCAGTTGGGAACTTAGTCACACGGTTGTTAAAGTGAATCTGATTTCCGCACTGCTTGTTGGAACGTTGTAAAAGGAAGATTGAATGATCCTAGGATTCTGCGACCTGTCATATATATGAATCGCTTGCCAAGTGTCCAAATTTTGATCCCGTGACCATGGGGATTTCTACAATGGTCGTAAGTGTGAACATTAGTCATAAGTCACTTTTTGGGGGGGGCCTCTGTAACTCCAAACGATCCCACAATGAACTGTTGTAAGTCGAGGACTATCTATATCAGTGATGGCAAATCTTTTTGTTGTGATGTGCTGAAAGCACGCATGCACCCTCCAGTACCCACAATGCAATGTGCCTCATCTCCCTGCGCATGCGTGCGCAATACTCCCACCCTGTCCTCTTACCTGCACTGCCCATGATGTGCCTCCCAGCTGATTTTCAACCCGTTTGAGGCCTTTTCGCCCTCCTGGAGGCTCGAGGGAAGCCTCTGCAGCCTTGGGAGGCCGAAAAATGGGCCTTCCGGAAATACCAGAAGTGCCTGTTTTCAGCCTCTAGAGGGCCTCAGGAAAGGCTGTTTTCACCCTCCTGGAGGCTCAAGTGAAGCCTCTGGAGGCTGAAAATGGGCCCATATCGGCACTTCCGGTATTTTCCGCCTACCAAGGCTCGAGGGAAGCCTTTGCAGCCTCGGGAGGCTGAAAATGGGCCCATTTTGGTATTTCTGGAAGGGCCGTTTTTCGGTTTCCCGAGGCTGCAAAGGCTTCTCTCGAGCCTCCGGGAGGGTGAAAAGGCCTCAAACGAGCCGAAAATCACCCGGGAGGCGCACACATGCGCAGTGCAGGTAACTTTGGCTGAGGCTTGCGTGCCCACACAAATGGCTCATGCCATAGGTTCACTATCACAGATCTATACTCTCAAGGAAATATTCCAAGGACTGGATTGCGCCCAAATTTAACTGCAGGTTGGTTACCTGATTCCTTTATTCGAAATTCTGCCTTTGGTGGCACAATGTTGCAATTTCTGCCATCTTTTGCAATAGAATATAATTACTTTGAAAGCGGTACTTGCGACAACATTCCTTTCATGAGAAAAGGAATTTGATGTGATTGCATGGGGTTGATAAACTTCTGAAAGCTGTTCAACCTGTAAACTCTGGTTTGAACAGATTTGATTGAAAATTATGAAAATTCTCAGAAAGGCAATTTTACCCATATCTTTACCATCATTAGCTGATTAAATGCTGCTGTGCCAAGCGTGTTAAACTACATATTTTCAGCCTTCCAAACTTGATTTTAATGGGCTATAAAGAGAACTGCAGACCCTTTATAAATCCACTTAGTGACAGCTTAACTTTGCAGATGGTCATAATTAAAAAGGATCTTCTTTAGACTGTTTTTTTTTTTCAAGAATTCGTGTCCCTTTTTTAAAAAAAGGAACTTGCAAACAATCTACGAAACACGGATGATTAATGATAGGGTAACCTTCAGTGTCACAATGACAAAAATAAGGATAGAGTTTTAGGTGATAGATATCCTATTTTTTTCTCCACTGATAATGCTACGCTAGTTGTCATTTTCCTTTCTTATTTGTAGATAGTCCTTCAGTTATAACTACTAATCGAGTGACCGCTCAACGTTGCAACAGCGCTGTGGGAAAAAGTGTGCATTTATTCATGCTTAGGACCATTGCAGTATCTCCGTGGTCACGTGACCAAAATTTGGAGGCTGGGAAACTGGCATGTACTCATGCCTGTTGCATTCTCCCCGGGGTCACATAATCCACTTCTGACCAGCAAAGTTGATGGGGAAACTGGATTCACTTAACCAGCATGTCCCTGACTTAACCTCTGCAGCGATTCACACTTAACAACAGCGGCCTGAAAGGTCATAAAATGGGGGCAGAACTCACTTAGCAACAGAAATGTTGGGGTCTCATTATTTTATCGGTAGTTAGAGGAGAAAAATGAAACTTAGAAGGAGAGTAGTGAAATGTAGAAAATAAGTTATGATAAGAGATATAAACAATATGACTGTTACTGATACGATTATTGGGCTCACTATGTTTAATGCTATCACTATATTTTTATTAGAAGATATGTTAAGAGGGAGAAATGAACAGGTTTATTATTATCTATCTATATGAAAGGAAACACCACTCACGCATCATCATAAAATTTCCAGAACCGTAAAGCCTGCAAACTTGAAATTTGGCAAGTATTTTCCTCTTGGCTTCTAGGGACTCACTAAGAAAGGTTTTTTGAAATGACCATCAGAGCATTAGTATTTCCTATATTATTATTATTAATATGCTCTGATGCTAAGGAGTTCTACTCTCCCTCCCCACCTGAAAAGAAACCTCTTTCAAATGCAAAACACAAGCAGAGGAGAGGAGTTTCAGTTTCAGAGCACCAAGCAGCTTTAGTACAGAACAGTTGAACTAAGCCACGCCCAGGCTCCTTGCTGTCTCCTTCTTGCTCACACAGCAAATACCATTTCAGTTTCTGGACAGCCCTCAACTCTCTCACACACTGACAGGATGCTAGCCAGATGAATACTGATGGATGCTGGTAAGCAGAGGCAGAATCCCCCACCCCATATTTTCCTCCCCAAAAACTAAGCCCTGCCACATAATTTTATAGTGAAGCACGGGTATCAAGCTACTACACAATATCACGATTAGAAAATCAATATTAATGTTGTAATATTGTAAATTTTGATGGTTATTGCACAGAGATATTTGTAGCCAGACAACACACTGTTTAAGGGAAAATGGAGTGTTTATATTTAACAAATAAAAAAAAAATTAAAACAGGAAATGTTGGGTTCCTAGCGGTCGTAAGTCGAGGACAATCTGTGCATTACATCTTATCCAAGCCAGAGCTGTGGTTTAACTAGAGAAAAACTGCAGGGAAAAAAGACTATTTGCAAACTTTTATGAAGTTGGCACTATCGCCAAGAGAGCTCTTCCTTTTTCTCCCTCCCCTCTGCGGAAAACTTTCCAAAGGTTCTTAAGATTTTACCCCTCCGGTCCAAAGCAAACAGATGTTCTCATCAGCTGCTACTTAGTGGAAGTGGCTCACGGATTATTTGAATCACGAGCCTGTTGGCTTGATTTATTGTGACACAAAACAGCACCGCCCGCTCAGAGAGAGGCTTTGCAACGGGGAAACAATGTGAAATCCCAAGATTGGCGCAATCCAACACTTGCTTTCCTGTCCTTGATTTTAAGCGGATAACAGAACCGGTGGGAAAAAAAATATCTTCGGCCAATCCCATCGATTAATTAAACGAATTCTCCAAAGTAGAATTCCAAGGAGTAACTTTCAAGAAGAGGTCATCCTCAACTTAACAACCAGCTCATTTTAGTGACTGTTCAAAGCTACAACTTGGATGCTTTCTCTGCAGCTGTCAGAACGTGAGGACAACTGGATCCGTGATGGCGCTTGGAGAATATCCCAACTTCCTTGTGTTATATAAGAGGGAGGAAGCCCATGTTTTCTTTAATGACATTTTGGCACCTCATCGCTGTAAGTTGAGGAGCAACTTCCGGGCAAGGCAGATCAGGCCATTCTTCTGGACCTGTGTTATAATTGTTATGTGCGTGTGTGTGTTGGGGGAAGGCCTTGTCAAAAATCTTCATGGGAGGGACTAGCATTGTTTTGAACGTTCTCTCTTTCTTGATTATTGTGCTCTCCTCTTAGAACATAGAATGGTAAGAGTCAGAAGGGACCTTGGAGGTCTTCTAGTCCAACCCTTTCTCCCCTGCTCGTGTAGGAGACCCTGTACCATTTCAAATAATGATTGTCTCTTTTTGAAAGCCTCCAGTGATAGAGCAGCCACAACTTCTGAAGTCAAGCCTTTCCACATTACGCAGCCCTTCTTCACATGTTTTCATCTCCAGGCGAACGCTATAAGAATAATATATTTTATTATTTATGACAAAGGAAACCAAAGCTTTTTGGAGGAAGGGGAGGCCAATGGTGTTGTTGTGTCCCTTTAACTTTCCAAGCCATTAATAAAAAAAACCCTCTTTGTCATTTTTGCTAGAGGCATTTCCAGAATCTGATTGGGTACCTGGGGTCGATGGTTTAAAGATAACTTTCAGGTTTGCCAGCTCCATGCAACTGTACGTCTTCTGCTTTTCATAGCAGTCTGTGATACGGCAATAAAAAAGGTGAAGTTTTTCTTGGCAGGGAGATAAAGTTTTAGATGGTGTTTTGCCTGCTTTTGTTTTGGCAGGCTGACAGTTGAAAATGCAAGAGAGGTTGAGAGAGACAGAGAGAGAGAGAAAAGAAGGAAAAAGAAAGAAAGAAAGAAAGAAAGAAAGAAAGAAAGAAAGAAAGAAAGAAAGAAAGAAAGAAAGAAAGAAAGAAAGAAAGAAAGAAAGAAAGAAAGAAAGAAAGAAAAATATAGTTGCTTGTGCTTGGCAAGGCAGTGGCACCAACATACTTAGTGAGCAAAAGGACGGCAGGATTTAAGTTTTAGCAAGAAACCTGATCTGGTTTTTGGGTTTTTTGCATTTTGGTGGGGAAAGTAATCATGTAAGGGGAGAAAACTGGGGAATGCAACTTATACTGATCTTCTTTCTCCTCCATACTGCGTTTTACAATTTGGCTCTTAATCGTCCATCTTTTAGAGTATCTCTGTACTCGTCCCTTAAGCTGGCTGAGTCTTAACCCAGAAAATTGTTTCAACCCAGAGATATTTGGCAACCGGTTTCCAGGAATTCTGCCGATATGGTTTGGTGTAGTGGTTAAGACAGAAGGAGAGAAACTGGGAGACTGTGAGTTCTAGTCTTAGTTTAGACACAAAGACAGCTGGGTGACCTTCTTCCTCCCTCTCTTTCTGCCCCAGGAAGGAGAGAAGGGCAAATCATTTTGGAAAAATCTTGCTGAGATAACTGGAGGGATCTCTATCTATTCTCCCTCCCTCCCTCCCTCTCTCTCTCTCTCCCTCCCTCTCTCTCTCTCACACACACACCTGTCTATTCTCGCTCGCTCTTTCCATCCATCCATCCATCCATCCATCACCTGTCTACCTGCCTATCTGTCTCTATCACCTCTCTCTATCATTGCTTTTCCTCTCTCTCTCTCATCTCTCTATCCCTCCGTCACCTGTCTATCTGCTTATATATCTCTTTCTCCCTATATTATCTATCTATCTATCTATCTATCTATCTATCTATCTATCAATCATCTCTCTCTATCCATCCATTCCGTCTGTCTATCTGTCTCCATCATCTTTCTCTATCATCTTTCTCTCTCTTTCATCTGCCTCTCTATCCATCCAGCCTGTCTATTGTCTGTCTATTATAGCTAGCTACCTACCTACCTATTATCTATCTATCTCTTTCTATCATCTCTCTCTCCATCCATCCATCCAGTCTGTCTATCTGTCTCTATCATCTTTGTCTATCTTTCTCTCTTTCATCTGTCTCTCTATCCATCCAGACCTGTCTATTGTCTATCTGCCTGTCTCTATCTATCTATCTATCTATCTATCTATCTATCTATCTATCTATCTATCTATCTATCTATCTATCATCTCTCTCTCCATCCATCCATCCAATCTGTCTATCTGTCTCTATCATCTTTCTCTATCCTTCTCTCTTTGATCTGTCTCTCTATCCATCCATCTCTGTCTATTGTCTATCTGCCTGTCTTTCTCTCTCTCTCTCTCTCATCTCTCCCTCTCTCCCTCCATTTCTGTCTCCCTTTCCCTCTCTCCCTCTCTCAGCATTCATTTTCCTGCATACTACATTTTATCCAAGGTTTTGGGAATTGTCGCCCTTTCAAAGTCGAAAGAACAGAAGATCTGTTTAACTCGGATTATGGTTAGCAAACCAAACCAAATATCACCATCACCCAAAAAAAACCCATTGAGTGGGATGAAATGAAAGTTTGGCTTGTCATTGACATAAGGTGGGGCTTTACCGTACCCATCTGATGCAATGTTGAGGGTTTGCATGACACCAAATCATATATAAACCACATGAGTTCAATCTGTACACTACAATAATCCCAAAATCTGGTTGCCTAATTTACAGTTCATCATGTAATGAGGATGCTCCAGAGGGGTTTATTTGGGGTTAATTATAATTCAGATAGCTGAGTTCACAACAAGTGCAACCTGATGTGACCAGAAACTTGCTTCAAAATTTAAGTTAACGCTTCCTTTCAGGCTGCTTGTCCATATTTAAACTGTTATAGGCAAACATTGAAGCACCTTTGATCAAACAGCATGTTTCAAACAATCCCTTACTAAACAAATTGACATACTTACTGAATTAAACAGTACACACAATTAAACAGGACACCTTTCTACGGATCGGAAGACACACATTTGGTAGTATTGTTGCCTAGGTGCTTACAGACTGTCAAGTTAGAAATTGATGTGTCCATCTGGGATGTTATATATAGATACCATGGTGTTACCCTTTTATTTATTTCTGTTTATTTAAAAGATAAACACCTGACTGTAGCCAAAGGGCCAAGGACATGAATTGTCGCCTGGCATAAAGTTTTACCATCAAAGTTCCTGGAATGGAGTTATTTATTTAAACCTTCAATTCCAAAGTCAAATGGATGGAGGCTGTTATCAAATCAACTTTACATGTTCAGCTGAGTTGAACCCTTCATAGTTCTGAATTAGTATGATGTCTACATGTCAATTCCTTCAGTTGTTCTATGGAAGAGAAAATAATTCTCCTTTAAGACAGACAACGCTCAGAAATCTACACGAAATATTAAAATATTGTACAGTCGTGCTGGCTGGAGGAAACTTTGGGCATGCTCAAATTTGGCAGCTTGTTTCTGTATTATACACATTTCCCTTTCTGATTGATTAATCAGTTCCCCCATCTCAGCAAGTATCCCTGGGCAGAAAGCAACCTTAAAATAAGTTAAACAAATTTCCATTATCAGTACAAATATTTAAAATACACAGCAGCTGAGAAAGAAGTCACTGTGGGTGTTGGTTAGCCCAACCCCGAGAACTCTGCACCTATTTGATGATTATGTTCATTGTCTGAGTTGTTGGACAGGCTTTTGATCTACCTCCATAAAACGATTGAAATATGGATTATTTCAGGGATGGGCTTCAAAAATTTCAGCAACCGGTTCTCTGCCCCGGTTGCTGGGTGGGCATGGCCATGGTGGGTGTGGCCTAGTCAGCCTCCTGCACCATGGCGGGGGGGGGTCATTTTTGCCCTCACTGGACTCCGGAGGCTTTCCTCTAGTCTCTGGGAGGGCGAAAACGACTTGCCTGGGCTCCGGAGGCCCGTTTCTGCTTCTGGAATTTCCAGAAGGCCTGTTTTTCACCCTCCCTGAACCTTTGCATGGGCCCTGTACTTACCTGGCATCCAAAATGGGCCAGGTGGGGACTCTTGGGAGGGGCGGGGTGGGGTGGGCAGGGTCAGCCAGTGGTGGGATTTACCGGTTCGCTGAACCGGTAATTAAAAATGATAAAATTAGCTACCGGTTCATCCAAACCAGGGGGAACCGGTAGCAGCCCACTCCTGGATTATTTGGACCTTCTGGAATGTTTCCTTTCTCTTCCTGACTGAACAACCAAGATTCAACAAGCATCCCAGCTTGTTTGCATCCCTGACATTTTAATTCATCATCGTTGAGACTGTGAAGCTGACATCCTGAAACTTTTGGCCGTATTTTAAGATTTGGCTCTCCTTGTTCTCTGAGCAATTTTGGAACATTCATTCTGTTTATTAGAAGCTGCCAAAAGTTAATTGTTGCTTAAACAAAGCCGAGAGCTCACAGTTCTGTAAAGGAGACATAAATGAGCAGCTTTAAATATATATATATATATATATATATATATATATATATATGTGTGTGTGTGTGTGTGTGTGTGTGTGTGTGTGTGTGTGTGTGTAAGGTTTTTAAGCTGATAATTTACACACCTTACACACATGTAAACAAAAGACAAGGAAACAAATAGCTTTCTGTCGGTATGGTCTCTGGTGATGAGCCAAAAGACAGAAAAGAAAGCAGTATGCTTTCTCCCTTAATTGGGGCTTAACAGGGTGTTGTAATACAAAGTGTATATATATATATGTACACACACACACACACATGCACACACATGCACATGCACACACACACACACACACACACATTTTTACCTGGAACTAAACCTTGTAGACACTATAATGGTCTTCTCAGTAAAATCTGGTCAGGATAGAAGTTGCAATACTTCATTGTTCTCCGCTAATCCTCTTGTGTTTTCAAGAACGGTGGGCTTAGAATTGGTTCCTTCTGCTCTAGCAAATGTGGTTAAATTGTTACATAATATATGTCATATATTCTGTAATGTTATTAATAAAACACAGTTCTCCAAGTTTGGTGCCAAACACAAATTGAAGAAGGGGATTGTGAAGGTCTCGCCTTTGTGTGATCTTGGAATTCTAGGGCTTAATAATCCCAGAACAATAGAATTATACAATTGGAAGGTATCGCAATGCTTTTCATGTTCAACCCTCTATAATGTGCCACAAAATAATTTAAACCATCCCAGTCAGGCAGCTGTCCAACCTCTTTCTTAAAACTTGCAGGGATGGAGAATAGAGTAGACAGGCTGATTATTCTACGGCTGGACAATTCTTACTTTTGGGAACGTGATATTGAAATGAAACCTAAATGATCTTTAAAAATGGGCTGCTAACAAAATGTAGGTAGGCCTCAATTTAACGACCCACAACTGGGCTCTAAATTTCTGTTGCTAAGCTTATGTTAAACTCCCTTAACATATGTTAAGGGAGTTTTGCTTCATTTTACAAGCTCTCTTGCCCCGGTTGTTAAGTGAACCACTGCAGTTGTTAAATTAGTAATACGGTTGTTGTATTACGGTTATAATACAATTACGGTTGTATCTGGCTTCCCCAAAGGTTGGGCTTGTCAGAAGATATCAGAAGGTTGTCAGAAGATTATAAGGTGATAGATGTGATGTTAGATGCTCTTTGCCATGATATTGTCTGTCTGTGTGTCTGCGTGTGTGTAAGAGAGAGAGGGGGGAGAGATGGAGGGACAGAGAGGGGGAGGGAGAGAGGGAGAGAGAGAGAGAAGGAGGGAGAGACGGAGGGAGGGAGGGAGAGAGGAGGGAGAGAAAGAGAGAGAGAGAAACTTTAAGATTGTAGTAAGCCAGATTTAAAATCTTTCTCGTTCTTTTTTACAATCGTTTAAAAGTCAAGGTAATTTTGCAACACAGAGGAACTTTGATCGCATAGTCATTTTCTTTGGCAGTGTTTTTAAATGTTTATGAGCCCATTAAATTTTAGGTTGGGAAATGAGTCCAAGAAAGAAAGGAGCAGAAGACAAAAGCATTTATTTGGATAGGGTTGCAACAAACAGCCCCAAAGCCCCAAAGATTTTGGAGGGGGCAGCGCTTGGCAATGGGTGTCAGTCAGTGGTTGTGTCTCTTGCTTAATGGAAGATTGATGGCGTGGATGTATTTAAGCAACATTTAGTTTGCTGTTTCTCATCCAAATAATACCTGTTTCTGGGTGCTTAGTAGCGGGCCCAAATATTTTTGGGCGGCTTGGAAAAACGCAGGTTATTAGCCGGTTGTGGGTTTTGCTGAAAGCCTAGTGAAAAACCTGCAAAACTGGCTTGGGGGGACAGGAGAAATATGCATACCCCAGGCAACAGCAACTACACAGTGCCTACTAGGAGGACAACTAGAATATGCACACTGTTTTGATGGGTGTGTAGATAGGAAAGACAGTATCAGTGAGATAAAAAAAACCCGGTAGATACTGAACAGCTTAAATTGGATGTTTAAGAATGCACTACTATAAATGCTTGTATTTCACATTTTAAAGGGAAAACAGATCCTTCTTAACAATCTTTCATCTTAAACCTAATTTTTATGTCGGTATGTCCCCCAGGATAAGATTGGGCCCAATTCTTACAATTTGTTCTGTAGGGAATTTCAATATTTCAGTCTTAGTATTTTATTTTCGATGTAGGAAGATCGGGATTTAAATGCCCATATTCCAGTTTCTGATTAATTTCCTTCTTCCGAGCATTTTTCTTGAAGTATAGGGTGTACTTTTCTGGATCGGTGAGTGTTGATTTCTTGGTGGCGACAGGAATTGGATAGTTGATTTGTGGTCAAAAACTGATGGCCTAAGGCCACCCATTCATCCCTAAGATGGGGCTAGAATTCTCAGTCTCCTGGTGATTGGCCCAAGGTCATTCAGCTGGCTTTCATGCTTAAGCTGGACTAGAATTTCCAGTCTCCTGCTGATTGGCTCATGGTCACCTAACTGACTTACATGCCTGAGGCAGGACTAGAACTCCCAGTCTCCTGGTGATTGGCCGAAAGTCACCTAACTGATTTACATGTCTAAGGCAGTACTAAAACTCCCAGTCTCCTGCTGATTGGCCCAACGTTATCCAGCTGGCTCTCATGCCTAAGGCGGGACTAGAACTCATCATCTCCTGGTAATTGGCCCAAAGTCACCCAGCTCTCTGTCGTGCATAAGGCAGGACTAGAACTCACTGTTTCCTGCTGATTGACCCAAAGTCACCTAACTGACCTACCTGCCTGGGGGGGGGGGACTAGAATTCACAGCTCCTGGTGATTAGTGCAAAGTCACACAGCTGGCTTTCATGCCTAAGTCAGGACTAGAACTTCCAGTCTCCTGGTGGTTGGCCTACAGTCACCCAGTTCTCTGTCATGCGTAAGGCAGGACTAGAACTCCCTATCTCCTAGTGATTGGCCCAAGGTCACCCAACTGTCTTACATGCCTAAGGCGGGACTAGAACTCACAGCTCCTGCTGATTGGCCCAAGGTCACTGAACTGACTTACATGCCTAGGGCAGGACTAGAACTCACTGTCTCTTGTTTTCTAGCCTGGCTCTAGACCAAACTCAATTATCCTTATTAATTTCCACCTCATCGGCTATAATAAAATATTGTTTGGGTTGCGTATGGTATGACTCCATGCAAGAAGAATGTTAATGCTTGCACAATAAAAGACATGTACAGAATTAATTTTACAAATATTTCTCTCCCCTCCCAACCACTCAGTGTATTTTTGTATTACTGTTCAGTAAATACAACCAAAGTATCTTATTAAAAGTATTCATCTTTCACGTATCCAATATTTGTACATTACTATATTTTGCCACATTTAATGCCATTTCTTAGGTCAATCTCTTTTTTTCCCCCCAGAATAATTTTTTTTAAAATACAAGAGCTTCACATAGTATTTATGAGTAGCCCTTGAGTTATGACCCCAATTGAGCTCAACATTTCTGTTGTTAAGTGAGACAGTTGTTCAGTGCATTTTGCCCCATTTTACAACCTTTCTTGCCCCAGCTCAGTGAATCGCTGTCATTGTTCATAGAGTCACACAGTCATTAAGTGAATCCCGCTTTCCCAATTGATTTTGCTCAGCAGAAGGTCACCAAAGGGAATCACGTGACCCAGTGGTGGGATTCAAATTATTTTACTACCGGTTCTGTGGGCATGGCTTGGTGGGCATGGCAGGGGAAGGTTACTGCTAAATATCCATTCCCTCCTCACCCCACTAACCTACTTTCCAGCTCTGTTCTCCTGTGCTGGGCAACCAAAGAAGACTCAGCCAATCAGCTGGGACTCAATGGGAGGCAGAAATAGAGGGGGGCAGTCAGAGACGGTATTTGCCAGTTCTCTGAACTATTCAAAATCTTCACTACCAGTTCTTCAGAACCAGTCAGAACCGGCTGAATCTACTTCTGAAGGATATACTGCAAAATCCCCCTTCCTTTCTCACTCCACTAACCTGCTTTCCAGTTCTGTTCTCCTGTGCTGGGCAACCAAAGAAGACCCAGCCAATCAGCTGGGACTCAATGGGAGGCAGAGAATTGATGGGGGTGGGGCCAGTCAGAGGTGGGATTGGCCAATTCTCCAAACTACTCAAAATTTCCACTACTGGTTCTCCAGAACCAGCCAGAACTGGCTGAATACCACCTCTAACATGACCCCCGGGGGCACAGCAGCCATCCTAAATACGGCTCCATTTGTCAAAACGTCCAATTTTGATGTGACCGCAGGGGATGTTGCGATCCTAAATGTGAAAAATAGCTAAACCAACTCTTGTAAGTCGAGGATTGCCTGTATGGCGGAATACATTTTAGGGACACGGAAGGTTGAATTTTGTAACCAGTCACAACCAGACTTTTTCTATTTTGTTTTAAGGTTGCTAAGCACACCACCAAGACAGACACATTAATAATAATAATAAAAAGGCATCTCGGCTCTTGTGCTTTTGGCAAGACCAGACATAAATCAAATCCAGTTATTGCAAACGACTGCCAGTAATAATTGGGAGATGATATATACGGAGATCATCCCTCCAAAATGACTTAATTTGAAATAATTAAATGAGCATATATTTATTTTTCCCCTTGCAGGGATGTGCTGGTTAAAACACGTCGGGTGCAGTTAATTAAAACTCTTCGTAATTTACAAATGCTTAAAATAGCTTATTCGGGTTTTGTACTTTGTGTTTTGGATAGAATGGACTAAATAAAGTCTCACTTAGCGACATAAATTCTGAGCTCAGTTGCAGTTGTAAGCCTAGGATTGCTTATATGACTATAAATCTGGTATTTTCATACTTTTGAGAAAACCCAATATCCCTAGTAAGCAGCAGACTTAAGTTTGATGGTCAGTGAAAATATCTGGAAATATGCTTTGCCTGCGAGAGTTTTTAGGTTCCTCTGTGTTTTATTTAAAAGAATAAATTCCCAGGATTTTCAGCTAAAAACCATTTATTTAGATTGATATTGATGTCTGATTGTGAAGCCCTTGATGTTTTCTTGAGCTTGGCTGTTTACTTGTAGACATTTCATTGCCCAACTAGGTAACATCATCAATGTCAGGGAGTAAGGAGTTTGTTGCTCTATTATAGTTCTACTAGCTTGATAATGGTGCTTCGCTAAGAAACTATGTGGCTGGGCTTAGTTTTTGGGGAGAAAAATGAATTAAATTTTTTTTTGCCATCGGTATTTATCTGGCTAGCATCCTGTCAGTGTGTGAGAGAGTTGAGGGCTGTGTGGAAACTGAAATGGTATTTGCTGTGTGAGCAAGAAGGAGACAGCAAGGAGCCTGGGCATGGCTTAGCTCAACTGTTCTGTACTAAAGCTGCTTGGTGCTCTGAAACTGAAACTCCTTTCCTCTGCTTGTGTTCTGTATTTGGAACAGATTTCCACTGTGGGGAAGGTGGGGAGGGGGAGTAGAACTCCTTAGCATCAGAGAGTGTTAATAATAATAATAATATAGGAAATACTAATGCTCTGGTGGTCATTTCAAAAAACCCTTTCTTAGTGAGCACCTAGAAGCCAAGAGGAAGATTTGTGCCAAATTTCAACTTTGTAGGCTTTACGATTCCGGAGCTTTTGTGATGATGTGTGAGTGGTATTTCGCTATTTCCTGCTTTTTCAACCGCAGCTGCTTTGCGTGACATAGTTGCGGTTGAAAAAGCAGGGAAAAGGGGCTTTTCCAACCACTGCACACTTGCATGTAGCGCTGCTCAGCAGGTCGTAAATTGCACATGCGTGACTTGCATGACTCATGCACATGTGCACGCAATGCAGAGCAACAGAACTGGTAGTTATACCGGTCGGATCTCATCCCTGGATATAGATAATAGATCGATGGATGGATGGATGGATGGATGGATGGATGGATGGATGGATGGATAGATAGATAGAGAGAGAGATAGATATAGATATATAGACAGATAGAGATATAGATAGATATGGATAGATATAAATCTATATCTAGATAGATAGATATAGATATACAATAGATAAAGATATAGATAGATAGATACAGATAGATAGATAGATAGATAGATAGATAGATAGATAGATAGATAGATAGATAGATAGATAGATAGATAGATAGATATATCGGATTGCTCAGCTTGATGGAATAATTGAAACTATTAATTCTAAAAAGTGTCTAAAAATCTAAAAATCTGAAGAAAAGTAAAACAGGAAAAATATCCAGTTTGCCCTCATTGCTAAGCAAATATGTTTGCTGACAATGCTTTCTGACTGCAAAACAGCTGAATTTTAACTTAGCAGCTAAGTTCCTTGTTTTGAGGGAGAGTTGATCAAAATGAGGCAGTTTTCCATTCCTTAACAGAAAAACAAACAAGCAAAAAGAAGTTTCATAATCAGAACACAGAGTTGTACTTCAGAAGAGTTGTTTTAGTTTATTATTTCTGGTTGGTTGCACAATCATCCAGAGGTTTTGACCAGATTTGGCGTTTCTGTCTACCTCTTGATTCCTTTCCAAAGACCTGGGATATAGGCAGTTCTTTGATGGTGTTAAAAGATATTGCCCAAGGAATGTCAGCTGTTCCAAGGAAAGCTGCCTTTTGCAATTGACTGATGGTGACTTTGTCAATGTTGATGATAGAAATAGAATAGAATAAGAATTAGAATTATTATTTCTTAATTTTCAAAAAGCCTTTATTGAAGTTAAAAATTTAAAATACAAATATGTCTATAAAAAGAAAAATAAGTTGATACAATTCACCACCATTCTTTGACAGTACAAAAAACTTTTTTGGCTATATTCATATATTCCAAATATTCATGGTTCTCATATGGGTATACAAAGCTTATAGTTTATAACCTATATCTTTCGTATTTCTATTGTCTATCCATTGACACCAATTGTTCCAAGTTGCATGATATTCCGAGTCTTCCTTGTTATTCAGTTCTATGGTGAGTCTATCCATTTCTGCGCATTCTAAAAATTTTTGGATGATTAAAACAATCTGACGCATGGTAGACATTTTCCAAGCTTATGCTAGTACAATTCTTGCTGCCGTAACAGTATGTATAATCAAATATTTAATCTTTTTGGAGTATTTACCCTTAATTTGAATAGAATATATTTAGAATTAGAATTAGAAATAATAGAATAGAATAGAAAAGAAAATATGGGATAGAATAGAATGGAACGGAATAGAAAATATGGAATAGAATAGAATAGAAAATATAGAATAGAATAGAAAACATGGAACAGAACAGAATATAATAACAGAGTTAGAAGGGACCTTGGAGGTCTTCTAGTCCAACCCCCTGTTCAGGCAAGAAACCCTGTACCATTTCAGACAAATAGTTGTCCAATCTCTTGAAAACTTCCAGTGTTGGAACATTCACAACTTCTGGAGGCAAGTTGTCCGATGTTCAAATGGTGCTTCAGATGTTTTGAGATTACACCCAAGAAGGGTATGGCTGTTGTTATGATCCTTGCTTTCTTCTGCCACAGTCGTTCTATTTCTATCTGCAAGTCTTCATCTTTTGCAATTTTCTCCAGTTCTTTCTCTTCTGTTGTCTCCAGGTACTGCCACATCCAGGATCTAGACTTTTTTTGAGTGTCTTCCTTCTTGGCAGTTGTTAAATCAGGCGTATTGGGTGGCAGGTGCTTTGTCTGTTTCTAATGTCCCAGACCACTTTAGCTTCTTTATTTTCTATTTTGTGGTCCCACCAGTTCTTGCTTGCAGGCAAAAGGGATTTCTTGCAGATTGTCCAATGCACCGTTGTTGCTACTTTGTCATGCCGTTGTTTGTAGTCAGCCTGTGTGGTCTTTTTGCAACAGCTAACCACGTGGTCCACTGTTTCTTCAGCTTCTTTGCTGCCTTTTACTGTCTTCTCAATTCAGGGTTTATATTTGTTCTTAAGGCTTACTCTTATGCATCCAGAATTAGCCCCTCTGTTTCTTTCTTCAACTTTCCTGGTCTTAGCCATTGCCAGAACTTGTTATCTGAATGACAACTCTTTCCTGTAATAATTTTTGTAGTTACAGGCATGTCTGGCTCCTCCTCCTCTTTCCTCTCCTCCTCCCTCCTCTCCTTCTCCTCCTAACACCCAGGAAGATAGGCTTAAGATTCAGATGGATCTTGACAGACTAGAACACTGGGCGGTATCTAATAAAATGAAATTCAATGTAGAGAAAAGTAAAGTCCTACACTTAGGCAAGAAAAACCCAAAAGACACATATAGATGGGGTAAAACCAGGCTTAATAGCAGGAACTGTGAGAGGGATTTTGGAGTCTTAGTGGACAACCAGCTAAATAGGAGCCAATGATGTGCAGCAGCAGCCAAAAAAGCCAATGAAATCCTAAGTTGCATTAACAGAGCGAAACAATTGAGATCAAGCGAGGTACTAATACCAGTTTATAAAGCCTTAGTAAGACCACACCTAGAGTACTGCATCCAGTTTTGGCCACCACACTCTTAAAAAGATGCTGAGACTCTAGAAAAAGTGCAGAGAAGAACACCCAGGATGATGAGGGGACTGGAGACCAAAACATATGAAAAACGGTTGCAGGAACTGGGCTTGGCTAGTCTAGTGAAGAGAAGGAGCAGGAGAGACATGATAGCATTTTCCAGTATTTGAGGGGTTGCCACAGAGAGGAAAGGTTTAAGAGCAGCTGAACGCCAGACAAGGAACAATGGATGGAAACTGAACAAGGAGAGATTCACCCTGGAAATAAGGAGAAACTTTCTGACAGTGAGAACAATCAACCAATGGAACAGCTTGACCTCAGAAATTGTGGGAGCGCCATCAGTTGAGACCTTCAAGAAGAGACTGGATTGCCATTTGTCAAAAATGGTGTAGGGTCTCCCGCTTGGGCAGGGGTTTGGACTAGATGACCTATAAGGGCCCTTCCAACTCTGATTATCTATTATTATCTGTTATCCTCCTCCTGCACCTCCTCTTCCTCCTCCCTCTCCTCTCCCCTCTCCTCCTCCTCCTCCCTCTC
Organism: Bungarus multicinctus; assembly: GCA_023653725.1. NCBI lineage: Eukaryota > Metazoa > Chordata > Lepidosauria > Squamata > Elapidae > Bungarus > Bungarus multicinctus. Next base: position 29,708,809 of record CM042848.1, read on the forward strand.
CTTCTCCCTCTCTTCCTCCTCCTCCTCCTCCTCCTCCTCCTCCTCTTTATTATTATTATTTTCAGTGAACTTTTAAAATGCCAGGAGACATTTCCCTGCATGCACAAACTAAGTGGTATGTGGGAGGGTTTCAGTTGCATAGAGGAAAATTCTGAGCAAAAATAGCATTTCCTATTTTTTCTGAGTTTTGTCACAGAAGAGGGGGAGGCACAAATTTTGGGGATTCCCCTCAATTAGCTGAATATTTCAGGCTAGAATAACCCTCAAGAGTAGAATAGAGTAGAGTAGAGTAGAGTAGAGGAATGGAATACAGAATAGTATAGTATAGAGTAGAATAGAATAGAATAGAATAGGGTATAGAATATAGAATAGAATTGAATTGAATATAATATTTCTTATAATCACAGACCAGAATTACAATGAAAAGCACATGAAAAAAAACAAAGTAAAAACAGAACAGGGTCAAATTACTGCCGTTGGTAGTGGGTTCAAGGAGCTGTTGTAAAAGCAGACAGTTTTGCAACCCTATTTGTTGCTTATCCTGTGGATGGCATGCAAACACTAGATGCTTGGCTCTTCAGTGCTTTCTATTTCCCCTCCTCCTGTGTGTTCCCTGCCAAATTCAGTCAGCAAGGAGAACAAACCCTCCAATTGCAGCATCTTGATCAGAGGTGGTATTCAGCAGGTTCTGACCAGTTCTGGAGAAACGGTAGCGGAAATTTTGAGTAGTTCGGAGAACCAGCAAATACCTCCTCTGACTGGAGATTTTACAGTATCCTTCCCCTGCCATACCCACCAAGCCATGCCCACAGAACCGGTAGTAAAAAAAAATTGAATCCCACCACTGATCTTGACCCAAAACTCGAGCAAGTCCTCCTCTTGGCTGGGCATACATTTTCTGCTTATCGCTTCCTGCGAGCTGCAGTAAATGCACAGAACCTGGCAGTCACTCCGTGTAAAGTTTCAAGAGTGAATGGAGTAGGGAGGAAGTGGGGAATTTCTCCACGCACAATGAAAGGAAACCTTGTAAGAGACGGAGCAAAAATGCAAAGTTTTCCGAGCTCTTGGCTTCCTTGCTGGGTTTTTCCTCTTTCTTTTTCTTTTTCTACTTCCTCTGTTTGCAGGCAAGCTCATAGTGGTTACTAATTTTTTTTTTAGGAAACAGGGAGGTCATTCACACGAGGATGGTGCCTGAATGACAATTAGGTTGTTGTGTTTGCCAGTTGTTTATAAAGGAGATTTCAAGGCCCTGGAGAAATGAAGTGCCAGTGGAAAGGGATGGCTTGCGTTCTTTCCCACTTAAAGTGGACGCTGTATGCACAGATTCTTTCTCCTTCCTTATTTCGGTTCAAGGAATTTCTATTTATTAGTTGGATTTGTTTAAAAAAGTCTTGGCAGTGATCAGAAAAGTGACAATGGTGACAATGGTGGTTTGGAGCAGGGGGTTGGATTAGAACAGGACTAGTCGCCAACCTTTTGGACCTCAGGGACCACCAAACTCATAATTTTAAATCACAGGGACCACTAATATGAATTTTGACTGACGGTGGGTTGCTGATGTTGGTCGGAGAGAAAGAGAGAGAGAGAGAGAGAAATCTGATCTAATCTCTCTCTCTCACACACATACACACACACAAACACAGAGGCAGGGGTGGGATTCAAATTTCTTAACAACCGGTTCTTGGGCATGGCCTAATTTATGGGTGTGGCTTGCTGGTCATGTGAGTGGCTGGGCATGGATTATATGTAAATATTATAAATATTTATGTAGATATTGAATTTTTTATTTTAAAAAGAGCAACTTTTTCCCAAAATCAGGCAAAGCAGGCAGGCAGATTGAATTGCTCACAGAATCACAGATTCACTTAGAGATCTGTGTTTCTGCCATTGGTTATCTGAGTCTGCAACTGAATAATAGAAGCTTTTAGTCCTTAAAAGCAGAGCCGAAGATCTAAAGATTAGCTAGAAAGCAAGAAATCCAATGATTTCCTGTTTTCTAGCTAATCTAAATCTTCCAGCACAGCAGAACAGCTGATGGTCATTTAAAAAAAAGGAAAAATAGTAATTTAGCAGGCAAGTTTTCCAGGTAAGGAGTGAGTGGGTGGGGAGGGTTCCTGGGGGCCATATGGGTGGTGCAGCCTTGTGTTCCAGCGCAGTCTGGATTAATTGCTTTGGGAGGTGCTCTGGGGGGTGACATTTCTCTGTGGACCACCAAAATTTACTTGCAGACCACCAGTGGGCCGCAGCCCACCAGTTGGTGACCATTGGACTAGAAGACCTCCAGGGTCCCTTCCAACTCTGTTATACTGTTATTCCCACCACTCTGCTTGGTAGTGTTGAATTGCCTCACCAACGATTACATCTATACATAGGTAATTCTCGAATTATGGCCCCAGTTGAACTCCATATTTTTATTTTTCTCAGTGTCAAGGGAGTTCTGCCTCGTTTTACGACATGTATTGCCACCATTGTTAAGTGAATCATTGTAGTTGCAATTGTAAAACAATTTAAATCCCACCACTGAAATTACTGGATCTACAGTTTTGTGACAAAATTGGATATTGCTGCGTTTTTCATACGATCTATATTTTGGGCAGTGTTTGAGACTAGGCGAAATCCAAAGAGCCAAAGTCATATCTTTGGAGACTTCATTTTGATCCATAAATGTAAAAGTCATGATAAAGCCTTCTGACTTTTTTCTTCTAGGCTCGTGGATGACAGGTGTGTGGTTCATCCGGAAGCAGGCGATCTTTGCAATCCTCCCAAAAAATTCCGAGGTAAGAAGCACTTGTTGGAATTCATTATTGGGATGTATTTCTATGCAACAACTACAGTAGTATTCAGCCAGTAGATGGCAGTATTTACAAGTTTGGATCTGTGGCACATACATAAGTAGAATTTCCTGTTTCCTGTTCCCAGTTAAACAGTTGAGCAGTAAAGCATATGGTGACTGTGCCCTTTGTTTGCTCTACTGGTGCTATAGATAAACAGAATTTCTAGCAGCACTAAAAACATGAAAAGGACATTGTAGATAACAACCAAATGTAGCAATTGTCAATTTATTTTTTTAGCATTTTGTCTCCACCCCCCGCTCAAAATAACGTTAAGAAGAGATTGAACAACTATTTGTCTGAAATGGTATAGGGTTTCCTGCCTGAGCAGGGGGTTGGACTAGTAGATCTCCAAAGTCTTTTCCAACTCTTCCATTCTGTTTCATTCTGTTCCATTCCATTCCATTCCATTCCATTCCATTCCATTCCATTCCATTCCATTCCATTCCATTCTATTCTATTCTATTCTATTCTATTCTATTCTATTCTATTCTACTTTTACACATCCTCTTATTTTGTGGTTTCAGTTTTTCAACTCTGTTCTTCTCCATTTCAGTTTTCCTCTTTCCCTTCCCCAAAATCCATGCTCAAAGTATATTAAGATATTATTGTTTTTTTTAAATTTCCTGATGCAACAAGTCTTCTTTCTTGACCAGGGTCATTGTTTTCGGACTGCTTTTTATTTCCTTAGTCTTCCTCCCCCAATTTTTCTTCTAGGAAAAGAAAAAATCCTCTAATTCTGTCCCCATGCTCTTTAACCAAGAACCTCTCTTCATAACACTTCCCGTCTTACTTTATTTTAAAATTAACCGAACAGGAACAATGAACCCATTGTATAAACACCTTATTTACACAGAGCAAATTGGAACGATGGGGCAGGTGTCAGCTGCACAGCTCACCTGATTTTGACTTATTAAGCCTTTATCCAGGGTTCAACAGATTAATAGAATAAAGGAAGTTGTGTGTGTGACGGGCAGGAGGAAACCACAATCCATGTTGTGGGTCTGAAACCAATTTTTTCTTTTTTTGGCTTTGCTGATTTGCAAACCGGCGAAGAAGAAAGAATCGAAAAAGAAACTAAGAGAGAAACTAAATTTGTCTTTAGCTACTGTTGCTAAAAAACAAGGAGAGACAGGAAGGAATTGTTTTGAGCCAGACAGCATGAATGGTTGGTAGATGTTTCTCCATCCTTAAAAAATTCCCCTGCTTCTTAACTCCCACTTTTTTTTGGTAATTTTTAATTCATTTATTTGCAAAGTTAAAATACAAAATGAAGCTAAAATACAGCTAGTTCTCGAGTCACAACAGTTGATTTGCAAAATTTGCAAACTGGCGAAGAAGAGAAAATTAAAAAAACCAAGTTAGAAACCAAGTTTGTCTTTAGCCCCTGTTGCTAAAGAACAAGAAAAGACAGGAAGGAATTGTTTTGAACCAGAGAAGTGTGGATGGTTGGTAGATGTTCCTCCATCCTTCCCAAAAAAAAAAAAAAAACCAATTATTCATAACAGCAGCTAGAATTGTATTCACTCAAAACTGGAAGAATAATAAAGCTCCTATAGAAGAAGAGGTGATTATGAAAATATTTGAATGTGCAGAAATGAATAGATTAACATTGAAAATTAAAGAACAAGAAGATACAGAATATTATCTGATATGGGGTATATTTTATAAATGGTTGGAAAACAAAGAAATTTAATGAATATAAGTTAAGAGGTAATGAGAATACTATAATGGAAGGATGAAACTTTTAATATGAATGTAATTTTAATTATATATATTATAGCATGAAATGTATATTAAATATGAAGATGTGCACAAGATATATGTACCCAGTTAACACATGGTTGAATTGAAAGATGGTCATTTTGTAAAAGAAAATTTAAAAATAATAATAAAAAAAAAATCACCTGCTTCTTAACTCCCAATTTTTTTGTAATTTTTAATTCATTTATTTACAAAGTTTATTTATTGACAAATAAATAAAATACATTTATTTACAAAGCAAAAATACAAAATGAAGCTGAAATATAGCTAGTTCTTGAGTTATGACAGTTTATTTAAGGGACTTCGAAGTTATAACAGTGAAACATGTTTGTTCGGCGAGTTTTCCCCGTTTTACAACCTTTCTTGCTGCTGTTATTTAGTGAACCAATGCAGTTGTTAAATTAGCCACCTGGTCGTTAAGTGAATCTGGATTCCCCAATGGCTTTGCTCGTTGGAAGGTCGCAAAAGGAGATCATGTGACCCCTGGACACAGTGACCATCATAAATATGAACCGCGCACCAAGCATATTTGATCACATGATTGTGGGAGAGCTGCAGCGATCGTTAAGTGTGAAAAATGGTCCTAACTCCCTTTTTCCGTTGTAACTTTGGACGGTCACGAAATGAACATGTCAGCATTCCAGAAAACCTCTGCTCCAACCTATAACTCTGAGACAGACTTCTCAAAAGTTCTTTTTATTTTGGATAGTAAACTGGAACAACTGGGGAATCCCAAATTGGAAAGTTCTGGGCTTTCTTGCAATAAGCAAAAAAAACTACAAATCCACCCCCTGCACCCATCATCTCATCACATGCCCCAATCACCATCCATCCCAACTTGAGACGTCCACTCACTTATGCGCAAAATAATATGACCTTGAATTAGAAAAAGAATGTTATTATGTCTAACTACGTACACTCTGTTGGGGTTAGCCGGCAGCAGGTGTGGATGGCTGAGGAGAGCGAGGACTCAGATGAGGGGCCAGGACCATTAAGGAATGGACTTCTGCCTTCAGAGATTGTGGGGGCTGGCAACAGCGATGAGGAGGTTCCTGAGGAGCCTGTGCCAAGTGCACATGCATGCAGGTTTGCTCGCAGAAAAGAGCAGCTGCAACAGCACGGGCAACTCGGGAGTAAGGCTGCAAGGTAATGGCCCCTCCTTCAAGGAGATAAAAGCCAGTTGTGAAGCGAACGTTCTTTACAGGAAGCAAATACATTTTGAAACTCAGCCTCGTGGACATTACAATATCTTAATTTGGTATTTGAAGACTCTTGTGTTGTGAAATATTTCTTATCTGTGATTCTTGGCAGTCTTTTGGTTTTGGCGAGGTTTTGGCGAGGTTTTGGCGAGGCTCATGCTTATCAAAGTTAATTAGTTTGAAGCAGCCTTTTAACCAGGGATTCGTAAGACTCATTAAAAGGTTTCTGTTCCCTTTGGTTCATGTTTGTTTTCTTGGAAAAGGGTGTGGGTCAGAACACACTCCAAGAAATTCCCCTTCTCCCACTTTCCTAGGCTCAAAATGTGGCAGCGTGGGAGCATCTGGTCTCAATATGGCTTCCAAAGTGGACAGAACCGTTGTAAGATGAGGACTCCCTAGGTTAACATGAATGGCATCTGGACTGCAATATTTTTGCGCCCAACCAAAGCAGTGAATTCTTGGGGAACTTTTATTTTTCCTTCGCAAAAAGATACAACATTCAACTGGGAATCGTTGCTGGATTTTGGCAACCCTAACTGGGCTACCTAAGCTGATCTTTGTGTCACAAAGAAAGAAAGAAAGGAAGGAAGGAAAGAAAAAAAAACACAAAGGAAAGAGAAGGAAGAATTAGCTCTGGATGTGGTGTTAAAACAGTTTGCAAAAAAAAAAAAAAACCTTCTCTTGAATGGCCCTTCTGTGCTTTACTGTGCAAATGGAACAGTATAGAACAGGAAGTCATTTGCATGGGTTTTTAGAGGTTTTCACTAGGAAAGCCGTTTTTTGAAAGACATGGAAGCGGGTGGGGGGGAAGGAAATTCAAAAACAAATATGCCACCGACTCCCAGCCCTGCTGCCCAACTTCCTAGTAATTTATTTATTTTTTATTTATTTATTTATTTATTTATTTATTTTATTTTATTTATTTAGTCAATTGTTACTTATTTTGTTCACTTAATAAATGCACTGATGTCAGACCAGGGTTTTTTTGTTTCGAATTTCTGAATCTATTATCGGGCAATTGGAATCTGATCTACGGGTTGGAAAAAGGCAGAGAAAAACAACAACAAAGGCACAAGTACAGAAGAGGAGAAACCTGGCTCAAAAGCAGTAATTGTGAAAAGAGATCTTGGAGTCCTACTGGGACGATCCCAAAAAGGCTAATACAATCCTTGGTTGTATAAACAGAGTGTGACGACCTGGAGCGTGACACAAAAATAACCAAGTCACAAAATAGAAGGAAGTCCCTTTAATGCCTCCAACTTGGCCCCAATGTCCAATTATCCTCGGCTGGATATCAAACTCTTAAAGGAAACAGTAAATGGAGGGAGTAAATGCAGTCCGCACCCAAAGTAAAGTTAATTAGAAATAAAAAAAACCCAACACAAACCACACTGAAGGAATTACTATGGCAGGCAAGGATGATTAATTGCAGACTTCTACCAGATAACGCAGCAACCATAGTTCGGAGGAAGCCAAAATACCGATAAGCTCCGACCAGAATAATGCATGCTTTGCTTCCAGCAACTTTTGCCATGCGCAGTTTGTCCTTTTAATCAGTCCTCCCAGCTGCAGCCCATGGAGGGGATCAGGGCCTCTTCCTCCTCCATAGACCACGCCACTCATGTTTCTCCCTTATCCGCTCCTCCTTGCGTGCCCTAGGATAAAAAGGGGTGCGCCTGGGTCTTCCTCTAAATGCCCATCTGGCCTGTGCCCTTCCCCAGTGTCCTCCACAACCACCGGAGCCACACTCCCACTCCCTGTCAGCTGCTCCACCTCTCCCTCGGAGTCAGATTCCAACAGGGGCATGACACACAGGCATAGAATCAACATCACGTGAAGTATTAGTATTTGTAAAACCTTAGTATGGTCACACAAGGAATACTGCATCTAGTTTTGGTCACCACATTCCCCAAAAGAAGTTGAGACTTTGGGAAAAGTGCGGACAAGAGTAACGAAGAGGATTAAAGACATGGAGACAAAAACATACGAAGAATGGTTGCAGGATTTGGGTATGGCCAGTCCAGAGGTGGGGCTTCAGCCGGTTCTGACCGGTTCTACAGAACTGGTAGTGGAAATTTTGAGTAGTTCGGAGAACCGGCAAATCCCACCTCTGACTGGCTCTGCTCCCATCTATTCTCTGCCTCCCATTGAGTCCCAGTTGATTGGTTGGGTCTTCTGTGGTTGCCCTGCACAGGAGAACGGAGCTGGAAATCAGGTTAGTGGGGTGGGGAGGGAAGGGGGATTTTGCAGTATATCCTTCCCCTGCCACGCCCACCAAGCTAAGCCACGCCCACAGAACTGGTAATAAAAATTTTTGAATCCCATCACTGGGCCAATCTAGAGAAAAGAAGGACTAGGGGGACAGGATAACAGTTTTCCAGTATTTGAGGGCTGTCTCAAAGAAGAGGGGGTCAACTTATTATTTTCCAAAGCGTCAGAAGGCAAGACAAGAAACAAGGGATGGAGAGAAGCAAGATGGAATTAAGGAGAAACTTCCTGACAATGAGGACAATTAACCAGTGGAATAGCTTGCCACCAGAAGTTGTGGGTGCATTACAGAAATGACTAGAATGCACTACTGTATAAAAGTAAAAAGTTTAGGCTGTAACGTTATTATCTTTTTACTGGGCCAAAGAGAGTTGGAAGTCAATGCCTTTTTTTTTCTTCTTTTTCTCTTTTCACCTGATATTTTCCCTTCTTCTTTTTTTCCTTACCCTACTTTTCCATTACTATTTATTTGTTCTTTGTATCTTATATTTGAATAAAATTGGATATCAAACAAGGGGTCTGCAAATTTCAGCTCCTGGCCTCGTCAAATATATCTGAAAACTCGCCCACCCACCAGTGTTTGCAAATGAACCAAGGGGAGAGAAGATCCTTCTTTAAATGTTGATTTTGCGCTTTTGCTTTTCAGATTGCCTTTTCAAAGTATGTCCCATGAATCGATATTCCGCACAGAAACAATACTGGAAAGCAAAACAAGCCAAACAGGGTAACCACACTGAAGCAGCCCTGTTAAAGAAATTACAAGTAAGGATCTTTTTGTAGTTCTAATTTAATTTTTTTAATGTTCTTCTTCCAATGACTTCTGATGATGTCTTTTTTTTTTTAAAAAAAAATCTCACTATATAGGTTATGGTTAGTCCCCTAATCCTGTGATGGCGAACCTATGGCATGCGTGTCACAGATGGCACCCAGAGCCATTTGTGCCGGCACACGAGCTGCAGGGAAACCTACCTCACTGGGCATGTGCGCGCCTCACAGCTGATTTTCAGCTGGTTTGAGGCCTTTTTCAGCCTCCCAAAGGCTTGAGGAAGGCTTCTGCAGGCCAAAAACTAGCCCCGTTTCCTGTTTTTCTGAAAATACCGGAAATGATGAAACAGGGCTAGTTTTTAGCCTGCAAAGCTTGCAGAAACCTGCAGAAGCATTCCTCAAGCCTTTGGGAGACCGAAAAAGGCCTCAAAATGAAAATCAACTGTGAGGTGCTGTGCAGGTAAGGGGGCAGCGAGGGTGGGTGGGTGATGAGGATTGCATATGCATGCGTAGGGGGAATGGGGAAGTGCAAGCATTGTCTTCTGTGTGCTGGCATGCGAGCATGAGTGTGCAAGCACACACACAATTTTTGGCACAGAAGCCCAAAAAGGTTAGTCACCACTGCCCTAATCTATGCTTTAGCTGTGTTCAACACGTTTTGCAATGACATGTCTTCTTACTCTGTTTATAAAGAACTAGCTGGATTCCCATGCTTCGCTATGAAACTATGTAGTCGGGCTTAGTTTTTGGGGAGGAAAATAAGAGGAAAAAAATTTGCTTCTGCTTATCAGAATCCATTGTTATTCATCTGGCTAGTGTCCTGTGAGAGAGTGGAGGGCTGTTTGGAAACTGAAAGAGCAAGGAAGAGACAGCAAGGAGCCTGGGCATGGCTTAGCTCAACTGTTCTGTACTAAAGCTGCTTGGTGCTCTGAAACTGACACTGAAACTCCTCTCCTCTGCTTGTGTTTTGCATTTGGAGGAGATTTATTTTCAGGTGGGGAGGGGGAGTAGAACTCCTTAGCATCAGAGCGTGTTAATAACAATAATAATAATAATAATATAGGAAATACTCTATTTGCCCTGATGGTCATTTCAAAAAATCCTTTCTTAATGAACACCTAGGAGCCAAGAGGAACCTATGTTCCAAATTTTAAGTTTGTACATTTTACAGTTCTGGAGATTTTGTGATGATGCATAAGGGGTATTTCACTTTTATATAGATAGATTCATATACATTAAGGAAAATGTATAAATAAATTGTTTAAAAAAGAAAGAAAAAGAAATTACAAGTGAGAGTTGCCATGCTCCTGGCTGTCTTTCTGTAGCACACAAAGCCTTGTTTTGTCTAAAAGATGGTTGGTTCAGAAACCACAGTTGGATGAGTTCATACGTCCCACCAAGCCAAAAGGAACGGAGTCACATTTTTTTTGTGGTTTTGAGAACAGATGTTTCTCAATCTTGGCCACTTTTAAGAATCCTGGGAGTTGAAATCCACACATCTTAGCTAAGGTTGAGGAACATTGGCATAGAGAGTAGAATACTTTCTGGATACAGGGATTTCTAGCTCCATAAACCTTGTGGGCCATGAGGGGTCCTTGGTGCTCTCTGAGCTTGGTGGTTTTCTTGCAGATGTTTTATTACCCTAACTAGATAACCTCACCAGTGTTAGAAGAGAGAGGGAGTTATAGAGAGGAAGAGGAGGAGGAAGAGGAAGAGGAAGGGGAGAAGGAGGACTATGGGGTCCTTGGTGCTCTCTGAGCTTGGTGGTTTTCTTGTAGATGTTTCATTACCCTAACTAGGTAACCTCATCAGTGCTAGACTAGACTAGTTAGAGTAATGAAAGGTCTGTAAGGAAGCAACCAAGCTCAGAGAACTCCAGAAACCTCACATTCCTCCTTTTTCCTCTTTCTCCTCCTCCTCTGCAAATCCTCCTCCCTTCTAGCCCTGATGATGTTACCTAGTTCAGTAATGAAACATCTACAAGAAAACCACTGAGCTCAGAGAGCACCTCATTTCATCCCTGAGCTACAAATATTCTCCTTTATTGCTGCCTTATCGGCCATGTTGATTTCAAATAATATTTTATTTAACTTACCAAGCACATCTAATGTTAAAGTAACCGAAATATCTTTATGATTCCCAAGGCGTATCACAGCTTTTGAGCACCCCTAATGTTTGGAAATTGAAAGTTGAAACATTTGACATGGCCTATAAATACATCAGTCAACACGCACCGTAGTAGAAGTTAAAACTGAGACATGTTCAAATATTTGTTTATTTGATTTTGTGGACTCCAGAAAGGCTATGGGGAATCACCAGGGGTCTGAAGACCACATATTGAGAATTGCTGATCTAGAGGCTAGTTGGGCTTCAAAACCCATCAAGGAGAGAAGCAACCTAGAACTAATAGCAATAGCAGTTAGACTTATATACCTCTTTATAGTGCTTCACAGCCCTCTCTAAGCGGTTTACAGAGTCAGCCTATTGCCCCCAACAATCTGGGTGCTCATTTTACCAGCCTCGGAAGGATGGAAGGCTGAGTCAACCTTGAGCCTGGTGGGATTTGAACTCCTGGCAGTAATACTGCAGTTTAACCACTGTGCCACCAGGAAGGAGAATGAGAAAGGGAATAAGAGAGGAAGGAAGGAAGGAAGGAAGGAAGGAAGGAAGGAAGGAAGGAAGGAAAATAGCAATAGCACTTAGACTTATAGGTGACACTTGAAAAATTAGAATATCGTGCAAAAGTTCATTTATTTCAGTAATGCAACTTAAAAGGTGAAACTAATATATGAAATAGACTCATTACTTGCAAAGCAAGATAGTTCAAGCCATGATTTGTCATAATTGAGATGATTATGGCTTACAGCTCATGAAAACCTCAAATCCACAATCTCAGAAAATTAGAATATTACATGCAATCAATAAAACAAGGATTGTACATAGAACAATATTGGACCTCTGAAAAGTATAAGCATGCAGATGTACTCAGTACTTGGTTTGGGCCCCTTTTGTAGCAATTACTACCTCAATGCGGCATGGCATGGAAGCTATCAGCCTGTGGCACTGCTGGGGTGTTAGGGAAGACCAGGATGCTTCAATAGCGGCCTTCAGCTCTTCTGCATTGTTCGGTCTCATATCTCTCATCTTTCTCTTGCAATGCCCCATAGTTCTCTATAGGGTTCAGGTCAGGCGAGTTTGCTGGCCAATCAAGCACAGTAATCCCACGGTCATTGAGCACGGTCAGGTTTTGGTGCTTTTGGCAGTGTGGGCAGGTGCCAAGTCCTGCTAGAAAATGAAGTCAGCATCCCCATAAAGCTTGTCTGTGGAAGGAAGCATGAAGTGCTCCAAAATTTCCTGATAGACGGCTACGTTGACCCTGGACTTAATGAAGCACAGTGGACCAATGCCAGCAAATGACATGGCTCCCCAAATCAGCACAGACTGTGGAAACTTCACACTGGACTTCATCATGCAGTGTGTGCCTCTCCATTCTTCCTCCACACTCTGGGTCCTTGGTTTCCAAATGAGATGCAAAAGTTGCTCTCATCAGAAAACAGGACTTTGGACCACTGAGCAACAGACCAGTTCCGTTTTTCTTTAGCCCAGGTAAGACGCTTCTGATGTTGTTTGTTGCGGCTTGACAAGAGGAATACGACATTTGAAGCCCATGTCCAGGATCCATCTGTGTGTGGTGGCTCTTGATGCACTGGCTCCAGCATCAGTCCACTACTTGTGAAAGTCCTCAACACTTTTGAATGGCCTTTTCCTGACAATCCACTCCGGGCTGCAGTCATGCCTGCTGCTTGTACATCTTTTTCTTCCACACTTTTCCCTTCTACATAACTTTCTATTAATGTGCTTTGATACAGCACTTTGGGAACATCCAACTTCTTTTGCAATTCCCCTTTGAGGCTTTCCCTCCTTATGGAGGGTGTCAATGATGGCTTTCTGCACAACTGTCAGGTCAGCAGTCTTTCCCACGATTGTGCTCCCTACTGAACCAGACTGAGAGATCATTTAAAGGCTCAGGAACCCTTTGCAGGTGTTATGGCTTAATTAGCTAATTAGACACTTTGAGCCTAGAATATTACACCTTTTCACAATATTCTAATTTTCTGAGATTGTGTATTTGGGGTTTTCATGAGCTGTAAGCCATAATCATCTCAATTATGACAAATCATGGCTTGAACTACCTTGCTTTGCATGTAATGAGTCTATCTCATATATTAGATTCACCTTTTAAGTTGCATTACTGAAATAAACGAACTTTTGCACGATATTCTAATTTTTCGAGTTTCACCTGTATATACCACTTCACAGTGCTTTATACCCTCTCTAAGCAGTTTTACAGAGTCAGCCTATTGCCCCCAATAATTTGGGTCCTCATTTTACGACCTAGGAAGGACGGAAGGCTGAGTCAACCTAGAGTCAATCAGGATTGAACTCCTGGCAGTAGGCAGAGTTTTTGCCTGCAATACTGCACTTTAACCACTGTGCCATCAGGAAGGAGAATGAGAAAGGGAATAAGAGAGGAAGGAATGAAGGAGGGAGAGGAACGGAGGAAAAAATTATATCCACCTCGGAAATATTAAAGGCTGAGTCAATCTTGAGCCTGATGAGATTCGAACTACCAAATTGCAGGCAGCCAGCAGTCAGCAGACGTAGCCTGCAGTACTGCACTCTAACCACTGCACCACCAGGGCTCTTAAACTAAGGATAAGCTTCCTAACAGTGAGAACAATTAACCAGTGGAACAGCTGGCCATCAGAAGTTGTGGATGCTCCAATATTGGGGGCTTTTAAGAAGAGATTGCACAGCCATTTGTCTGAAATGGTATAGGGTCTCCTGCTTGAGCAGGGAGGATGGACTAGAAGACCTCCACGGCCCCTTCCAACTGTGTGATTCTGTTCATCAACTCAACCGATTCCCTTGCAGCATGCAGCTGAACTGGAACAGAAGCAGAACGAATGTGAGAACCGGAAGTTGCTGGGGGAAATTGTGAAATACAGCAATGTGATCCAGGTGAGTCTTTTGGAAGCCACAAAGAGATCAGGTGTCCATGGTCCAGTTGGCGAATCCAGAAAAAGAAACATTGTTTTACCAGGGGTATAAAACTTTATTGAATAAACCAGGTTGACAGAGAAGAAGCAAAACCAGCTCTGGGTTTCCCATGGAAAAGCAAGCATAGTCAACTCCCCCGTTTCCCTTATGGGTCACCACAATCCATTACATCCTTCCATCACTTCTGTTCATTTTGTTATGGGAACCAGCTGGCCACACTGGGACATCTACTCGGGGTGTCCTTGAAAGGGAGAAGCAATGTCTCATAGGAAGTGATGATGTTTGGAGGCGATTCCTTCCACCCTTCCCTCCTAATGCTAATGCTAATGTAATTCTAATCTATTCTTATTCCCATTCCACTCCTATTCCATTTCATTCCATTCCATATTTTCTTCCCTCCCCTCCCCTTCCTTTCCCTTCCCTTTCCCCCTCTCCTTGCTCTTCTCTTCTCTTCTCTTCTCTTCTCTTCTCTTCTCTTCTCTTCTCTTCTCTTCTCTTCTCTTCTCTTCTCTTCTCTTCTCTTCTCTTCTCTTCTCTTCTCTTCCCTTCCCTTCCCTTCCCTTCCCTTCCCTTCCCTCCTAATGCTAATGCTAATGTAATTCTAATCTATTCTTATTCCTATTCTATTCCATTCCATATTTTCTTCCTTCCCCTCCCCTCCCCTTCCCCCCTCTCCCTGCTCCAGTCTTCCCTTCCCTTCCTTCCCTTCCCTTATTCAATTCCTATTTCTTCTCTCCTCCCCTCTCCTCTTCCTTTCCTTCCACTCCACTTCATTCAAGATTCGTTTAACAACCAGGCAACTAACTTAACAATTGCGGCAATTCACTTAGCAATGATGAGGGGAAATATCATAAAATGGGGCAAAATATTAACGACTGTCTCGCTTAGCGACAGAAATTTTGGGTTCAATTGTTGGTCATAAGTCAAGAACCACCTGTACTTTCCTTATCCTTGCATGACAAGCTCTAAGTATCTCAGAGGTGGGTCCTTTAATTTGATTAACAAAACACCATGCCTATCTAGTATCATATTTATTGCAAATATATCCCACATTTTCTCCATAGGTTCAAGGTGCAGCCCATAGATATATCTCATATTTATCTCACAGCATTCCGGAGTTCACTGGCCTATAGTAACCCAGTCAGTGATTCATCTCTCTGGTTGGAATGTAACCCTTGAAATTTAGAACTGTTAAAAAACATTAAAACTGTTTTTTTCTTTAAAAAAAAACCCAGCCACCCTTCAAACAGAGGTTAGGAGGCATCTTTTGCAAAAAAAAAAAAAAAGCAGTCAAAAATTCCAAATTTGTAGGTGGTTTATAGACAAGGAAAATGAAATGAGGAAATTGAAACAGGAAGTCAATTGGCCACCTTGAATAACTTGGTTTAATGGTGGCTGAGTCACCTTCAGTTGAAGTCCTTTTGCAGAGAATATGTAGTTATTCAAAGCTGTCTGAAAAAGCCACAATGACAGCGATAGGATGTCACATGTATGTGTGTGTGTGTGTCTGTCTGTGTGTCTGTGTGTGTCTGTGTGTGTGTTGTGCCATTATCCAGATAATTGCATTGTTGGTTCATAATTCATAATTTCTGAATTATGGTTCATAATTTGAACCATTTGTCTGTTGTGGAGAGTTGATAGCATTTGCAATGTAAGAACTATAAATACATAGTAAGAGCAAGAGCCCTTAGACTTCTATACCGCTTCACGGTGCTTTCCAGTGCTCTCTAAGCAGTTTACAGAGTCAGCCTCTGCCCCCCCCCCCCCCCCCAATAATCTTGGTCCTCATTTTAATGACCTTGGAAGGACAGAAGGCTGAGTCAACCTTGACTCAGGATCAAACTGATGGCAGTGGGCAGAGTTAGCCTGCAATACTGCATTCTTATCACTGTGCCAACACAGAAGGAAGGAAGGAAGGAAGGAAGGAAGGAAGGAAGGAAGGAAGGAAGGAAGGAAGGAAGGAAGGAAGGAAGGAAGGAAGGAAGGAAGGAATAGCAATAGCACTTAGACTTATATATCGCTTCACAGTGCTTTCCAGCCCTCTCTAAGTGGTTTACAGAGTCTGCCTCTTGCCCCCAACAATCTGGGTCCTCATTTTAATGACCTCGGGAAGCCAGAAGGATGAGTCAACCTTGAGCCAGTCAGGATCAAACTGCTGGCAGTGGGCAGAGTTTGCCTTGCAATATTGCACTCTAACCACTGTGCCACCTCAGCTGCTAAATTAAGCCAGCTTGTACTGTGGTTAGCCAAGTTCTTGTTCCCATTCCCTTCAAAGGTAGACAGCCAAAATCAAGAGCTTTCCTCACATTCTAGTAGCGCAGGAACATAACTTGGGTTGAATCGTAACCAAACAGTTGAGTCTGAATGCATGAACCTTATTTATTTTCCTCCCACACAGTTGCTTCATATCAAGAGCAACAAATATCTCACCGTCAATAAGAGATTGCCAGCCCTTTTGGAAAAGAATGCCATGCGTGTCTCTTTGGATACGGCCGGGAACGAAGGCTCTTGGTTCTACATCCAGCCCTTTTGGAAACTGCGAAGCGAAGGGGACAACGTAAGCGAGCGAAATACGAAGATGCTAGAATGTTGATGTGCTTTGCCTGTGTCATGCATGCAAATTCATGTTGTGGCCTGTTGGCCGCCAGTCCTGCCAGCAGCTGAATCGGAGGAGGAAGAGAAAGCAGCGTGGGAGTCAGGGTCAGCATCAGGACAACCTGAGAGTTCTGAGGGGGAAGAGGGAATGGAGCTGGCACAGAGGGAGAGAGAGAGGGGGAGAGAGAGAGAGAGAGAGAGAGAGAGAGAGAAGGAGGGAGCTTGGACTGTCCATCAGCCCTCAGATGGAGAGTCAATAGCCCCCAGGTCTGGAGGTGGCTGATGAGGAAGAGGAGGAACAGCTGAGCCCAATGCCTGACGCGTGCATGAACAGAAGGCAGAGGAGAGGAGAGCAGTGAAAATCTATGGGCCGGTCCTTGGGATTGGAAGAGCCACTACTGCTAGCGAAGGCCCCATCCTAGCTCTGGGGATGTGGCAGACAACTATTCATCTCCCTGCTGGATGGACTTGTTAGCCTATGAGGGAAGCTTTTTGCTTTTTGAGTAGAAGAGTAGACTCAACAACATTCTTTCTTAGAAGTCAAGGACAAGTCACCCTGCACCTGTAGTGTCTGGAGGGATGGCTCCAGATGGGACATGTTTGATTGGGTCATGTGATGGACTGATGAGTGCAGGGGATGGATTTTGAATTTCTCTTGGGGAAGGGAAAACCTGGCACTCTCGGATTCGGGTTTTTCTAGTTGTGCCAACATGACTTCTTTCATAAATTCTTACCTGGATGGACTTTGTTTCTGAGTGCTGGATGGAAATGGGGAGTTTCATTGGAACACTGAGATGGGGCTTGTTTGGTAGACTAATTCTTCTCCAGACTTCCCTTTGAATTCCTAGTCATGTTCCCCAAAAACAACAAAAAACAACAGATCCCATCCGATTATCTTCTCCAATTCCCTTTTGCTTGTTCAAGGATCAAGACCTTTTACGTTGAGAAAACCCTTCCTCCTAGGATGGGTTTCTCCAATCTGGTCCCTGTTGCATCCCAAATCCAATATTTTTTAAAGACAGATTGAGATTTATTTATTTATTTGATTTATTTGATTTGTCAATTTCTTACAAGAAAATAGATATAAGTATAAACATGAATATGAATACAGGAAATAGGTAGGAATAAATGGGGACAATAGGACAGGGACAGTAGGCACGATGGTGCACTGATGCATGCCCTTTGCAGACCTCTTAGGAATGTGTATTCTCTCCCTTCCTTTCTCTCCTCCCTCCATTCTTTTCTCTCCTTCCTTCCTTCCTTCCTTCCTTCCTTCCTTCCTTCCCCCTTCCTTCCCCCTCCCTGTTCACCTTCCTTCCCCCTTCCTTCCTTCCTCCCTTCCTTCCTTCCTTCCTTCCTTCCTTCCTTCCTTCCTTCCTTCCTTCCTTCCTTCCTTCCTTCCTTCCTTCCTTCCTTCCTTCCCCTTCCCTGTTCTCCTTCCTTCCCCCTTCCTTCCTTCTTTTCCTCCTTCTTTTATTTTTTATTTGATTTGATTTGATTTATCAGTTGATTACAAGATAATAGATATAAGTGTAAACATGAGTAAGAACACAGGAAATAGGTATGAATAAATGGGGACAATAGGACAGGGACGGTAGGCACGATAGTGTACTTATGCATGCCCCTTACAGACCTCTTAGGAATGGGGTGAGGTCAATAGTGGATAGTTTAATAAGGTTAAAGGAGTGGGGGTTAGAGGATGTAACAACAGAGTCAGGTAGTGCATTCCAGGCATTGACCACTCTATTGCTGAAGTCGTACTTTCTGCAATCAAGTTCGGAGCGGTTTACATTGAGTTTGTATCTGTTGTGTGCTCTTGTATTGTTATGGTTGGAGCTGAAGTAGTCATTGACTGGTAGGACATTGTAGCAGATAATTTTGTGTACTACGCTTAAAGTCCAACCATAGGCGGTGTAGTTGAAGGTTGTCCAAATTTCAAGCCTGGTGATGTAAGGTATTCTGTTGCGAGCAAAGGAGTGTAGTACTCTTCTTGTGAAATAGCTTCTCCAAAGCAATAGTAGAGTCACACTAGAAGAGTAAGAAACAACCTTTGTCTGGAGATCTAGTTGGAGCTGTCCCACAGCTGAATTGATTGCTCATATCCACGATCTCAAACACGTAGATTTCACTTCTAACTATTGTCTTCCTGATTGTTCCTTCCAGCCAAATTGTAATTACTGATTCAATCCTGCAGGTTTCTTTTGCTAACCCTTTCTCTGCCCTGATGTAGCTGTAAGTTATTTTCTTTTTTCTCCCCTCCGGCATGGCATGCAATGCATCCTGCATTAAGTACAACTGTGTGTTGTGTGTAGTCGAAAGGCTGCGATCTTATTCTGGGTGTTCTTGTTTTTGCAGCACAATAAGGCATTCACGCAAGTTAACATCTTAGTGGTTTTGGTCTGTGATTGTTCCACTTTCCAATCTGCCACAAAAAATGAAAAATAGAGAAAAATCCACAGAATATGTATCATGCATCAGGGTGGATAAAAATCGATGTTTTTTTTTAAATCAAAAAATCAGATTTTTAAAAAATTTAAAAGATTTTTTCCATTGTTATCAAATTTATTTTAATCAAATGCTTTTGGAATAAAAATCTATCTAAAGATTTGTTTTAGATCTACAAAATCTATCTGTTTTCTATTTAAGCTACATTAATAATTTAGTTTATTCAGCATGAAATGAAGCTTAGTTATGTAGCATGAGGCTGTACATTCTGCAATATTTACATTTTTTGGGTAAACTCATTCAGTGAATCCAAGCTCTACAAGCTGAGATAAAATGCACACTGCACTGATGCATTCACACAATTTCACAGCAGACATGACAGTTGCTCTTTAAAAATTAACAATTTAAATCGAGTTGGTTTAAATCAAGCCTTTTTACTGGTGATTTAAATTGTGATTTAAATCAACTTGTTTTAAATCAAATCCACCCTGTCATTCATTTTGGTTACTTGCCAATTAACGGATCACAAACCACAAATTATGTATTTAAAGTTTGAATGTGTTGGTAAATTCTGCCATGAAATCTTTTGTTTCCCAGAAGTTTTGGAGCACACTATGCTGAATTACAAGGAGTGGCGTCACCTGTTTTCAGTGCTCTGTTGTGAGTGCTTGGTGCACTTGTAACTTTGGCCTTGTCAAAAGCTGCCCATGCATGCTTGCTTGGCCATTTCTCTCAAGTCTCTTAACCTTTTCTGTTTCAAGAAAATGTGTGGGGATTTGCACGAGTCGTAAAATGTATGGTATGCAGAGTCCTTGCTGCTCTTTGAGCTCGGTTGTTTGTAGATCAAGCTAAGTCCATAAATGCTACAGAATTCTTAGAAGCCTGGCATTGGACACAACAGCCATCCACAGGTACATGAGCAACATTTACACCCCATTGGAATGAGACAACTAAAAAAAAAACTAAGAAGGAAAAATAAAAGACTGAAACACCACCTCACCAGCAATCAACATCCAAATTAGTCGAGATGATCATCAGGATTAATTCTAGGCTAATCAAGCAACAAACAATAACCTTGATGAGGAAAACCAAGAATACTCCTACCTACACCAACAGGGCACGCCACTTGGATATAAACAGAGAGCAAACTCACTCCATTCTAGCACTGATGACGTTGCCTAGTTTGGTAATGAAACGTCTGCAAGAAAACAGCCAAACTCACAGAGCACCAAGATCTTTACAGTTTTCCTCCTCCTCCTCTTCCTCCTCTTCTCTTTTTCATTCTCCATTCCACAAACCTCCCTTTTGGCATTGATTATATTATTTAGTTGGATCATGAAACATCTGTAAGAAAGTAATCAAGCTCAGAGAACACCAAGGACCCCACAGTCATATTCCTCCTCTTCCTCCTCCTCCTCTTCTTCCTCCTCCTCCTCCTCTTCCCTTTTTCATTCTTCATTCCACAAACCTCACACCTTTTTGACATTGATTATGTTCCCTAGTTGGGTCATGAAAGATCTGCAAGCAAACAACCAAGCTCAGAGGGCACCAAGGATCCCACAGTCATTGTTCTCCTCCTCCTCCTCCTCCTTGTATTCATTCTCTTCCATTCCACAAACCCCACTCCCTTCTATCACTGATGTTACCTAATTGGGTAATGAGACGTCTGCAAGAAAGCCACCCAGCTCAGAGAGCATCCAGGACCCCACAGCTCCAACCTGAAGTATAAATATTCTCTTTTCTTGATTCGTGGTGCGTCTGGGAGGAATGGAGGGGGCAATTTATGGAATGATGTTAATATGTTTAAGGATGAGAAATAGGGACCCTTAAAATCCCAACAGTGAAAATACACAGAAGCAGGTTGGTTCCAAACTGCAATCAGTTGTAATCCCAAAACCCCAAAGTTCTTACTGGACATCCACTATATTCAGAGTAAGAATCCAGATAGAATCCAGTTTATAGAAATAACAGCAGCAGATATAAAGGGATTTATCTATCTATCTATCTATCTATCTATCTATCTTTTAAAAAGTTGAATGATAACATGTGACTCTTTTTATAACTTCAGATTCTTGTTGGGGATAAAGTTGTCCTAATGCCAGTTAACGCAGGACAACCTCTACACGCCAGCAACATAGAGCTCTTGGATAATCCAGGATGCAAGGAGGTAGGTTTGAATGGGGGTTTAGACGTCTAACTCAGTTTGTTTTGGAAGATTGCAGTCAAGTCATCATCCCAGGTGGAGGCTTGTTCCAAAAAGAGCTGACCAGGATCAAATTTCAGTGGCCCCTGGCATCGTGTGTGGTCTGGCAGTATAGCTAGTTCTCGTCTTACAATGGTTCATTTAGCAACCATTCGAAGTTACAACAGCACTGAAAAAAAGGGACCGATGACCATTTTTCACACTTACGACCATTGCAGCATCCTTATCAAAATTCAGAGCTTGGCCACAGACTCCTATTTATGACGGTCGCAGTGTCCCAGGGTCACAAAATACTAATGCTCTGATGGTCATTTGGAAAAATCCTTTCTTCGTGAGCACCTAGAAGCCAAGAGGAACCTACGTGCCAAAGTTCAAGTTTGTAGGCTTTATGGTTCTGGAGATTTTGTGATGATGCAAGAGTGGTCTTTTGCTTTAATGTATATAGATAGTGTACATTCAAAGTGACAATAAAGTTATTCTCATTCTCTCCCCCCCCCCCCATCTATCTATATCATCTCTATCTCTCATCTCTCTCTCTCTCTTTCTCTCTACATCTATCTTATCTACCTATCATTATCTATCTGTCTGTCTGTCTGTCTGTCTGTCTGTCTGTCTGTCTGTCTGTCTGTCTGTCTATCTATCTATCTATCTATAATTATTATCCATCTATCATTATTATCGATCTATCTATCTCTATCTAATCTATCATTATCGATCTCTCTATCTTTATCTAATCTATCATTATTATCTATCATTATTATCTATCTATCATTATCTATCTCTATCTATCTATCTATCTATCTATCTATCTATCTATCTATCTATCTATCTATCTATCATCTATCTATCTATATTATTTATCTATCTTCTTCTACTAATTGAGTTCTTGGATGAGAAGCGAAACGTCTTCAAAAAAAAAAAAACAGGAAAGACCAGTTGTCACTTGGAGAAAAACTCAGGTTTCATGGCCATTATATCCTTGAGGTCATGTTTATACAAATGGATGGGACTGAAATATGAGGTTACTGGGTGACTGATTAAGTTAACGTTAAGCCAGGATCTGCTCAAATATCTCCAGATATATCACTTATTTTTTAATTCTTTTAGCAGCTTCATTTGAGTTTTTTTTAAGATACAGCATCAAGTCCTGATGGAGACAACGGGCAGTTTTACAGGCAGAAAGTTATTTCAAAGAAAAATGGATATAAAAGAGAGATGGGTGAACAGACATTTGTCAGAGTGTAACATGATAGAAACTTTTCTATGTGGTTGTTTTATAACCTGACTTACAATTCTTCATGTTCTTAAATGCAGGTTAATGCAGTGAATTGCAACACCAGTTGGAAAATCACCTTGTTCATGAAATTTAGTTGCTACAGAGAAGACGTGCTTAAAGGGGTAAGTATGGATGATCTTTTTTCCCCCATCGTTATAAAAATTTATTCATTTCCATAGCTCGTAATTCTAGCTGTTTTTAATGATCAATAGGTAATGTTTCCAGTTTTTTGGAAACATATCTTTTATAGGAGGTTTCCTTCTTCAAAAATTTCTAGAGAGTTGGCTGGAAAAAAAAATCAAACAGAAGATAGATTGGAAACCAGAAGTATATTTGCTAGGCATAATCCCAGAGGGTTATGAAAAAGGAACTGCATATTAAGTTTTACTAACAGCAGCAAGAATTAGCTATGCAAAATTTTGGAAAAATGAAAATATTCCCCCTGATGAGGAAGATTGGATAGATTAACTTTAAAAATAAAATAAAAAGAAGACTCAGAATACTACTTGATATGGAATAGATTTTATGAGTGGCTTAAAACAAGGGGCAGAAGTTAGAGGAAGAAAAATGATGAACGTTCTTATTAAAAACAGAGAAGATATAGAACTATAATTGCTATAAATATTAAAAATACAAATGAGTTAAATACAAAGAATGGGAACTATATTGTATGGGAACTGTAGTATTACTACAGCTGTTAATTTAGGTGCTATTATATTATTAGTATTATTATTAGTAAATGGACAATATTTTTTACAGTATTAGCTATGTTTCTTTTTCTTTTTTGTAAATAATATATCTGGACAAAACACTGTATTCAAAAATGTTTATGAATAAAATCCAAAATAAAATAAAATAAAAAATGATAATTTCCTTGCACAGTATCCTACATTTTTTTCATCCTCGTCTGGAAGTGAAATAGCCTCACAGCTATGAATCCTTGCACCAAAAAGCAGGTGGCAAAGCGACCAAATTTTGATAACCGACATTTCCTCCCTCCACCCAAAATAAAAACTAGGCGTGGGAAGTGTTTGTAAGGCCTTCCCCCTCCCATTACTTTAAGCACTCTGCCCTGGCAAGATTGTGTCCCCCAGTGTCCCTCAATCTGCCTCTCACTTTTAACTCCCTCTCATGACCAAATTTAAAAAAAAAAAAAATAAGATGGCATTTTGGGTTTTAGATCTTCCAGGAACATCGCCTGATAATCTTCTGTAGAGATTTGGGAAATTTTATGGAAAAACTATAAGTCATTGTTTATCCAAACCCCCCTCTTTCTCTCTCTTTCTCTCTCTCAATCTCTCTCTCTCAATCTCTCTCAATCTCTCTTTCTCTCTCTCTTACACACACACTTTTGCTCTCTCTTTCAATCTCTTTCTCCCAATCTCTCTCTCTTTCTTTCCATCTCTCCAGGGTGATGTTGTCCGGTTGTTCCATGCCGAACAGGAGAAGTTTCTGACCTGCGATGAATACCAGCAGAAGCAACACATTTTCCTTCGCACAACTTTGAGGCAGTCGGCCACTTCGGCAACGAGTTCGAAAGCCCTGTGGGAAATAGAGGTATTAGATGGGGGGGGGGGGAGAGAAACTCCCTAGCTGGGCTCTATGTGCCTTGTAATCTCTTTAATCGACACTGAGACCCCCCCAATATATTGAGAAGGGTCCACCCTGAATCAGTGGAAACTTTCCGAGATGGTGTTGCAGAATCTACTTCCAGAACTGCTAGAGCTTTTTCTTGTCCTTTTAATACAGCTAGCCCTTAAGTTACGATCACAATGGGGCCTCAAAATTTCTGTGTTAAAACTTGTCCCTCCCTCTCTCTCCCACTTTTCTTCCCTCCCTCCCTCCCTTCTTCTCCCTCTGTTTTCCTCTCTCTCTCCTCCCTCTTTCCCTCTCCTTCCCTTCCTCCCTCTCCTTCTGTTTCCCCCCTCTTCCCCCTCTCTCTTTCTCTCCCTCCCTCTCCCTCCTTCTCCTTCCCTCCCTCCCTCCTTCTCTCTTCCTCCCTCCCTCCCTCTCCCCTTCTCCCTCCCTCCCTCCCTCTCTTTTCCTCCCTCCCTTTTCTTCTCTCCCTCCCTCCCTCTTTCTCTCTTTCCTTCTCTCTCAAATCCCGGTGTTGTTGACATGGGGATAAATCAGGTCGAATTCCAGCTTTATGACCATATTTGACCCCTCCCCGTCTGTTTCTCTGCAGGTGGTGCATCACGACCCTTGCCGTGGTGGTGCCGGACAGTGGAACAGTCTGTTCAGATTTAAACACCTGGCGACCGGAAACTATTTGGCTGCTGAAGTAAGGAATACCATTACTTGGAATGCAGGAGAACGAGCAGCAAGGGTGGTTTAAGCAAGACCAGCGTAAACTTCTTTTTCATCAGGGATTTCCTGGGTGTTGGGGAGGTGCCGTGGAAGGAGGGATTGCATTGTGGTTTGTTGTTCTAAGTCTTCGCGACAACGTGGACCACAAAACGCCAGGCCACTTGTGCCCCACTGTCTTCTGGAGTTTGCCCAAACTCATTTTCATTGTATTGATGACCCTATCTAACCATCTCATCCTCTGCTGCTCCCCTTCTCCTTTGGCCTTCCACCTTCCCCAACCTCAGGGTCTTCTCCAAGGAGTCCTCTCTCTCCTCCTTTGGTAGCCAAAGTTTTTGAGTGGGTCCTTGGCACTCTCTGAAATTGGTTGTTTTCTTGCAGACGTTTAATGACCCAACTAAGTAGCACCATCAGTGCTAGAAGGGAGTGGGAATTGTGGAGAGAAGGAGGAGGAGAGGAGGAGGAAGGGAGGAGGGGAGGAGGAGGAAAAAGAAAAAGATGATAGGATCATTGGTGCTTGCTGAGCTTGCTTATTTTCTTGCAGACGTTTCATGACCCAGCTAGGTAACACCATCAGTGCTAGAAGGGAGTGGGGTTTGTGGAGAGGAAGAGGAAGAGGAGGAGGAGGAGGAGGAGGAGGAAAAAAAGAAGATTAAAGGATCCTTGATGTTCTCTGAGCTTGCTTGTTACCTTGTAGACATTTCATTACCCAACTAGGTAACATCATCAGTGTTGGTCGTTTCAACTCTGAGCTACAAATATTCTCCTTTTTAGGTTATTGACTTCTGCCTGAAATTCTACATCCTTAAATTTTTGGAGAGGTATAAGTTTGGCAAGGCCATAGACCCAAGGTTCATAAAAACCTCTGAACTGAAAATCATCTGTTTTTGTTCTATGATGTCCTTCTAGCTTGAGTGGCAATTATCAATCATTATGAGGGGCCCTTGGTGGCTCTCTGAACTTGCTTGTTTTCACGCAGATGTTTCGTTACCCAACTAGGTAACATCATCAGGGCTAGTAAAGAGTGGGGTTTCTTGTCAGTATTTTAAGCTCCAGTTTCAGTATCCATTGTACTTTGCAAATTACTCTGATCCTTCGAAAGAGCAATTGACGGTAAAAAATTAGAAACAAATTAAACATATTTGCACTTACATCAAACCTTTTGGTTACATTGCTCTCCTTCAGTGTCTAACAGGGAAAATAAAAACAACTTAACATGATTATATATGGGACATTTCTTTGAGACAAGAAAGATTCCCCAAAAGGAAAGAGCAGTTTGCTTTTCTCTTAAGAAGATAAATTATAGCAGAACAGGAAAAAAAAAACCCCAGATAATATCAGAGTTTACAGGAAAAGCTGTTCATGAGGCCGAGGACAGAAGCTTGAGGGCATAAGGAGATATAATCATAGGAAGAAATAATAATACACAGGGCGCAGACATTAAAATGTTCAAAATTTATCAACCTCATAGGATTAAAGTGCACATTATATGGATTGCAACCCCTTTTTATCACTTCATGCATTGTTGTGACCCACAGAATACTTTGTGAAATCCATACAATGTGTTTTTTAATCCTGTAAGTTGGATGAGGTTTGAGCATTTTAAATTTTATATATATGTGTGTGTGTGTGTGTGTGTGTGTAAAGTTTTGAGCTGATAAATAATTAAATAAGGAAGACTAGGATAGATCTATTTCGAGCTAGTTAGCAGTTGTAATTGCCACTAGACCACTGGCTCTATCCTGTTCAGCTGAGGCAGGGGAATAAGTATATACTTTGTATTACAACACCCTGTATTACAACTGCCTCACATGTAATACTTCCCTGGTTCGAATCCCAGTAAGGGTATGGCTAGCTGAAGAGAGCTAACTAGCTCAAAATAGATCTATCCTAGTCTCCCTTATTTAATTATTTATCAGCTCAAAACTTTACACACATGTAAACAAAAGACAACGAAACAAATAGCTTTCTGTTGGTATGGTCTCTGGTGATGAGCCAAAAGACAGAAAAGAAAGCAGTATGCTTCCTCCCTTAATTGGGGCTTAACAGGGTGTTGTAACACAAAGTATATACTTATTCCCCTGCCTCAGCTGAACAGGATAGAACCAGTGGTCTAATGGCAATTACAACTGCCTCACATGTAATACTTCCCTGGTTCGAATCCCAGTAAGGGTATGGCTAGCTGAAGAGAGCTAACCAGCTCGAAATAGATCTATCCTAGTCTCCCTTATTTAATTATTTATCAGCTCAAAAACCTAACACACACACACACACATATATATATTCACACTATGACCGTCATAAATACGAGGCAGTTGTCAAGTGTCTGAATTTTGATCATGTGACCGTTGTAATTTCAAACCTGTCCCTGTTGGAGTCTGACTCTGAGGGAGAGATGGAACAGCTGACAGGGAGTGGAAGTGTGGCACTGTCAGAAAGTTTCTCCTTATTTCCAGGTTAAATCTCTCCATGTTCAGTTTCCATCCATTATTCCTTGTCTGGCCTTCAGGTGCAAACTATTGGAAAATAGTTTGACCCCCTCTTCTCTGGGGCATCCCTTCAGATCTTTGATTGGACCATTCAAATTCTCAATTAACCCTAAAAAGTGTTGGATAATCTTGGACCAGACATGGTCTCTAGTCTATAATAGACTATTAAAAAGTCTACATTCTTTTGGAGCATTGCTAGGAGGATAAGATAAGAGGGGTGAAGCATGGAAGGAATCCTGTATTGTTTAAAGGAAGAATGGAGTAAAAATGATTACATCAACCACCATATTCATTCAGTGATCCAGTATGGACGAGTGAATCGTGAATGTAGGATTCAAATCCACCTTGCATATCTGCAGATCTATCAGTTAGTCCACAAAAATAAGGACTATCTCAGAATTCTTTGGAGATGTTTTGCTTCTCATCTAAGAAGCTTCTTCAGAACCAAAGAAGCTTCTTGGATGAGAAGCAAAATGTCTTCAAAGAAAGACCAGAAGATCCAGTTGCCTCTTGAAAAAGCATCTTTGGGACAGCCATGACCTCGATGACCAAGAACCTCCATAGACAATATCTCAGTGTATAAGTTGGAAGGTCTCAGGTGCAAAAGCCCAGATTCACACATGAAAGTTCAATTAAACTAAGTTATTGCTAGAAGCTTGTGTACAGAAATCTTCTCAACGAATGGCCAACATCTGTTTAGAGTCAGATAAGAGTCAACAGGACTCAAGGAAAGTTGGACTTAGTTTGCTTGTGGCTACGTAGAGATTCCAGACTGATGTCCCATTTCACTCCACCCTACTCTGTCATTCCTTCTTCTACACAAAAGTTCTTAATATACCATCTAACTCAACTTGTTTAATTCAGGAATCTAATAAACTATCTACAGAAACCAGTAATCTAACCACCTTTTTTGACAGACTTCAAACTTCGTTATTGTCAGCCGATGGTTTCAATGATTATTGCCAGGAAATTCCTCCTAGTTTTCAGCGCAAATGTCCTTCCTTTGAATTTCAATGTGTCGGTCAGTCTTGTCAACTGTAAAGAGCTTATCTAGTCACACCAAATATTTGTTGGTGGGGTTGAAGAAATTTGTGGAAAGAACCACTACTGCGGCTAAATTTTTCCTTTTGTTCCTCTTTCTCTTAACAACAATGTTCAGGGTTTTCTTGTTGCTGGAAAGAATGACATTGTGATAAAAACTCAACGGATTGGATTTTCATGGGGGATGATGTTGAACATTGAACAGTTACTATCTACCTATCTATCTATCATCTCTATCATTTATCTATCTACCTACCTATCTATATCATCTATCTATCTATCTATCTATCTATCTATCTATCTATCTATCTATCTATCTCATCTACCTACCTATCTCATTTCATCCATCTATCTACCTTTCTTTCTTCTTCTCTTTCTCTAATTCTGCAGGCCATAAACGCACACCTTCTCCAGGCTTCTGTTAATTGTAGAATATGCGGAACAAACCAGGGACAACTTGACTTTCTACCTGTAATCTGTCACCCTATTGTGTTTGGAGAATTTTTATGGGAGCCAATTTAGAGTTTTGGAGATTAAGTTGAAGAAAATATCTTCTTTGGAGGGCCCAATTTTTTTTTTTTTTTTGGCCTGGGATCAGAGCTCCTCTGTCTTTCAGCGAGCCCTTGATGTCCTTTCTAGAGGTAGAAAAGTGCTTTGTTTGCTTGCTTGGCAGGTTACCCTGCCAAGAACAACTCTCTGCTTTCAGCTTTAGAACATGTCAGCTAATTAAGCCTTCCTGGGTAAGGAAATGTCAAAATTGTGCCCTGTCTCTTAAGTGGGTTGACGTAGGCCATCAATCTTCAGGACATCATACAAAAAGAGGTTGGGTGGAAGCCGCAGAGGAAGGTGGGAAGGGTTGAGTGAGGAAAGGAGAAGAATGCTGACAGCCTTGCCTAAAACAATACAAAGAGACCTGGGTTCAGACTTTGAAACAAATGGACAATTGCAAAATTATTTCTGACATGTTGCTGTGGTCCTTGCAAGCTGATGACTTGGCCTGTGCGATTCTTTGGCTGGGTTGTGTGTCTTTCGCCTCGTGCCATAACTTCTGCTGAACACTTAATGTCCATAGTTTTGTCTTATGTCTAAGGGTATTACTCATCTGTAGTACGACTATATATTGCTTTTGTCTTTCACTGCCTTCTCTTATTGGAATCATTATTATGATTATTATTCTTTGTTATTATGATTATGATTTCTTTGTTACTTTGCATGAACACTGAGAGCTTCTGTACCGGAGAAAAATTCCTTGTGTGTCTAATCACACTTGGCCAAATAAAGAACTCTACTCTACTCCACTCCACTCCACTCCACTCCACTCCATTCTATTCTACATTCTATATTCTATTCTATTCAACTCTACTGTACACTACCCTACCCTGCCCTACTCTAATCTCTAAATTCTGCATTCTACTCCACTCTGCTCAGCTCTCTAAATTCTGCATTCTACTCAGCTCTACTCTATTCTATTCTCTCCTCTCTTTTTCTATTCCATTCTGGAAGCATTGAACTGGAAAATATTTCTCTGCAAATAGATACGGTTCCAGTTAGCATATTGATCGCAGCGTCCTTAGTCTGCAGAAATATTTGGACTCTCTTGTTTTATGTAAAAAAAAAAAACAACCCAAACCCCAACCTGTTTTGTGAGCCTTGAAGCAATTAAGCCAAAGATACTGAACTCTGTAATGTGTGGAGAACCGCCCCCCCCCGCCAAATATTTTCACTGGAATGTTAGAAACAATTTAGGTCCATAGGTAATAAAACCATCAGGCACACGATATAACTTTGAAGCTGCCAAACAAGCCTGAAAGCAGACAATTTCCCATAGAAAATATAGAGTCTGGAAAACTTGGCAGGTTCTTTTTCCGCCTCTCGGTTAGATCCCATCTTGGAGAAATGCAGCACGATGGGCTGTGAAGGGGTGTCCATTTGCCCAGTGTGGAAAAAAAAAAATCAGTGTGAAAGATAGGTGTGAACTGGCACAGGGTGCAAACAAACTCACTCAATTTAGGAACATAAATTCTGGGTTCAATTGTGATCATAACCAGGGATGGGATTCTATTGGTTTGGACCGGTTCAAGCGAACCGGAAGTTAAATTTGCATCTGGTTCACTGAACCAGTATTTGAACCAATTGGCTGTCCCCGCCCCTCCCAGGAATCTCCACGTGGCCCATTTTTGATGCAGGTAAGCGCAGGATCCATGCAGAGGCTCTGGGAGGGGGAAAAACGGTGCTATCAGAAGTACTGCAAGTCTGGAAATGGGCCCATTTCTGGTTTCTGAAGGGCCTCCAGAGCCCAAGGGAGGCCATTTTTGCCTTCCCAGAGGCCTGAGGGAAGCCTCCAGACCCCGAGAAAGGCGAAAAATGGCCCTACCAGAAGGCCATGACCCTCATGGCCACACCCACCCAGCAACCAGGCAGTGAACCGGTTGCTGGGATTTTTGAATCATAACGCGAGAAGTACCTGTATTCAGGGCATCCCCTAAAGATGCATTTCTTTCGATGAGCTTTTAATGGCAAATGGAGCTGAATATTAAATTTTATGCTTGGAATGTTTGGCCTTGGTTTTTTTGTATTTTTAAAGAAAGTTGTATTAGTTGTCTTATGTGTCTTTCCTGAGCTGAAAAGCAAGCTGTACATTGAATCAGTAAATCAATAAAATAATCACAAACCCCATTTTAGGGTCTATTGTCTCCTGCCCAAGGTAGCTTTCCAGCTGTAGGATTCCCAGGACAAGAAGTTTATCTCCAGTTTTTTTTAAAAAAATTATCCTAAGGATAAAAGACCTCCCCGAAATGAATGGCGATTTTATTGACTGTACTCAGTTGAAAGATATTCTTATTTGCTTTTCTGGAAACACCAGCCTGTTCCGGGTTGTTCTTGAAACATGTTTTGCTTGATAAATGAAGACCTTTTAGGAGTCAAGGTTACGTGGGAGGGTTTTGTTTTCGAAGCAAATCTCTCCCCACCCCCCTGGCCAAGTTTATCCTGAACAAATAGATGAAAATTATGCCACCAGGAGGCAGTGTATTCTCATTGCATAATTCATCTTCTATCCAGCAGAATGGCTGTAAAAGTGGAGAGATTTATATATTTATAGATGGCTGAGAGTGAAAGTGAGAAGAAGAGAGAGAAAAGTTACAATTAAAAGAACTATTTACTTGGGTCTAATTTCATTATAGCTTTTATTTGAAACGGCTTTTCAATTTAAGCTGGCATCCAAATACACACAAAATAAAATATTTCCTTCCCTTCCCTTCCCTTCCCTTCCCTTCCCTTCCCTTCCCTTTCCTTTCTTTTCCCTTCTCCTTCCCTTCCCTTTCTTTCCTTTACTTTCCTTTACTTTCTTTCCTTTCCTTCTGCTTCCTTTCCCTTTCTTCTTCCTCCTCCACTCTCCTTCCTTCCTCTCTTATCAGTGTCCTTCCTTCCTTCCTTCCTTCCTTCCTTCCTTCCTTCCTTCCTTCCTTCCTTCCTTCCTTCCTTCCTTCCTTCCTTCCTTCTGTGTGAAAGGTCACTTACATCGCCGGATTATTATGGGGAAAATACAAGGCAAGAAAAAGAAATTGTGAAGTTTTGTACCAATAGAAGAGGGGTCCTTGATACTCTCTGAGCCTGGCGATTTTCTTGCAGATATTTCATTTTGCGTAACATCCTCTGTGCTAGAAGGAGGTAGGGTTTACTCTCCTTTTATATACTAGTGGCTTGCTCTGTCAATGTTGGTGGGAACGTGGTTTTTTTCTTGATGGCTCTTTGATTAGGTTATTATTTACTGTTAGTTTGTTTCTCTGAGTTGATAGTTCATTGATTTGGGAATTTTAACTTTCTGATTGTCTCTTTTGAATGGCATGTAGATGTTATTTAACTCTACATGCCTGGTGATGGCTAATATATTTAAGTGACAGGCTTCAAATAATTTTCTAGCATTTTTGACCTTAGCTTGGTCATGAAAGCACTAAGAACACATCTCACCGATACTGACAAGGCAAGCTACTAGTATATAAACAGCCAGCAAACCCCACTCGCTTACTAGCACTGATGAGATTACCTAGTAGGGTAACGAAACGTCTGCAAGAAAAGCACCAAGCTCGGAGATCACCAAGGACCCCAGAAATCTGGTTGTAGTTGGCACATTTCTCTACCTTTCGAATTCAAGTCTACAAACTCATTTTAAACACCAGCTGTTAAAAACCTCTCCTAAAAATGCTAACAAAAGTATTCTTTTGCAGCTTAATCCTCATTATCCAGATGTCTGCAATGGGGAAAAGATTCTGGTGAGTCCAGCTCTTTTAAATGAAATGCAGTGAAACCTTTCCCTGTGCCATCTTCTTACAAAAGCTCTGATATTTCAGTATTGAAAACAAATGTTCAACCTTTTTTTTTTTTTTTTTGCCACAAAACCAGATGGTGATTTAAACTTCTTGGTTGTCTAACTCTGTTTTAGCATTTTGGGGAGAGCAATGGGTATGAAAGCTTAGGGTTGAATTGGTGTCAGGGCAACATCCTCAAGTGTTACACGGCATCTCACAAACACAGTGAGGTATGGCAATTGGTTCATCTTCCCAAGCATCTTTCAGAAAGAGCTTGATGGACAAAGGGACTTCCTCAATTCAGTTTGTACCAGTAGAAGGCAATATTTGTGAGGTCCTTGGTACTCTTGGAGACATTTCATGATCCAATTAGGTAACAGCATTGATGCTAAAAGGAGGATGAGGAGGAGGAATATGGAACTCTTGGTGCGAAGAGGAGGAGGAGGAGATGGAGGAAGAGGAGGAGGAGGAGGAAGAAGAATAGGGGACTCTTGTTGCTCTCCAAGCTTGGTTCTTTTCTTGCAGATGTTTCATGACCCAACTAGGAAACATCATCAATGCTACTAGGGAGTGGGATTACAGAGTGGAGGAGAAGAAAGGGAGGGAGGGGAGGAGGAAGGAGGGAGGAAAGAAAAGGGAGGAAGTGTGGTGGAGAGTAGAGAGGACTATGGTGCTCCTTGATGCTCTCTGAGCTTGATGCTTTTGCTTGCAGACGTTTCATGACCCAACTAGGGAACAGCATCAGTGCTAGAAGGGAGTGGCGTTAGATGGAGTGGAGGAGAAGGAGTAATGTGGAAGAGGAGGAAGAGGAGGACTGTGGGCTCCTAGGGGTTATCTGAAGCCTGATGGCTTTCTTGCCGACATTTCATGACCAAAGTAGGTAACGTCATCAGTGCTAGAAGGGAGTTTGGTTCGCTCTCTGGTTATATACTGATGTCTTTCCCTGTCAGTGTTGTGTGTGCGTGGTCTTGTGTGTGTGGATTAGGCTATCACTTACTATTGGATTATTTGTCTGAGCTGGTAGTTCCTTGACCAAGATATTGTTTACTTGGTTGCAAGAAAACAACCGAGCTCAGAGAGCACCAAAGACTCCATGGATTTCAGTTTGTGTCATCCAAAGGGTTGTTTTTTTTGGCCTGAATTCAGCAGGAACCAACTTGGTTATAGAAGGCAAGAAAGAGAGATGAATAAAAAACCAACTTTAGTGTTTTCGGTTATTGGCCTGCTCCTCTGAAGGAACATGCCTGCAATTGAGCAGGAATTAAATCAACTCATGCAGCATCTGGACACGGAGAGATTTATTTCACTGGTTCCTTATTTTGATGGCTCTCCTCAGGTCAGGATCAAGGCAAGAAGCATCCAAATAGCTTCTGAAGACACAATGTTCTTCTCTCTTGTCTTGTTCTCCTCCTTCTCCTCCTCTCAATCCTCTTTCCAACCTGTTCTTTCTGCTCCATATAACAAATGGTTCACACATGAGTCAGCGTTGGGAAAGGTCTCTCAGGTAAAGTTCAAGAGCCAGAAGGACAATTACAGATGGTCCTCAACTTACGATCACGAACAGAGCCCAAAATTTACATGGTGCAGTGAGACAATTGAGTTTTGCTCCATTTTAGGATCTTTTCTTTCCACCGTTCTTAAGTGAATCACGGTTAGTAGCACCATTCTTAAGTGAATCTGGATTCCCCATTGACTTAGCTTATCAGAAGGTTGCAAAAAGGGATCACGTAACCCTGGGCCCCTGCAACCGTCATAATTGTGAGGCAGTTGCCTAGCGTATGAATTTTGACCGCGGGGATGTTGCAACGGTCATATGTGTGAAAAATAGCCCTTTTTTCAGTGTTATTGTAACTTTGAACAGTCAGTAAATGAACTGTGGTAAGTTGAAGGCTGCCTATATTCTTTATTGGTCAAGTGTGATTGGACACACAAGGAATTTGTCTCAAGTGCAGAAGCTCTCGGTGTCCATATAAGCAACAAAGGGCTAAGTCATAGATCATAAATTGTAAGACACCATCCTAAATATCCAAATAAGAGATTATATTTAATTTTGTCTCTAGTTTGAAATCGCTTTTGGATTTTGTGTTTGCAATGAGAAAAATAAATAAAAATGAATCTTAGATTCTGTTTTCGTAAACTAGACAGGCTTATTGTTAAAGAAATGGCTTGTACGTACTGTTGTATAAAAGCAAAAAGTTGTAGATGTAATGTTGCTACCTTTGATTGTGCCAAAGAGAGTCAGTAGTTGGTGCCTTTTTCTTTCCCCCCTCCCATAACACTATCCCTCCCTCTTTCCCCCTTCCTCTCTTCTTACTTTTCCATGTTTTTTTCTTTCTTTCTATTTTATACTTCTATAAACTAACAAAACGTTTTAACTCGAAAAAGACACAATCACAAAAGAGGTGTCAGGTTTCCAGCAATTGCCTTAATTAAATCATGGACCTCGAGCCCAGCTTCAAAAGAATCCAAAAGATTTATTAGGAGCAACATGTCGGCATTGACCCCTATGAAGCCAACTCTGCCACACGTAATTTATGGTCACCTGTGACCTTATTTCCCTCCTCCCCCCTCGGAGTGTCATAAATCAAATTCTCCAATGAAGTACATTCACGGGCTGGGTGTCATCAATCACATTTTCCCATGAAGGATTTTCATGGGCAGAAGATCCAGTAGCCTAGGCTACAATCTTTGAAAGATAAGCATGGAATGTACTTCTGGTTTTATTTGCCCTATTGCTCCTTCACATTTCCTCCTGGTCCTGCTTATGGCAATTCGAAAACAGGCATAGGAATGCTTTACGAGTTGATAGGAGGATTATGTGCCATTTCCCAGCTTGCAATGGGGAAAGACTATTGGAAAGAGCATCTATGATTCTAATCTGCTGGCTTCCAGAGCTCCCAAACACATGACCAATTTTTAGGTTGCAAAGCAATCTGGAGAATTCTGGAAGCTGATGTCCACACACACTTCCAAATTGCCAACGTTGAGAAACCCTGGAGCTTCTGCAGCAGAGGATGCCAGAAAGAAAGTAAATGTTCCCCTGTGAGGCCCTCCTCAAAATAGAATAGTGAGAAGTCCCAAAGGTACTTTTTTTTTCCCAGGAGGCAACGGGATTTCCTTGTTTTCCTTTTTTGAAGACCTTTTGCTTCTCATCCAAAAGCTTCTTCAGCTCTGATAGGATAGTGGGGAATGATAGATAGTCAGAGCTGAAGCAGCTTCTTTCTTTCTGAAGTTTCGCTTCTTCAGAAAGAAAAACAAGGAAGTCCAGTTACCTCCTGAAAAAGGGGACAATTATGACCTGGATACAGAGGTTGTATTCAGCCAGTTTGGACTGGTTCTGGTGTATCGGTTCCGAAAATTTTCATTGGTTCAGAGAACCGGCAAATACCACCTCTGGCTGGCCACGTCCACCTGCCCCTGCTGTTACCTCTCCTATATTTCCTTATTTTTTACCTCAGCTGATTTGCGCAGCAGAGGATTGCTGTGCCTCAGCTGAGCTTCAAAACACTCCAGGCAGCTCATTGGGTTGACAGATCTCCATATTTGTGCCTCGCATGTGAAGCTCAGCTGATTTGCACTATTTCTGTGCCTCAGCTGAGCTTCAAAACACTC
Organism: Bungarus multicinctus; assembly: GCA_023653725.1. Classification (NCBI taxonomy): domain Eukaryota; kingdom Metazoa; phylum Chordata; class Lepidosauria; order Squamata; family Elapidae; genus Bungarus; species Bungarus multicinctus. The sequence goes on from CM042848.1 coordinate 29,744,972, forward strand.
CAGGCAGCTCACCAGCTTTGACAGAGGTCAATATTTGAGTGCTGCGTGTGCGCGTGAAATGCGTGCGCACATAGCACCGTTAGGGAAAAATTTGGAAACCCACTCCTGCCTGGATGACAGAGAATCTCTGTAGACAGCCAGCTCCTAGACAAACCAAGTGATACCGCTCTTCATCTCAGCAGAAAGACAACGATCTTCTAACTTTGAAGAAGAAACGGCAGGCAGGAGAGAAGATTATGTACACACTTGTCTCTGTTCCTCATGGAAATGACATCGCCTCTCTTTTTGAACTGGATGCAACCACTTTGCAACGGGCTGACTGTCTGGTTCCAAGGTACTATTGGGAAACAGAAATAAAATGTATATTTGGGTGTATTTCCATCTTTCTACCTGTCCATCTCTTGATCTCAGGTTCTTCCAAACAGAGATTCCATATGAAAGTCAAGAAGTCATCTTTGAAGCCAAGACTTTGGGTTATTCCTAGTTGCACTTTTGGCATTGTAGGTTGAGAGATGCAACTTGTCTACAAGATACCTACACATTTTCTCCTTGGTGGGTCTAGTTAGTAGTGGATCTAGTTGCTGGGGTCTCCTGCATAGGAGACCCCAGGAAGACCCCAAATGGTAGGCTGGAATGGAAAGCTAAAAAGCCATTCCAGTATAATAATCAAGAAAAAAATGTATGGATATGTCCATGAGGTCACCAGGAGCTGACCTCAAGTAGAAGATTATTTTAGCCATATCTGGGAAAGCTAAGGAGCATCAGATCTTGAAAGTGTTGGGTTGGAATTGTAGGAAACCCCAACCTTAGACTAGAATGAGAAGTAGAACATCCATCTAGAAAGGAAGAAAGAAAGAAAGAGAGAGAGAGAGAGAGAGAGGAAGGAAGGAAAGAAAAGAAAATAAATAAATAGAAGAAGGAAGGAAGGAAAGAAAGAAAAGGAAGGAAGGAATGGAAGACAGAAAGAGAAGGAAAGAAAGAGAGAGAGAGGAAGGAAGGAAAAAAGAGAAGAAGGGAAGAAAGAAGGAAGGGAAGAAAGAAAGAAAGAAAGAAAGAAAGAAAGAAAGAAAGAAAGAAAGAAAGAAAGAAAAGAGGAAGGAAGGAGAAGGAAGGAAGGAAGGAAAGAAAGAAAAATAAAGGAAGGAAAAGGAAGGAAAGAATGAATGAATGAAAGAAAGAAAGATCACTTTATGTGAATCCGAAAACCTACATGCAGGTTTCTGTACAATCACCAGAAGTTGATCATAACTTGAAGACAACTTAAAAATTATAATTCACTCATAACTTTTGGAGAAACTTTATGGTGTCATGCTCTCATCCTGTACATCCTTCTTTTATGCACAAGAAGATTTAATTCTGGTCTAAGTTGTGATTTTGTTAATTCATTGACTTGAAAAAAATTAATTACTCTTTGATAACAATGGACACATTTGTGTGGGTATCATTTTAAATTTCTGTATCCTACTATTCCTCTCTGGAGACAATCGAATCGAATGAGTTTCCACAGCAATCCCTGTCACTTCCTTCGGAGTTGAGTAGAGAATCTAGGATCTGCTCCGGTGGTTTAAAGTTCATTTCTGGATTCCTCTGGTTTCTATTTAGGAATTCATATGTTCGGCTGAGGCATCTTTGCACCAACACTTGGGTGACCAGCACTAGCATCCCAATCGACAAAGATGAAGAAAGGCCGGTAATGTTAAAGGTAAAGAGGAAGTTGGTGAAATCAGACTTTGTCTACATAAATGACTTTTCCAATCTTCTGAGGGAAACAGGTAGATAAGAAATACAAAAGATGATAGGATAGATAGATGGTTGAATGGATGGAGGGATGGAGGGATGGATAGATGAGGGATAAATGGAGGGATAGATGGAGGGATAGATAGATGATAAATAAGTTGATGATAAGTAAATGATAAGTAGATAGAAAGAGAGAGAGATGGAGGGATGGATAGATGAGGGATAGATGGAGGGATAGATTATGATAAACAAGTAGATGATAAGTAGATAGAAAGAGATAGAAATAAATAGAAGATAGATAATAGATAAATTAGAGAGATGTACAGTAGGTAGGTGGGTAGGTAGGTAGGTAGGTAGATAGATAGATAGATAGATAGATAGATAGATAGATAGATAGATAGATAGATAGATAGATGATGGATGGATTGGTGGGTGGGTGGATGGATGAGTAGATAGGTGGATGGATGGATAAATAGATCAATGATAAATAATTAGATATTAAATAGATGATAGAAAGAGATAGATTAATTATAGATGATAGATAAATTAGATAGATGTACAATAAATAGATAGATAAATAGATGATAGATAGATAGATAGATAGATAGATAGATAGATAGATAGATAGATAGATAGATAGATAGGTAGATAGATGGACGGATATCCATTCATTTATCTATAGATTGATTTATTGATTTATTGCTCCCCCCACCCCCTCAATCCCTAGATTGGAACCTGTCAGACGAAGGAAGACAAAGAAGCCTTTGCCATTGTGTCTGTTCCTTTGTCGGAGGTCAGAGACCTGGATTTTGCAAATGATGCCAACAAGGTTTTAGCATCGACGGTCAAAAATTTGGAGAATGGTTCAGTAACTCAAAATGAAAGGAGGTTTGTGGTCTTTCGTCCTTTTTTGGTTTGGGGTTTCCTGTCAGAATGCAATTGTATTGTCGGGCAAAAATTGCAATTTTTTTTTTCTTTTAGAATAACAGGCCTGTGTGACCACAGCAGGTAGCACTATCTGGCCAGCTTTAATCTAGGTTAGGAAGCTCAGTATGATTTGGAAGTGAAAAAGACTTCAGAGCTGAATCCAGATGTTTTGCAATGATCAACCATGTTAAGACTTTCCATCATTTGAATGTGTGGATTTTAAGGCAGGTGGAACTTGTGTGGAAGTGAAGTTTACCAGAAGGCCAGACAAGGAACCAATGGATGGAAGCTGATCAAGGAGAGATGCAACCTAAAAATAAGGAGAAATTTTCCTGACAGTGAGAACAATCAACCCATAGAACAGAAGTTGCCTTCAGAAATTGTGGGAACTTATCCCTGGAAGCTTTCAAGAAGAGACACTGGACTGCCATCTATCAGAAATGGTGTAGGCCTATAGGGTCTTCTGTTTGGGTGGGAAGTTGGATTAGATGTCCTACAAGGTCTCTTCTAACTGTGTTATTCTGTATTCTATTCTGTATTCTATTCTGTATTCTTTCCCCTTCTGAAAAAGTGCCTCTTGAGTCTTGGCCACCATACATGGAGAGCTGTTCTGATCAAGATTTCCTAAGACACCAACAAACATACATGAAATCCAAAACCCTTTTATTTTAGTTCATTGGCTGTGAATTATCATCATTCACAGCCTAGAATGAGTCTTAACTGGTTATAATTAGTCCCAGGAACATCTGCCAAAGTTCTTCAAAAGACATCTGATAAGAATGCACCTTATCTGACTTGAAGTGCTGCCAACAACTAAAGTCCCAATTAGTCTCTCAAAACCAAACAGAGAACAAATTCACCATAGAGCTTTCAGATTCCAAACCGATCAGAGCGGACAATGTTGCTTCCTGCAAAGGTTTTCCTACCTTTGCACTTCTTTTATACCTTATGGTAGCACCAATCACGTCCAAGCCTTATTTCCGAATTGCCCCTTTTGTCTTAAGCTGTTCTTGCCTTCAGGCAGCTCTGTGCACGCGCGCACTCGGAACAGGCTCCCCTTGTTCCTCTGCCTCACTGCTGCCAGACTCCAGAGGCTCCAGAATCAGCACCCCACTCCCAGGTGGCCCTGGCCCCATTTCTGCATCAGACACAGGACCCTCGTCCGAATTCTCTCCAGACTCCAGAACTGGTTCCCTTTCTTCCCCACTGTCCGAGTTTGTTGCTGCCTGCACAAGCTGTCGGCGAACCACAACAAGAGCTCTCCTCTCCATATTAAACAAAGAAGATGTCTTTTGCTTGGAAGCCTGTTCTCTTAATCCTGGAGGACCTTCGGGGAGATAGAGATGTTCAATGTGGAGCTCAGACAATTCTACAAAGTATCTGAAAGCAGGACAAGAAGCGATGGATGGAAACTGATCAAGGAGAGATTCAACCTGGAAATAAAGAGAAACTTTCTGACAGTGAGAACAATCAACCAATGGAGCAGAAGTTGCCCTCGGAAGTTGTGGGAGCTTCACCCCTGGAGGCTTTCAAGAAGAGACTGGACTGCCACCTGTCAGAAATGGTGTAGGGTCTTCTGCTTGGGTGGAGGGGGTTGGACTAGACAACCTACAAGGGCTCTTCCAATTTTGTTATTCTGTTATTGTTCTTTTTTTAAAAAAATGATTTTCTATTAAATATATTTCTTAGTCCTTAATAATAAACATTGTGTTGTCTGGGTATTTAATTTGCTTAACAATACAAAGTTATATTCTTAATCTTCACCCCTTTTTTCCAACTATCGGTAAAATAGATTCCATGTTTGATAATATCCTACATCTGTTTAATTTTCAATGTCAATTTATCCATTTCTGCACAATCTAGTGTCTTCCTGACTATCTCTTCATCTCGCGGTATATCTTTATTTTTCCAATATTGTATGAATATAATCCTCACTGCTGTTAAGAGATGTAATATTAAGTACATGCTTTTCTTATCAATTTTTTTCTGATATGATACCTAATAAAAACAATTCAGGTTTCTTCTCCCAGGTTTAAAATCTACCTGTTTCCCTATCATCTTTTCTAGTCTCCTATGTTTCTTTGCCCAATTTTATTTTGCAAGTCCACCACATATGATAAAAAGTGCCCATTTTTTGGTTATATTCCCAACATTTGCTAGGCATATTTTTAAACATTTTAGCTAACCTAGCAGGTGGTAATTCTGTTACTATTCATTGTTGTTCAGTGTCCTATCTTTGTTTCATCTTAGGTTTGTCACAAAGCTCCTGGAAGACCTCATTTTCTTCGTGGCCGATGTGCACAACAATGGACAAGAGGTTTTGGATGTGGTGGTGATTAGACCCAATCGAGAGAGGCAGAAATTAATGAGGGAACAAAATATATTGGAACAGGTAGGTGGGTGGTGACAAATGCACTCTCTAAAACAAAGAGGAGAAATGCCATATAATCTTTTCCTTGATGGTGCCCACGATATGACAGTGATGGCATTTTAAAGAAATCTGCAACCTATTCTGATGTGGATTTAGAAATTCTGAATATCGTATCAGGATATGAAGCAGGTTCTAGACTGGAGAAAATTGTTTGAGGAAATGAAACTAGCCACACAAAAGAGGTTGCTCTAGTTTTGATCTCTCCTGGTTTTTGTTCTGACCTACACTTCACAAAATCACGAAGCAGACTTCTCGTCCCGATAAACCCCCTTTTTATTTAGGCTAATGTGAATTCCTATCATTCACATCCAACAAAGTCCTGGCAAACAGTCTTTCAAGGATGAATTGCAGCCACAGACCTTTATCAGACTTGGAGAGTTGCCAGGCTGATAGCTTCCAAGTGCAACGCTGTACACGGAAATACTTGGCAAGGAATCTCTGTGAGTCACGAACTTAGATACACGAATCTTCACACTAATTAAAGAAACTAATTGTCTCCTGCAAAACCCCACTCCCCTTTCGCTCCTCTTTATTCCCTATGGGAGGGGCCATTCACCATCCACCTGTGCTTTTACTCCTGAGTCAACCCTTGTTCCTTAAGTCTTCCCTTCTCCTGGCAGCTCTGCACATGCGCACACTAGGAACAGGCTCCAGCTGTTCTTCTGCCCCACTGATCTCTGACAGCAGCTGATAACTGTCGGAATCCTGACGCTCTGATGAGTGCTCTGCGTCGGGCCCCATCTCTGCCTCCGACACAGATGGTCTGGCCCCATCTCTACCTCCGATGCAGAGCACTCATCAGAGTGTCAGGATTCCGGCAGTTATCCCAATTAAATAATGAGTCTTGAGCCAAACTTCCAAATCTAAACAGGATTTATTGGGAGTTAACATGTCAGCACTACATGGGTGTAGCTGGCTCTGAGACACATAATTCATGTCACCCTTGACCCTGGTTTTCCCCCACCCCTCTGCGTGTATCATAATTCAAACCCCTTTCTCCCCTCCCTTTTTGTTGACAACTATAAAACGTCCATATAAATGTTTCATGAGTTGACATTGAGCCTTCCCCAGATTCCAGGACTGGCCCATGTTGCTTCCCAACCTCCATACTGTTTGAGTCTGCCACCAGCTCTGCTGGTGGGTCACAACAGTTAGTTCCAACAGCCCTTTCCCTGAATTCACATGACTACATTTTGGGCATCCAGCAATCAATCCACATTTATGACTGGTCACCCGATCGTGGTTTGTGATGTTTTTACCCCAAGCCAGCATTTGCTTCCCATTTTCACCCAACCTTCTCTCTACAATCTCCATTTTTCCTTCATGTCTTCTGCAAAAGAAGGTCATAAAATCAGGTCCGGGGTGACTTGCCGTATGACTGTCACAGCTTATGACCATCTCATTTTAATGACCGCAATGGCAGTCTCAATGATGACTATAACTTGAGGACTGCCTGTTTGGCAGGGGTGGTAAAGATATGCCTTTTCGTTCGCTTGTGGGGGCTTACGAGAAGATCCTTTATCTTCTTCCCCCAGCTACATAACTTGGTGTTTTTGTGTCTGTCTGTCTCTGTGTTTGGACACAGATTTTTGGAATATTGAAAACCCCATTTAAAGAGAAGGCTGGTGAGGGAGCCATGTTGAGATTGGAGGACTTGGGAGACCAGAGATACGCCCCCTACAAATACATGCTTAGACTTTGCTACAGAATCCTCCGGCATTCTCAACAGGACTATCGAAAAAACCAGGTTGGTCTTTTCCTACCAATAGAATACAAATTTTGTAGCTCAGGGTTGAACTGTGGTGTCCTTGGTGCCCTTTGAGCTTAGTGGTTTTCTTGGAGATGTTTCAAGACCCAGCTAGGTAAGATCGTCAGTGCTAGAAGAGGGTGGGGTTTATGGAGATGAGGAGGAAGAGGAGGAGGAGGATTGTGGGGTCCTTGGTGCTCTCTGAACTTGGTGGGTTTCATGCAGATGTTTCATGATCCAACTAGGTAAAATCATCAGTGCTAGAAGGGGGTGGGATTTGCAGAGAGGAAGAGGAGGAGGAGGAGAAGCAGGAGGAAGGAGGAAGAAGATTGTGGGGTCCTTGGTGCTCTCTGAGCTTGCTGGTTTTCATGCAGATGTTTCATGGCCCAACTAGATAAGATAATCAGTGCTAGAAGGGGGTGGGGTTTGCAAAGAGGAAGAGAAGGAGGACTGTGGAGTCCTTGGTATTCTTTGAGTTTGGTGGTGGGGTTTTGCAGACATTTGATGTCCTACCTTGGTAACATCATCTACAAAGGAGTGTAGGGTTTGCTCCCTTCTTATATACATTTGCTTGCCCTGGCAGTGTTGGTGGGAGAGTGGTTTCCTGGTAGTACCTTGATTAGGATACTGTTTTCTGCTGGATTGTTTGTCTGGTGTTAATCCATGCTTATCTGTTTGTTTCTTCCTGGCGACTCCTTGGTGCTGAGTTTGGTGAGCACCAAGGAGGGGAAATAATATGGAATAAATCTGGAACTTGGGGAAGTGATATGGAGTGTTCCTGTTTTCAAACTATTTAACAGATTGTTCTGGGATTTTCTTCCAGGAATACATTGCTACCAATTTCTGCATCATGCAGTCTCAAATTGGCTATGATATCTTGGCAGAAGATACGATCACAGCTTTGTTGCACAACAACAGGAAGCTGCTGGAGAAACATATCACAGCTAAAGAAATTGAGACCTTTGTGAGTTTACTCAGGAGGAATCGAGAGCCAAGGTTTGAAGCAGCTCACATAATTCATGTCATTTGTTTATCTTTTTAGCTGTGAATATTTTCTATAAAATCGTGGTAATATCAAGAGCAGCTCCTAATTTTATAAAACTGACATTTCTGTCACCGTATCTCTATATCTCTCTCATCTATCCAGGGGTGGGATTTAAAAATCCCAGCAACTGGTTCGCTGCCCAGTTGCTGGGTGGGCGTGGCCATCGTGGGCGTGGCCTACCAGAACCTCCTGTTCAGCCATTTTTTGCCTTCCCCAGGGTTCAGAGTCTTCTCTTGGGCCTCTGGGAGGGTCTCAGGAAGCCGGAAACAGGCCAGTTTCTGGACTTGTGGAACTTCCAGAACTTCTGGTTCGGCCATTTTTCATGTTCCCCATGATTGGAGGCTTCCTTTGGGCTTTTAAAAGGTGAAAAAGCTTCCTCTGGCCTCTGGAGGCCCTCTGGAAGCTGGAAACAAGCCCATTTTCAGACTTCCAGAACTTCCGGAAGGCCCATTTTTTGCCCTCCCAGACCCTCCATGTGGACCCAGCACCAAATTGGGCCACGTAGAGACTCCGGGAAGAGGCATGGTGGATTGGACAGAGCCAGCCAGTCGGTTCAAACACCGATTTTGCAAACCAGATGTAAATTTAACATCTGGTTCGCCGGAACCAGTCTGAACCGGTAGAATCCCACCCCTGCATCCATCCATTCATCCATCCATCCATCTATATCTATCTTGTATATCTGTCTGTCTGTCTGTCTACCTATCTAAAGCACCCATCCATCCATCCATCTATCTATATCTATCTTGTATATCTATCTATCTATCTATCTATCTATCTATCTATCTATTTATCTAAAGCATCCATCCATCCATCCATCCATCCATCCATCCATCCATCCATCCATCCATCCATCCATCCATCCATCCATCCATCCATCCATCCATCCATCCATCCATCCATCCATCCATCCATCCATCTATCTATCTATCTATCTATCTATCTATCTATCTATCTATCTATCTTGTCTGTTTGTGTCTATCTGTCTGTTTCATCTATTTTTCTCTATTGCTACCTATATCTATATATTTGTATTTCATGATCATCTTTGTCTCTCTCATCAATATCTATATCTATCTGCCTATCTACCCATCCTTCGATCCACTCACCCACCCACCTACCTACCTACTTACCACTCTCTCTCTCTCTCATATCTATCAGGCTGTCCATCTGTCTTTCTCTATCATCTATATTTCTATCATCTATATCTCTCTAGTTGTCCATCTATACCTGTCCACCTCTATCTTTGTCACTCTTATCAGTGCTGTCTGTCTGTCTTCTGTCTGTCTGTCTGTCAATCAATCAATCAATCATTTAATCAATCAATTTATCTTCTATCTATGTTATCTCCTTTAATGGATGGATGAATCGATCATAGTGGTATTTCTATACATTTCTTTGAATTTGCATAGTTTGAAACATCTCTTCTTGCTACTTCTGCCCCTCATCAAGGTTCTTGGATTATCTCTCCGACCTGTGTGTTTCCAACACGGCTGCCATTCCGGTCACTCAGGAACTCATTTGTAAATACATGCTGAGTCCTGGAAATGCCGACATCCTCATTCAGACCAAGTAAGCCCTCTGAGATCTACTTGTAATGGTTCCCCATCGCTTCTCTTAAGCCCCGTCTTCATGTCGAGCCCTGGTAAGTGATTGTGTCCATTGTTGTTTTAAAGGCTGGTTTCCATGCAAATGGACAACCCCTTGAATTGCTCCTCCCTTTCGGATGATATGGAAGAAGAAGAAGTGTGGCTATACTGGATCGACAGTAATAAGGAGCCCCATGGGAAGGCCATCCGCCATCTTGCTCAGGAAGCAAAGGAAGGCACCAAAACTGATTTGGAGGTCCTGACCTACTACAGGTAATTTTTCTCAAAAGGAAAACAAATCTGTATGCAATTCTAAACTGCGATTCCTTCTTCTTTAGCTTTACTGATAATCCAAGGCTTTCAGAACTGAATTGAATTGAATTGAATCGAGTCGAGTCAAATAGAATAGAATAGAATTTGAATGAAGAATAGAATAGTGTAGACTGGAGTAAAAATAGAATAGGGAATAGAATTGAATAAAAATAAGAATAGAATAGAATGTGAATGAAGAATAGAGTAGAGTAGAGTAGAAGTAGAAATAGAATAGAATAGGGAATAGAATAAAATAGAATAAGGAATAGAATGGAATGGAATGGAATGGAATGGAATAGAATAGAATAGAATAGAATAGAATAGAATAGAATAGAATAGAATAGAATAGAATAGAACAGGGTAGACTGGAGTAGAAAGAGAATAGGGAATAGAATAAGAATAGAATAGAATAAGAATAGAATAGAATTTGAATGAAGAATAGAATAGAGTAGAAGTAGAATAGAATAGGGAATAGAATAAAATAGAATAAGGAATAGAATAGAATAGAATTTGAATGAAGAATAGAGGAGAGTAGAAATAGAAATAGAATAGAATACAGAATAGAATAAGGTAGAATAAGAAATAGAATAGAACAGAATTTGAATGAAAAATAGAGTAGAGTAGAAATAGAATAGGGAATAGAATAGAATAAGAATAGAATAGAATTTGAATGATGAATAGAGTAGAATAGAATAGAGTAGAAGTAAAATAGAATAGGGAATAGAATAAAATAGAATAAGGAATAGAATGGAATAGAATAGAACAGAATAGAATAGAATAACAGAGTTGGAAGGGTCCTTGGAGATCTTCTAGTCCAACCCCCTGCTCAGGGAGGAAGCCCTATATACCATTTCAGACAAAAAAAAAGGCTGGAGTTTATATACAGGCTTGTAAACTCCCACCGTTGAACATGGTGGGTTTTACTTCTCAGTAAGCTTTAATTGGGTTGCATTGTCAATTCTTAAACCAAAGAATTTAGAAACATTTCTGGAATTTGTTTGGGGGGCCTTGTTGTGTGTGCAGATATTCAGATATTCTGAGTCTGATTTTTATAATTCAAAAGATAGTTTGAACAAAAAAAAAAAGAAGTTCCAAAGGTGCTTTTTTTTTCAAGAGGCAACTGAACTTTGCTTGTTTCTCTTTGAAGACGTTTCACTTCTCATCCAAGAAGCCTTTTGAGCTTCAGAACTGAAGAAGTTCTTGGATGAAAAGTGAAATGTCTTCAAAGAAAAACCAGAAAGTCCAGTTGCCTCTTGAAAACAACAACCAGGGCCTGGATGACTGAGAATCTCCATAAACAACAACAAAAAAGGGAGAAATTGATTCTAGTCAACATGCCCTATTCATGCTAAGGTGAACTTGTTCCTTTAGCAAGTGTTTTAAGGTTGCAAATAACAGTTTTATTTTCTTACCTTTTTTTAAAATTGATTTTTTATTCATGACATTTCTTACTGCTTAATAAACATCATGACTGGGTGTTCAATTTGCTTAACTATTCTGATTATATTCTTCATCTCCACCCCTTTTTTTGCAGCCACTGGTAAAATAGATTCCATGTTTGATAGCATTCTGTATCTTGTTTCTGCTTAATTTTCAAGGTCAATCTGTCCATTTCTGCGCAGTCTAGTTAGTATCTTCTTCATTATTTCTTCGTCTCGGCGTGTTTCTTCATTTTTTCCAATATTGTGCGAAGCGAATCCTAGCTGCTGTTAAGACATGTAATACTAAATGCATACTTTTCTGATCTAATTTTTCTGATATTATACCCAGGGGTGGGCTTCAAAAAAGGGTTCTCTGCCCGGTGGCTGGAGGGCAAGGCCTAGGCAGCCTCCTGCACCATGGTGGGGGGGGGGATGTTTTTGCCCTCCCCGGAGTCCGGAGGCTTTCCTCAAGCCTCCAGGAAGGCTAAAATGGCTTCCCTGGGCTCCAGAGGCTCTCTGGAAGCCAGAAATGGACCCATTTCTGGCCTTCCCGAACTTCTGGGAGGCCTGTTTTTCAACCTCCCTGAACCTCTGTGCACGCCCTGTAGTTACCTGGATCCAAAATGGGCCATGTGGAAACTCCTGGGAGGGGAGGGAGAGGGTGGGTGGGGCCAGCCAGGAGTGGGATTGGGAGGTCTCCCAAACTGCACAGAATCTTAACTACAGCATTTCCTGAACCCCTGCGAACCCCCAGAAGCCCAGCCATGAATATGCCTAATAAAAACAATGGGGTTTTTTTTACCTTAAGGTATCAACTCAATCTCTTTGCAAGAATGTGTTTGGACCGCCAGTATTTGGCCATAAATCAGATTTCCACCCAGTTGTCAGTGGATTTGATCTTACGGTGCATGTCGGATGAAAGCCTGCCTTATGAACTGCGAGCATCGTTTTGTCGCTTAATGCTACACATGCATGTCGACAGAGATCCTCAAGAGACGGGGGTTCCTGTGAAGTACGCCAGGCTGTGGACAGAAATTCCTACTAAGATTACTATCCATGAGTAAGTTCCTTTCCGGAAACGACAGGTGGATCCTTCAACGATAATGGAGAGTTCTTGACTAATGAGCGATTGCTAAATGACTATTCCAGGTTACGATGGAGTCGAAAAAAAGTTAACCATGTCCAGGGGTGGGATTCAGCTGGTTTGTAATGGTTCAGTCGAACTGGTAGTTCCGGCGATCAGTTGGCCCCACCCACCCGCCCCTACGCTAGTCTGTCCTATATTTCTGGGTTTTGCAGCTGCAAAGTGGATGGCCGTGCCTCAGCTCTTTTATTCACTGGGGCTGCAGTAAGAAGGTAAGTATTAGAGTTGAAAATGGGCAGTTTCCAAACAAAGCGCTCGCTCGCTGAACCAGTTGTTACGCCAGTTGAATCCCATCACTGCCCGTGTCCCAACCTCAGAGTTGCAACCGCCATGCCACCTCTGAGATTGTGTGATCATGACAGTCCGAGATCGTATCCCCGAATCCTCTTCGGAAGGAGAATTAACCTTTAGTAAATTCCAAAAACAGTACGGATACTGCTCAACTTACAACAGTCCATTTAGGGATTGTTCAAAGCTACAGTGGCACTGAAAATTGTGGCTTGTTTTCATACCTGCGATAATTGCAACATTCTTGTTGGGAATCAAAATTCAGACACTTGGCAATTGGCTCATATTTATTTATTTTAACAGTTTATTTATACATTTCTATTTAACATCCATAAGTGCTTGGTGAATAGTTTACATCCTCTTCTCTTGGTGTTTCCTCATTTTTTTTCCCCCAGTACTGTACAAATATAGCAATTGATTCATATTTATGACAGTCGCAATGTCCCAGGGTTATATGATCCCCTTTTGTGACTTTCTGATGAGCCAATGGGAAAAGGCAGATTCACTTAACAACCATGTTAGAAACTTCACAACTGCAACTGACTCGTATTTATGACGTTTGCAATGTCCTGGGGTCATGTGATCAATTTTTGACAAGCAAAGTCAATGGGGAAGCCAGATTCACTTAACAATCATAGGGATTCACTTAACAACTGGGTCGAGCAAGGTTATAAAATGGGACAAAACTCAACAAATGTCTCACTTAGCGACAGAAACTTTGAGCTCCATTGAAGTTGTAAGACAAGTTGTAATTAGGGGTGGGGTAAGTCCAGTGGTGGGATTCAAATACTTTAACAACCAGTTCTCTGCCCTAATAATTTCTTCCAACAACCAGTTCACCAAACTGCTCAGAAAGTTAACAACTGGTTCTTTTGAACCAGTCCGAACCGGCTGAATCCCGCCATTGGGTAAGTCTAATTTCAGGATTCGAAACTAAATGGATTTGGTTCCCATCGGGGATATCTAGAGGATGTTAGATTTTGTTCTGACCAAGGCTTCTGAGACCGTAATTATGCACACGCTTAGGTAAAACAACTCTGGTTTTATTTCAGTACTGGGAATTAAGTTCATTCCCAGCCAGTAATGAGTCTCAAACAGTTCCTCAAGATAAGCACCCACCTTTCTTTCCTGTGAAGTGCTGCCAACAACAGAAATGCCAAATGAACTATAAAAAACCAATTGAAATACAAAGTCCACACAGAGCTACAATGATTAATCTGAACAGAATGAACGACTTTGCTTCCTGCAAAGGTTTCTTCACCTTTGCCTGTCCTTTATACCTTAGGGGAGGGGCAATCACCTCCCAGCCTTACTCCCAAGTTGCCCTTTTTGTTTCAGATGCTCTCACCTTCTAGCAGCTCTGCGCACACGCACACTGGGAACAGGCTCCCCTTGTTCCTCTGCCTCGCTGCTTCAAGACTCCGGAGGCTCAGGAGTCAGCACCCCACTCTCTGATGGTTCTGGCCCCATCCCTGCATCAGATGCATGACTGTCGTCCGAGTCTTCTCCAGACTCCTGGACTGGTCCCCATTCTTCCCCACTGTCCGATTCCACTGCCGTCTGCACAGTCTGCCAGCAAACCACAACAGATTTCATCTAAATGACCGAATGTACATACATTACAATTTATGGTGTGTGTCCTACTTCCAATCCTAACACCCTCTCTGTTTGTAGGTACGACTCCTTTACCGATTCATCCCGAAATGACATGAAGAGGAAATTCGCATTCACGATGGAATTTGTCGAAGATTACTTGAAGGAAGTTGTCAATCAGCCTTTCCCTTTCGGAGACAAGGAGAAGAACAAGCTGACATTTGAGGTTACCATTTTGTCACAATAATAATCTGGGGCAGGAGCAACTCCTAGCTTTTAGACCCCTCCCCCTTCCCCCCCAATGTCAGGCTGAGAAACATCCCAGCTGGCACTGCTGAAATTCAGCCTTTGAAAAATGGACATGTAATATTAGTTTGGGGCAAAATTTGAGAAAAAATGGAAGGAGGAGGTGATTAGTAGACAAGAAAGAGCCATTTTCATTTCTTGGCTTAAAAACCTTCATTATTTAGCCCACCTAAGAAAAACACAGATTTGCCTCTTTTAATGCTGAGATGGACAGTTGTAAGAAACATTGGATATTTGGAGCAGGGACTACCAAGTCCAAAAAAGAAGCTAGGAAGATTTCTGTAATGTCACTTCTGGAACCCTCTAGAAAGTGCAGGAGATAAACCAGTGGAACGACTTGCCACCAGAAGTTGTGGGTGCTCCAACACTGGAGGTTTTTAAGAAGAGATTGGACAGCCATTTGCCTAAAAACAGTATAGGGCTTCCTGCCTGAGTAGTGGGTTGGACTAGAAGACCTTCAAGTTCCCTTCCAACTCCATCATGCTGTTACAGTTGAGGTTCTGACTCAACTTGATGGCATCTGGGTGGCTATAGTTGGAAGAAAACGTCTTAAACCCAAGGTCATGTGATCAAAATTTTGGCAATTGGCTCATATTTATGGCATTTGTAGAAGCTAGGGTTATGTGACGACTCCATTTTGCGACCTTCAAAAAATCCACGGGGAAATCAGATTCACTTAACAACCATGTTACTAACTTAACAATTCATTTTACTATGACAAGAAAAAAATCATAAAATGGGGGGGGGACCTCACTAACTACTGTCTTGCTTAGCCAAATAAAATTTTGGGCTCCATTTTGGTCGTAAGTCAAGGGCTAGCTACATTCCAAATAAATTCTTGAGCAATAACTATGTCGGTCCATTCATCGCAAGCCTAGCATCAGGATTCTCTTTCGTGCTTTTTAATTTTTCTGTCTCTGTTTTTTTTATCTTTCTTAGGTGGTGCACCTGGCTCGCAATCTCATATACTTTGGTTTTTATAGTTTCAGTGAACTGCTCAGGCTAACCAGAACACTATTGGCTATCCTTGATATTGTACAAGTGCCCATGTCTTCCTACTTGGAAAGATTAAGCAAATTTCAGGACGGAGGTAAGGGGGGAGGGGAATAAACAGCATCCACAGAAAATGCTTTATCATTTATTTATTTATTTATTTATTTATTTACACTTTTATACCTCCCCATCTCCCAAAAAAGGGACTTGGGGCGGTGTACAGCCAAGATAAAAATGACATAAATAGTAAAAAATTTAAAAGAGATTTAAAATAAATTAAACTAGTGGCTGGAATGATATTATAAAAGCAGAGTAAAAAGGGTAAAAAAGTTAAAAATTTCCAAAATTTAAAACCCTAGTAATTAATACTAGGCCAGACTACCCTGTTGGAAAAGGTGGGTCTTTAAGGCGCGCTGGAAGGTCTGCAGGTCATTGATGGCCCACATCTCCGGGGCTAATTCATTCCAGAGGGAAGGAGCCCCCACAGAGAAGGCCCGCACCCTCGGAGCCGCCAGCCAGCATCATCCGGCTGACAGTACCCCAAGGAGGCCCACCCTGTGGGAGCGCACTGGCCAGCGGGAGGCCGATGGTGGCAGTAGGCGGTCCCATAAGTACCCAGGTCCCAAGCCATGAAGCGCTTTAAAGGTGACCACCAACACCTTGAATCGCACCCGGAAGGCCACTGGAAGCCAATGCAGCTCGCGCAGGAACGGTGTAACATGGGAGCTCTGAGGAGCCCCCAAGATCACCCGCGCGGCCGCATTTTGCACCAGCTGAAGCCTCTGGATGCTCTTCAAATATTCCTTCCATTTTACAGTCCATTTTCGTATATGTTTGGATCTGGAAAAATGCCCTGTAATGATAATGATAATGGGGGAAAGCTCAAGGCTATAATGATCAACAGCCCATTGTTTGGATGAAACCTATTGATTTCATCTTGTTCAAGAAATAAGTATATAAGTTATGAAGAAATGCGTCTGTAGAGGAGAAGAAACAATGGCAGAACTTAGCAACTTGTTTGTATGACTGGTTTTGGAGAGGGAGGAGGAGGGAGAGAGGGAGGACTGTGGGGTCCTTAGTGCTCTCTGGGCTTGGTGGTTTTCTTGCAAACATCTCATTACCCAAGTAGGTAACATCATCAATGACAGAAGGGAGTTGGGTTTGTGGAATGGAGGAGGAGGGGGAGGGGGAGAAAGATGGCTGTGGGGTCCTTGGTGCTCTCTGAGCTTCGTTATTTTCTTGCAGATTTCATGTCCGAAATAGGTAACTTCATCAGTGCTATAAGGGGGTAGAGTTTGCAAGGAGGAGAAGGTGGTTTTCTTGCAGACATTTCCTTATCCTGCTAGGTAATGTCATCAGTCCTAGAAGAGGGTGGAGTTTGCAGACAGGAGGAGAAAGAGAAAGAAGAGGAGCTGGAGGAGGAAAAAGAGGAAGAGAAGAAAGAGGGAGGAGGATTTGTGGGGTCCTTGCTGATCTCTGAGCTTGGTGGTTTTCTTGCAGACATTTCCTTATCCTGCTAGGTAACATCATCAGTCCTGGAAGAGAGCAGGATTTGTAGAGAAAAGGAGAATAAAAGGAATTCTGGAGGAGGAGGAGGACTGTGGGATTTGGGATTTGCAAGGGAGAGCAAATAAAATAATGCAAGAATAAAAGAAATGGTTCAAGATGGTTATTTCCAGGAAGCTGTTTTAAAAAAATAAGATTATTTGTAGATGAAGTTTTTTTGCTGCCTTGGCTACTTGTTAAATTACAAGTTACATTTACTATATTGTTTATAAATCTGAATATGACACATGCTTTTGCACATAAGGGATATTTACATAGTGTTGTATGCAAAAAAAAAAGTTAGATAGTGGATGAAGCAGTGTGATCAAAGCATTGTCATTTTTCTGTTTGTGTGTCACATAAGCTTTGATGGTAGATTGTGGTCGGCTTTTCTCCTAATCCAAAGCTTTTGAAAAGCAACCTATTTTGCAATCAGCTAGAGCTCAGTTGAAATTCTTGCTTTTCACTCTTTATTTTTCAGTTGCTGAATAGCACTTTTAACACTCGGATAATTCTTGTTCTGCAAAAATTTCCAGGTTTTTTGGGGGAGGGAACAGGGGGGATGAAGACAAAAAGCCACCATGTAATCACTATAATTGCAATTTCTATTTCACTATAGTAGATTTTTCCAACACCTGTTCCTCGTTAATTTGAAATATAATTGCCTTCCTCTCGTAAATTTTTAAACATCTTATCTAAAAGTGGAAATCTTATGACTTTTCTTGATTGATATAGATTAGAGTTTGTATCATAACCTGTTTCAACGGTGAATGCTAAAATTACCTGGTTTTGTTTCCCTGTTAAAATTCTCTTCCCGGCTGAATTCATTTGGTGGCTCATAAATTGCAATATTTAAATAGAAAAGATTGAATTCCCCCTTAATTTAATTTCTTCTTAACTGCAGAGTGCTTCTCTTTAATGCCCATCTCACTGAGGACTATGAGCATAGGCTTTCCAAGCAGAGGGAAGACCTGCGAGAGTGCAAGGACAACGGATACGGCCAGGGGGTGGGCTTCAAAACTTTTAGCAAAGAGTTCTCTGCCCAGTTGCTGGCCATGGTGGGCGTGGCCTAGTCGGCCTCCTGCACCAATGCAGGGGGGTGTTTTTGCCCTCCCTGGGCTCTGCAGGCTTCCCTCGAGCCTCCAGGAGGGCAAAAACAGCCTCCCTGGGCTCCAGAGGTTCTCTGGAAACCAGAAACAGGCCCATTTCCGGCCTTCCCGAACTTCCGGGAGCCCTGTTTTTCACCCTCCCCAAGCCTACATGCACACCCTTCACTTACCTGCATCCAAAATGGGCCACATGGGGACTCCTGGGAGGGGCGAGGCAGGATGGGTGGGGGCAGCCAGGAGTGGGATTTGGGGGTTCTCCGAACTGTGCAGAATCTTAGCTAGGGGCTCTCCCGAACCCCTGCGCATCCCTAGCAGCCCATCCCTGGATACGGCCCACCGAAGAAATTAATCCCACAGGCCATAGTTTGAGGCCCTGGTATAAACCATTCTTAACCGCTTGATCCATTCCTTCATTTTTTCCTCTGACTGTTGAGTGACACCTCTGTTCTATGACTGTTTCCTAGGCACCATCTCTTCTCCTCTTTCCTCCAGGCCATTCACACGTTTATTACAAGAACTGAATGGATGTTGATTCATTGATTTCACCAGAATTTGAATTCAATTCTTTTTATTTTTATTTTGTTTAGTTTAGTTTGTCAAGCATGTATGAGAAAACAAATATAAGTATGAACATAATATATAAACATATAAGTATAAACGGGTATAAGTATATACATAATAAATGCATACAAATAAATGGGGACAGTAGGACAGGGATGGTAGGCATGCTGGTGCACTTATGCATGCCCCCTTACACACCTCTTAGGAATGGGGTGAGGTCAATAGTGGATAGTTTAAGGTTCAAGTTTTGAGGGTTAGAGGATGTAACAACAGAGTCAGGTAGTGAGTTCCAGGCATTGATTACTCTGTTGCTGAAGTCGTATTTCTGCAATCGAGTTTGGAGCAGTTTACTTTGAGTTTATATCTATTATTTGCCCATGGGTGATTGCAGTTGAAGCTGAAGTAGTCATTGACAGGTAGGACGTTGTAGCAGACAATTTTGTGTATTAAGTTTCAGGGGAACTTAACTGTGATGACCTGAGGAATGTCACAAAAATAACCAAGGCACAAAAATAGAATATATTCCCTTTAATGCCTCCAACTTGGCCTCAATGTCCAATTATCCTCAGCTGGATATCAAACTCTTAAAGAAAACAGTTTATGGAGGAAGTAAATGCAGTCCGAACCCAAAGTAAAGTTAATTAGAAATTTTAAAAACCCAACACAAACCACACTGAAGTAATTAAGATGGCAGGCAAGGATGATAAATTGCAGACTTCTACCAGATAATGCAGCAATCACAGTTGGGAGGAAGCCAAAACCCAGATAAGCTCCGACAAGAATAATGCACACTTTGATTCCAGCACCTTTGCCATGTGCAGTTTGTCCTTCTAAACAATCCTACCAACTGCAGGCCATGAAGGGGATCAGGGCCCCTTCCTTCGCCATAGACCATGCACTCACGTTCCTCCCTGCGTGCCCTAAGATGAAGAGGGGATAGGCCTGGGTCTTCCTCTGAATGCCCATCTGGCCTGTCCCCTTCCCCAGTTTCCTTCACAACCACCAGAGCCACACTCTCACTCCCTATCAACTGTTCCACCTCTCCCTCGGAATCAGACTCCAACTGGGGCATGATATTAACTTTCTCACGGATCTTCTTTTAAGTCAACCCTCAAGATTCTCAATCTCTCTGTTGCCCATCCAGAGTTGCCCTTGTTATCTTCCTTATTTCCAGGAAACAATGTGATGAGAACCATTCATGGTGTGGGCGAGATGATGACTCAAATGGTCCTCAGCCGAGGTTCTATCTTTCCTGCCTCTTCGCCTGATATTCCCCCAAGCGTCCACCGAAGCAAGCCAGCTAACCTAGTGGAGAGTGAGGATATTACTGTGATGGATACCAAGTTAAAAATTATCGAGATTTTACAGGTAACAACCTGCCCTATTACTTATATTCTGAGAAAAGGACTAAATAGAACTTACTTCGCCTTTCGGTCATAGGCATTTCCTTCTCCTCGTGAGTTAGGGAGATTTTCTGGAGTTCGGATGGGACACATGATGACATGCAACGCATAGAACAGAGCTGAACAGAACAGAATAGAATTCTTTATTGGCCAAGTGTGATTGGACACACAAGGAATTTATCTCCTGGTGTATAATGCATGTATCATTTTTGAAAGAATAGAAAATAGAATAGAACAGGAATAGAATAGAATAGTTTTTCAGTTTCAGTTTCATAGCACCAAGCAGCTTTAGTACAGAACAGTTGTGCTAAGCCGTGCCCAGGCTCCCTGCTGTCTCCTTCTTGCTCACACAGCAAATACTGTTTCAGTTTCCAAACAGCCCTCAACTCTCTCACACACTGACAGGACTCTAGCCAGGTGAATGAATACCGATGGATGCTGGTAGGCAGAGGCAGAATTTTCCCCCCTTATTTTCCTCCCCCCAAAATAAGCCCGACCACATAGTTTTGTAGCAAAGCACAGGTATCGAGCTACTTAAATATATTTTAATGTCATAGTAGCAACTCTGACTTCATACACAAATGATCTTTGCATCCTGCTGAAAAAAGAGGCTCAAAAGTTTATCTATGTCATACAGTTTATTCTTAGTGTTCGCCTGGACTACCGGATATCCTACATGCTCTCTATTTACAAGAAAGAATTTGGGGAGAACAACGAAAATGTTGACAATTCCACAACGTCTCCCCCTGACTCACCAGCTCTCAGCTCAGGTAAGGCAGAATAAACCAAGGAAACGATGGTTTAAACAACATTGCTGTCATTTTTCTGTGTCGCACCAGTTGCTGCTGATCGCTTCTTTCTGGCACAAAACTAAGAAAGGAGGAGGATGGCTTTTGTAGTGTTGAGTGTGCACTGTCTTCTATTGCAGCGGCTGTTCCTGATATAGATGAAATTGCTGCAGAAGCAGAAACCATGTTTGCTGGCAGGTGAGCCCATATCTTTGGCCTATTGTTTCGCTTGGCCCACTCCTTTCCGTTGTCTTCACTCTAACAGGCAGGGGTGGGATTCAAAAATCCCAGCAACTGGTTCGCTGCCCGGTTGCTAGGTGGGCGTAGCCTACCGGAACTTCTGGGAGGGCCATTTTTCATCTTCCCCAGAGTCCGGAGGCTTCCCTCGGGCCTCTGGGAGGGTGAAAACGGCCTCCCCCAGGCTCTGGAGACTCTCCGGAAGCCAGAAACAGGCCCATTTCCAGACTTCTGGAAGCCCTGTTTTTTGCCCTCCCAGAGCCTCATGGAGACACCTGGGAGGGGAGGGGTTGGGTGGGTGGGGCCAGTTGAACCAACTGGTTCAACTACCACTTCGGCAAACCAGATGTAAACTTAACATCTGGTTCTCCCGAACCAGTCTGAACCAGCTGAATCCCACCTCTGCTAATAGGCCTAATTAACACTTTTCATTAATCTTTCTATTTCCCCTGGATAGCATATCTATACATTTCTGTTTCTCTGTGATGGAAATTTTAATCTTCAGACTGTTTTGCAAACTCTGGATGGCTTTTAGGAAGCTTGGAAGCCCTACCGCTTCTGCTTGACCAAAAATACTCAAGGCCACCCACTAAATACAGTTCCCCCATAGTAGTAAGTTAGACAGCTTGTGACCACTGTAAATTCACCACTAGAATCTTTTTCAGATCTACACATTATCTACAAAACAGCAGTGGATTAAGATTTGTTTTCAGTTCAGGTTCCTGCTAAGAGCCTGAACTTCATTTGTGAAGGCATCTTGGATGGTCTTGGGCAGTAGGCCAAGTTGAGAAGACTCCGGGACCATTAACTAGTGGAACAACTTGCCTTCAGAAGTTGTGGGTGCTCCATCTCTGGAGCTTTTAAAGAAAAGACTGAAGAGCCACTTCTCTGGTATATAGAGTCTCCTGCTTGAACAGGGGTTGGACTAGAAGACCTCCAAGGTCCCTTCCAACTTTGTTATTCTGTTAAAATTAGATTCCAAGAATCCCAGAGAAGGAAGTCTCCAAAACAGCCACTCAATTTGACCAATTTGATACAGATTCAGAAAGGAAACTTGAAATTGCAATTATATAAAGCCAGCTGAGGGTTTTGTCCAATTGGTAGTCAATAAGTTTTAGGGGTCTGGTGCCTGATTTTTTAGTTTTAGGCAAAAATGGAGAATAGCGTATTGAAAAGATGGATTTCCTGGTTTTTCCTTATTCCTTGTTTTGATCAAGTCACCAAGACGAAATGGGACAATTTGCCACAGCGAACTCAACTTGCCAAGGCCAACTTATTGCAGGACAACACGCCGTAGCCAACTTGCCGTGAGACCACTTGGCCACAGCAAGTTAGCCGTGGTGAGTTGGCTGTGGAGAATTGTCACAGACCCATTCCAAGAATCTCCTCAGGTGATAGGTCCTCAACTTTTGACTGGAGCACAAAGTGATCCACCTGTTCTGACCCAGCTCCCCAAACATGACAAACCCTCTGATGTGAACTCAAAAGATTCCATAATTAGGAATGCCGGCAGCCCCAGCAAAAAGTTTATCTCACAGGCTAACAAGTCCATCTGGCTGGGAGATGAATAGTTGTCTGCCACACCTGTTTATCTCTGCCCCCTGCCTTTTATCCCCAGAGGTCAGATGGGGCCTAACTACCAGTGGTGGCTCTTCCATCCCAAGGACTGGCCCATAGGTTTCCACTGCTCTCCTTTCCTCTGCTTTCTGTGCATCAGGGACCCAGCTGTTCCTCCTCTTCCTCATCAGCCACCTCCAGATCTGGGGGCTGTTGACTCTCCACCTGAGGGCTGATGGATGGCCCAGGCTCCGCCTCTGTCTCTGTCTCTCTCTCTCTGACCACTCTATTCCCTCTTCCCTCTCAGAGTTCCCAGATTGCCATGAAGCTGACCCTGACTCCCACGCCTACATCTCCTCCTCTAATTCAGCTGCTGGAGGGGCTGGCAGCTGACAGGCCACACCACCACCTGACAGAACGAACCCTCTCTTCAGAATGTCCCCTCTAAATAGGCTTAACGTTGCATGTGTTGCTAGGACTAGATTCACTCTCTCTCTCTCTCTCTCTCTCTCTCTTTTTGCAGGAAGGAAAAAAATGCTGTGCAACTGGATGATGAAGGGGGCAGGACGTTTTTGCGAGTCCTGATTCACCTTATAATGCACGATTACCCTCCTCTGCTCTCGGGAGCCCTGCAGCTCTTGTTTAAACACTTCAGTCAGCGAGCAGAAGTGCTGCAAGCATTTAAGCAGGTACATAAGGTCACCAGAATCCCAGAGGTGGAGCTCTCGCCTCACAATCAGGAGTGAGTTCGGTCCCAGGTAGAGGGTGATATTTCTCTCTCTGGGCACGATGAGAATATATCTGCCGAACAAAACTCCGCATTGGTAATAGGAAGGGCATCTGGCCAGTAAACACCCTGTTAGCTCCATTCAGTTGCCCCGACTCTACCCAGCAAGGGATTACGGGGTCATTAAATGACAAACAATAACATAAGGCCACCAGAATGTAGGTTTTAAGATAAAGGGTTTTCCCCGTCCAGTCGTGTCCAACTTTAGGGTGTGGTGCTCATCTCCATTTCTTAGCCAAGGGAGCCAACATTGTCTGAAGACATTTCCGTGGTCATATGGCCAGCATGACTATACGCCAATGCACATGAAACACTGTTACTTTCCTACTGAAGTGGTACCTATTTATCTACTGTGATAACTGCATATGATAATATTCTCCTTTTCTTTAATGAGAAGGAACATCTAACCAGACCCACAACAGCAGTTTTGACTCACCACATACCAAAAATGAACAAATCTTATTGTCAACGTTCCGAGTAATGCATCCATCAAAAGCAGAACTCCGAGGCAGGTAGATTCCTCAAAGAACATGTTTATTGGATACATCATACCGGCCCAGCTAGTGAAAACCAACTCTAAAAGTTTCCACGGGTTTTTTCCTAATTAAAAGAGCAAATAATTCCCTCCCCATATGTCCCCAGTCACATTGCCCAATGAAAGTAGCTGGCGGAAAATAAAATTAATTAAAAGGGATTAGACATATTTATAAAGCAATAAGAGAAACTAGAGAAAGAGAAACTGAATATTACTTATGTATATATGGGAATGTGATTATTATTATATTGTTATACTGTTAAGAAGAATATTATTAATAATTGTTAAGCACTTGAAATGTGTACCTAATTGATACACGATTGAAATGGAATGGATTTATTGTATGTTAAAAATTAAAAAAAGAATTAGAAGAAAAAGAAAGAAAGTAGCTGGCAGGCTGCTTGGTCACTCCTCCTTCAACTGCCACCTGTTGGGATGACCTTGGTTCCCACAAGAAAACTTTTTGTTTTGACTGGGAGCCCATCTATCTACTTCCCCCTCCCTTCCCCCTCTCAGAGTTCATGGCAACTATGAGGCAGCAAAAGATGGCTTCAGCCCGGTTTGCATCAGAGTTGACACTGATTGTATCATAGTAAAGCATTTATAAGTAAAGACATTTATCTCTTGCAACAACTGAAGGTTAGGTGGAGGCAGTGTGCTGACCAACATTCGGTGAACATGGTGGCTCAGCGGTTAAGACACTGAATTATCAGCTGCAAAGCCAACAGCCCAGGTTGGAGACCCAAGCATTCCGTTTCTTGTTCCAGCTCACCTAGCCGATCAAAAGCACACCAATGAAAATAGATGTGCAAATAGATATGATTCCCCAGATACCTCTCCAGATGTTACCTCAGAGGAGGATGAACAAATTCCAGGCATGTCTGGAAGGGAGTTGGTCAATGACTCCAAGCAGCCCATCAAGAAGGGTGAGGCTGCTTTGGTGTAAAATCTCCACATTTGATGCAATTAAGCTTTTGTTGAATTCTGAATATTTGCAGGTCCAATTGCTGGTGTCTAATCAAGACGTGGACAGTTACAAGCAAATTAAAACTGACCTTGACCAACTAAGACTGACCGTAGAAAAATCAGAACTTTGGGTCCAAAAAACCAGTAATTATGAAAATGGAGTATTGGGTGAAAATCAAACAAAAGGAAGTGATGAACCAATCGAAGTGAGTCTTTTTGGTTTCAATCCTTTACATCATTCCTACTTTTATTTTCCTAGGCTTTTTTATTATTATTATTATTCAGTTTATTATAACTATCATTCTAGACAAATTCCTTGTGTGTCTGATTAAACTTGGCAAATAAATAATATTCTTCTCTCCTCTCCTCTTCCCTTCCCTTCCTCTCCCTGTTCCAGTCTTCTCTTCTCTTCCCTTCTCCCCTTCCCTTCCCCCCTCTCCCTGTTCCAGTCTTCTCTTCTCCCCTCCCTTCCCCTTTAATTCAGTCTTCCTTTTTTTTTATTTAGAAAATTTGTATGGCCACTCTCTTAAATGCATAATTCCGGCTGGCTAACAACGGTTCACAAATACAAAATCAAACCTCAGAGGCAAATACAAACCTAGTTAACAATCATAACAACAAATAACTGCTTTACATTTTACTTTTTGACTCTTTCTTGAAATTATAGGATTCAAGCATGTTGAGTCCAGTCCAAGATGGCAGTAAGAAACCTCAGATTGATACCAACAAGAGTAACAACTATAATATAGTTATGGAGGTATGTTGATATTATAATAATATTTCAGCTCTCAAAGTGTCACCTCCTCCAATATGCACTACACTATATAACAGAATAAAAAAATAAATCCAGATAAATATGATTATGCATGTACCCACATATACTACATGCTACAGAGGAACAACACAGTTTAGTCCAGATGTATACATGTATATGGGAAGAGAAACTAATCTTGTGAGTTTGCCAGATGGATGGCATAGGGAACAAAGCTATTACAGAATCTGGTAGTCCTGCTAGAAATATTCCAAAATCTCCTCCCAAAAGGGAGCAACAGAAACAGGCTGTAAAGTGGGTGAGTGGGGTCTCTAACAACGCTTTGAGCTCTAAGCACATAGTGCTTATAAGCAGCATCCTGAATACCAGGAAGTGAGCTTCCTATGATCTTCTCCACTGTCCTCATCACTCTCTGTAGGGACTTTCTGTCTGAGGCTCTGCTGCCACCAAACCAAACAAGGATGCAGTTTGTTCAAATGCTCTTCATTTCAGTTCTGTAAAAAGTAGCCAGGACAGAGGGAGAAAGAATTGCTCTCTTCATCCGATGCAGGAACTATATTTGTCTTCATTTGTGAAACAAACAAAAAAGATGTCCACTATCTGTCATGCCCCTGGTGGAGACTGACTCTGAGAAAGAGGAGGAACAGCCGACAGGGAGTGAAAGTGTGGCTCCGGAGGTTGTGGAGGAAGCTTGGGAAGGGCAGAGGTTGGCTGGTCAGTCAGAGGAGGACCCAGGCCCATCCCCTATTCATCCTAGGGCACACAGGGAGGAGAGGGTAAGGGAAAGACGTGGTCTACTTCGGAGGAGAGGGCCTTGTTTCTCTTCATGGGCTGCAGGTGTGAGAACTGAATAAGAGGATGGACATGCCTACAGGTCAGTGCTGGAAACAAAGCGTGGAAATATCTCTAGTTTATGGTTCCTCTCTGAGTTTGATATCCTTCCCTGTGTGTTCTGTTGTCTGTGGACATCCTCCAGCCCTTGTCTTGCCTGGTTTGTGTTGTTTTTTTACTCTTTATAATTTAAATGGCATTTCCTCCTTCTTGTAACTGCTTGTGTGGGATTTTTTTTGTCTCCAGTCAAGAATATTTGGAGCTTAGAAGCAAAGTGAAGGAATAAAAGGGGATTTACCGGTTTTTTGTGACTGTGTTTATTTTGTATTCCACCCTGGGTCATCACACTATCTGTGACTTTTCATCCACAGATTTTGATCCGGTTACGAGGGCTCTGCATTCAAAACAAGAAATGTCGAAATCAGCAGCAGCGCTTGCTTAAAAATATGGGAGCCCACAGCGTTGTGCTGGATCTCCTTCAAATACCCTATGAAAAGGTAAGGATGGGGTATATTTGGTAATACAGTCAGTGGTGCAGGAAATAAAGCACAGGAAAAGGACAGGAATGGGTGGGCGGGGCACATGATCACCGGAACTAACAGTTTGCCTGAACCAGTCCAAACCGATAGAATCCCACTCCTGAATACAGTATATAATTATTTGGTAATGATCATTAATACAAATAATTAAATTATTATGATTAAGGGAGGCTATTTTCCTTTTCAATCTTGAACTAAAATTGAACATGTAATGTGTTTGTTTCTAACTGTTTTTCTTCTTTTGTTGGTCCATCTCACAATTGAAATAATGACTACCACTGAAGACTGACCAAAAGATGAATGAAATTATGACCTTAGCTCACCTGTTCCTTCAGAACTTCTGTCGTGGGAATCCCCAGAATCAGATCCTTCTACATAAACACCTCAACCTGTTCTTAACCCCTGGGGTCAGTATTTAATTCCTGGATGAATTTCTCACTGGAAGGCATGGTATTTGTATCCAAAGAAGACTGCATGATCCTGTATTTGAAAATTCAAGGCTATGAAGGAGGCCTTGGTGCTCTCTGAGCTTGGTGGTTTTCTTGCAGATGTTTTGTTACCAAATTAGGTAACATCTTCAGTATTAGGAAGGAGGAGTAGGAAGTGGTGGTGGTGGTGATGGTGGAGGAGGAGGAGGAGGAGGAGGAGGAAGAAGAAAAAGAAGACGAGGATTGTGGGGTCCTTGGTGCTTTCTGAGCTTGGTGGTTTTCTTGCAGACGTTTCATTACCAAACTAAGTAACATCATCAGTTCTAACACAATGCTATTACTGATTATGTTACCTGGTTTGGGTCATGAAATGTCTGCAAGAAAACCACCAAGCCCAGAGAGCACCAAGGACCCCTTGTTTCAACCCTGAGCTACAAATATTCTCCTTTATTGAAATTTAAGGCTATCTTTTCTTATGTGAAAAATTAGGATAGAATCGTGAGTCTGCTTTCTTAACTCCCCTTTGGAGATATTGTCCCATTACTGCGGAGATTCTCTAGTAGCCCGCTTCAATTCAACCTCTTCAAGGCCAGAAGTTGGTTTTACTCAAAAGAGGGAGAATTTTGAATAAGACTGAATTCTGGCCTTGAAGAATAAAATATAAGAGAGAGACATTATTCCACGTAGGATTAGCGTTCTTTAGGTTAGCCAATATTATAGAAAAAGTGCAATAGAAAAGTACAGAGAAGAACAACCAGGATAATGAGGGGACTGGAGGCTAAAACATACAATGAACAGTTGCAGGAACTGGGCCTAGCTAGTCTAGGGAAGAGAAGGACCAGGGGAGACAGGGTAGCAGTCTTCCAATATTTGAGGGGCTGCCACAGGGAGGAAAGGGTCAAGCTATTTTCTAAAGTGCCTGTAGGCCAGACAAGGAATAATGGATGGAAACTGAATAAGGAGAGATTCAACCTAGAACTAAGGAGGAATTTCCTAACAGTGGGAACGAACAGCCAATGGAACAGAAGTTGCCTTCAGAAGTTGTGGAAGCTTCATCACTGAAGGCTTTCAAGAAGAGATTGGACTGCCATCTGTCAAAAATAGTGTAGGGTCTCCGGCTTGGGTGGAAAGGGTTGGACTAGATGACCTAAAAGGTCCCTTCCAACTCAGTTAATCTGTAATCTATCACGTGTAAATACCACTGATATTATCGTACATTTCCCCCCCTTCCCATGTTTAAATTAGCTTCTTGAGGCCGAAACCATGAGGCACATATTCACCAACAATTACCATCTGTGCAATGAAATTAGCGAGCGGGCAGTGCAGCATTTCGTCCACTGCATAGAGACGCACGGCCGCCACGTTGAGTATCTGCGTTTTTTGCACACCATTGTCAAAGCCGATGGTAAATACGTCAAGAAATGTCAGGACATGGTTATGACAGAGGTAAGTTAAGGCAGCGGCCTCCAACCTTTCAGGCACCAGGGACGGGTTCAAAGGAGACAGGTTGCCTGGAATAGTATAGGGTCTCCTGCTTGTGTAGGGGGTTGGACTAGAAGGTCTCTCAAGTCTCTTCCACCCCTGTTTGTCAGGATTCCAGCACTTAACCCCATTTAAATCATGAGTCTTGAGCCAAACTTCCAAAACTTAAAAAGGATTTATTGGAAGTAAACATACCAGCACTGCCTAAGAGTAGCTGACTCTGAGATACATAATTCCTTGTCACCTTTGACCCTGGTTTGCCCCACCCCTCTGGGTGTATCATAATTCATATTCTCCAGTGGAAAATTTCCATAGCCCAGAGTCATCAATCATGCTCTCCAGTTAGAATTTTGCGAGGCAGAAACTTCAGTCACCTAGTTACTATCTGAAAAACTATTTATGGAATGCACTTTTTATTTCCAAGCTGCCGCACTGCTCTTTCAAACCCCTTTCTCCCCTCCCTTTCTGTTGGCAACTTTAAAAAGACCAGAGAAATATTTTATGAGTGGACACTGCTTTTGCGGGTGAATAATAATCCCAGGTCTCATTTCAGCTGATCAATGGTGGGGAAGATGTCCTGGTGTTCTACAACGACAGAGCCTCTTTCCCAACCCTCCTTCACATGATGTGCTCTGAACGAGATCGAGTAGATGAGAGCGGGCCTTTGGTGTATCACATCACCCTGGTGGAACTGCTGGCAGCCTGCACCGAGGGCAAAAACGTCTACACGGAGATCAAATGTAACTCTCTCCTTCCCTTGGATGACATCGTGCGAGTGGTGACGCATGACGACTGCATACCTGAGGTAGGTTGAACGTTGTTGTCTGTTCTGAAAATAAGCTGGTTTCTAATATTGCACATTGCTGAAGTAGCAAAGGTGGTATTGAGCTGGCTCTGACCGGTTTTGGAGAACCGGTAGCGGAAATTTTGAGTAGTTCAGAGAACCAGCATAAATCCCACCTCTGACTTGCCTTGCCAACCCCATCTATTCTCTGCCCCCTGAGTCCCAGCTGATCAGCTGGGTCTTCTTTGGTTGCCCTGAACAGGAGAACGGAGATGGACAAGGCTTCGTGGAATGGTTATAATGTACCTATTGCTGCGAAAATCCAGTGGGCCTGCTCCTTCTTTTCTTTGCATCAATTGACAATTGCTTTGAACTTCCAGATCAAGATTGCATATGTCAACTTTGTCAATCACTGCTATGTGGACACTGAAGTGGAAATGAAGGAAATTTACACCAGTAACCATATCTGGAAGCTGTTTGAGAATTTTCTGGTTGACATGGCAAGGGTAAGCCTCTAGATGTCTTTATTGGACAATTCTTTTATATTGGACAATTTTTTTAAATATTGAAACTTACTTTGATTTCTAGCTAAATAGAGAGAGAACGTCCCTTGGAATTGAAATCCACACATCTTAAAGCTGTGGAGGTTGGAAAACATTAGAATTAAGTTGTGCAAGTAATTTTCAAGCCAAGAACTGGACGATAGATAGATAGATAGATAGATAAATAGATAGATAGATAGATAGATAGATAGATAGATAGATAGATAGATAGATAGATAGATAGATAGAAATAGGTAGCTGATAGTTAGATAACTGATAGGTAGGTAGATAGATAGATAGATGGATATAGATAATAGATAGATATACCAATAGTTGACAGATAGATAGATAGATAGATAGATAGATAGATAGATAGATAGATAGATAGATAGATAGATAGATAGATAGTAAATGAGTGGCACAGTGGCCTAGAGGTGAAAATGCTCACCTCCCACTTGGAAGGTTGAGAGTTCTATCCTAGATAGTGGCAGATTTTTCTCTATCAGGGTGCAAAGAGAAAATATCTGCTATGAATTCCAGGTAGGCACCAAGAAGGGCATCTGACCAATAAATGCTCAGCTCCATCTAGTCATCCCGACTCTATGCTGAATTAAATGGATTACAGGATCATAAAAGGGAAGGGATTATTATTGTTGTTATTGTTATTATGAGCAAGGAAATCATGATGTTCAGTGATCAGATTATCCCGGTTCAATTTTGCTTTGCTTCAAAAGTTTTTACGCCATGAAGAAAAGCGACAGGAGCTTTTTTGGCAGTTAAGGACGGAAAATGCAGCTCTCTTGTGTCTGTCTGTCTGTCTGTCTGCATTATGCTTTTCTATCTTTTCCCACCAATAGGTTTGTAACTCCAGTACAGACAGAAAACATGCCGATTTATCTCTCGAAAAATATGTCACTGAACCAGTCATGAGTATCGTAAGTGGGTTTTTCAGTTCTCCGTTTTCAGACAACAGCACGAGCCTCCAGGTAAGACATTGGTGACAAGAGTCCGCTTGAGACAATATATATATATATTTGTGTGTGCGTATGTGTGTGTGTGCATGCGCACGCACGTCAAGTTACGTTTATTTAATGTTTCAATAAAACTTTCCTCAGGAAAATAATTTTCCTAGATGAAAAAATAACTCAAAGGCTCCACACCATAATAAATTTTGAGCGGAGGTCCCCACTGCTCACGGAAGTGAGGATATGCATGCGTGTGCTCGCAGGCCGTTTCCACGGACCAGTTGGAAACCCCCTCAGAGCCCATTAGTGGTACATGGCTCACAGGTTGGAGGCCCCTGATAAAGTGTGGGATTCGGCCAGTTTGGGTTGGTTTGGGTGAACCGGTTGTTAATTTTACATCCAACTGGATGTTAAGTTTACATCCGGTTTGGCAAATCAGTAGTTTCAAAGACCAGCTGTCCCTGCCCTACCCCACCCTGCCTCTTCTAGCCATCTGCTCTGGCTCTGGACTCATGTGAGCTATCTACCACGCCGTCTACTTCAGGACTGGCCCCTGGCACCCCTAGATTGCCCTCCCACGTGTGTCATGCTCCAGGACAAGTAAGGAACACTTGGAGCTCAATACCCAGGAGTCCCCACGCGCCTGGTTCTGGCTCCCAGGTAAGTGCAGGGAAGCTTGCTAGGCCCAAAACAGGATGCACAGGGGGGTGCAACACATCCCCCCGCACCCTCTTTTGGCTCTCTAGGCCCAAAATGGGGTACGGGGGTGTGTGACGCACACCCTCATGCCCAGAGGTGGTATTCAGCCAGTTCTGACAGGTTCTAGAGAACCAGTAGTAGAAATTTCGAGTAGTTTGGAGAACAGCAAATCCCACCTCTGACTGGCTCTGCCACTCCATCTCTTCTCTGCCTCCCATTAAGTCCCAGCTGATCATCTGGGTCTTCTTTGGTTGCCCTGCACAGGATAATGGAGCTGGAAAGCAGGTTAGTGGGGTGAGGAGGGAATGGGATTTTGCAGTATCCTTCTCCTGCCATGCCCACCAAGCCACACCCACCAAGTCATGCCCACCAAGCCACACCCACAGAACCAGTAGTAAAATAATTGAATACCACTACTGCTCACGCCCCCCCCTAGGAGGCTGCAGGGAGGCTTCCTAGGCCCAAAACGAGAATCTAAACGACTAACAGCCAAGGGAAATTAGCGGGAGATAAGGAATTCACATCAGGCTAAAGTTAGATCTCTGGTCATAAGTCACTATTTTCAGTGCTGTTGTAACTTTGAACGGTCACTAAGCAAACTGTTGTAAGTCGAGGACTATCTGTGTATTCATGAGAGTCCTTTGTAAAGAGAAGAATATTTGCAATTTGTCTACAGGGAGTGTTAAATGGATCATAACGCGTGTATTTGTGTTTCATTTCCTGAAATGGTGAACGTCACTTTGCCTGAATGAATTTGTGTCCATTGTGTTGCTTCTTTCAGACACATCAGCCGGTCTTCATCCAGCTGCTACAATCTGCTTTTAGAATTTACAACTGTACTTGGCCAAGTCCAGCTCAAAAGTCTTCCGTGGAATCTTGCATCAAAACATTGGCTGAAGTCGGTGGGTAATTTTAATGGTTCTTTACTTAATTCTTCCTTTCAGGAATCACATGGAATGGTAATGATTTTCATGAAATTAGCTTCTTGGAAATTCGTCTCTAGTTTAGGGCATGTTGTTCTGACCAAGGCTTACTGAGACCATAATTAAGCACACACTCAGTTACAACAACTCTTGTTTTATTTCAACGCTGGGAATTATGTTCATTCCGAGCCCATAATGAGTCCCAAACAGTCCCTCGAGATAAGCACCCACCTTTTTCTCCTTTGAATTCCTGCCAACAACTAAAGTGTCAAATGAATTATAAAAAACCAACTGAAGTACGAAGTCCACACAGAGCTTTAAGGTTGAATCCGAACAGAGCGAACGATTTTGCTTCCTGCAAAGGTTTCTCTATCTTTGCACCTCCTTTATACCTTGGGGAGGGGCAATCACCTCCCAGCCTTACTTCAGAGTCACCCCTTCTGCTTCAGCTGCTCTTGCCTTCTAGCAGCTCTGTGCACAGGTGCACTGGGAACAGGCTCCCCTTTTTCCTCTTCCTCGCTGCTGCCAGATTCTGGAGGTTCCGGAGTCAGCACATAACTCCCAGATGGTCCTGGCCCCATCTCTGCATCAGATGCAGGACTCTTGTCCAAGTCCTCCCCAGACTCCCGGACTGGCCCATGTTCCTCCCCACTGTCGGATTCCACTGCCGTCTGCCCAGGCTGCCAGCGAACCACAACACATGTCAAGTTTTTCAATTTCCAAAGATTAGGGGTGCTCCAAAATTGTGACATGCCTTGGGGATTGTAAAGATATGTTGGTGACTTGAATATAATTTAGTTGGGCTTGGTAAGTCATTACATAAATGTCACAACTTTTCAACATTTTTGTTCATTTCATTGGTAAGGTTGTACAAAATCCATTAACCCCCAACCCTAAAGGATGACAATCTGTGGGGGAAAAAACTCAGGATAAACTCTGTGTAACATCCCTCATAAATGTAGCCCCTGACTTATGATCCTAATTGACCCCTAGATTTGTATGGCTAAGGGAGACCTTTGCTAAGTAAGTTTTGCCCCATTTTATGACCTTCCTTGCCACTGTCGTTGAGTGAATTGCTGCAGTTGATAAGCTAGTAGGCTGGTTGTTTAGTGAATCTGATTTCCTCATTGACTTTGCTCGTCAGAAGGTTGCAAAAAAAACCATTGTGATGTGGGACGGAAGAGGAAAGGGGGAAGCAAGGGAGGGAAGGAAGGGAGGAGGGGGAGGGAAGGAAGGACAGAAGAAGGAGGGAAGGACAGAAGAAGGAGGGAAGGAAGGAACAGGGGAGGGAGGGAAGGAAAGGAGGGAAGGAAGGGAGGGAGGGAAGGAAAGGAGGAGAGGAAGGAGGAGGGGGAGGAAAGGAAGGAAGGAAAGAAGGAGGGAGGGAAGGAAGGAAGGGGGAAGGGAGGGAAGGAAGGAAGGAAAGAAGGAAAGCATGGGAGAGTCAAAGTTTCATTCTCAATAACTTTTTATGTCCGACGTGTCTCTTGGTTTCTTGGTTTGATGTATTTCTTGTATGTATTTCTTGTATGCCTGTGCACAGTTGGACATGTACTGATACAATTTAATGCTCTTTTTCCAAAGCCAAGAACCGTGGCATTGCAATCCCAGTGGATCTGGATAGCCAAGTGAACACGCTCTTCATGAAGAGTCACACCAACATGATCCAAAGAGCAGCCATGGGCTGGCGGATGTCTGCTAGGTGCGGTCCCCGCTTTAAAGAGCCCCTTGGAGGACCTTCCTGGGATTATAGGAACATCATTGAGAAACTCCAGGTATGCTAGAAAAGTGTGTCCCCCAAATACTCAGGTAAAGCAGGGCCTAGATCAGGGAGTGGCCAAAGTGGGCAACTTTAAGACCTGTAGACTTCAACTCCCAGAATTCCCCAGCCAGCATGTTTTACCTATTTTATATGTATATAATTTGGGAAGGGAGAAGAGGAGGAAAGGGGGAAGGGAGGGAGGGAGGGCAAGAGGGAGGGACAGGAAGAGATAGGAAGGAATAGATGGATGGAGGAAAAGGAAGGAAGGGAGACAGGAAAGGACAGGAAAGGAAGGAAGGAAGGAAGGGACAGAGGGAGTGATGGAGGAAGGAAGGAAAGGGAGGGAGGGAGGGGGAGAAGGAGGGACAGGAAGGAACAGGAAGGGAGGGATGGATGGAGGAAAAGGAAGGAAGGGAGACAGGAAAGGACAGGAAAGGAAGGAAGGGACAGAGGGAGTGATGGAGGAAGGAAGGAAAGGGAGGGAGGGAGGGTGAGAGGGAGGGACAGGAAGGAACAGGAAGGGAGGGAGGGAGGGAGAAAGGAAGGGACAGGAAAGGTAGGAAAGAAGGGAAGGAAGGAAGGGACAGAAGAAGGAAGGGAGGAAGGAAAGAAGGCAAAGGGAGGGAGGGAGGAGAAGGAAGGAAGAGAGTGAGGGAGGAAGGGACAGGAAAGGAAGGAAGGGAAGGAAGGAGGGAGGGAGGGAGAGAAGGCAAGAAGAGAAGGAAGGAAGGGATGGAGGGACGGTAGGAAGGAGAGAGGAAGGGAAGAAAGAAGGGAGGGAGGAGGAAAAGAAGAAGGGAGAGAGGGAACTTAGGACTGATCATCGTGTTTTTGAGTTGTTGAATGAAATCCACACAACTCATCTTTGTTGTAAGTTGTAAGTATGTGCTTGCTGTTTCCCCGTTATCCAGATGCTTCAGCCAAGAATCCTTATTTTACTGTCGTTCTTTTAGGACGTGGTGGCCTCCTTGGAAGAGCAGTTCAATCCTATGATGCAAGCTGAATTTTCGGTGTTGGTGGATGTGTTACGGAGCCCTGAACTTCTCTTCCCCGAGGGGAGTGAGGCTAGGATTAGATGTGGAGCCTTCATGTCCAAGTAAGGGCTAAAGCGACTCAACAAAGTTATTCCAGAACACATTTCACAGCTTGGTTTCTGTGGGGTCCTTGGGGAGGGTCTCTGAACTTGGTGGTTTTCTCTTTTCTCTTTGACTTTTCGTGACCTGGTTAGGTAGCATCATCAGAAGGCTGTGAATTCGAATCCTAGGTAGAGGCAGATATTTCTCTCTCTGTGCACACTGAGAATATATCTGCCGAACAAAACTCAGCACTGGCAACAGGGAGGGAATCTGGCCAGTAAAACACTCTGCTAGCTCCATTCAGTTGTCCAGATTCCACCCCGCAAGGGATTATGGGGTTGTTAAAAGAGGATGATGATCAGTGCTAGTTAGAAAATGTTACCTAACTGGGGGATGAAAAATCTGTGAGAAAACCACTAAGCTCAGAGAGCACCAAGATTGTCTTCTCCTCTCCTCCTCCTCCTCCTCCTGCTCCCTGCAAACCCTCCTCCCTTCTAGTACTGATGATGTTCCCTAGTTGGGTCATGAAATGTCTGCAAGAAAACTACCAAGCTCAGAGACCCCACAGTCCTCCTCCCCCCACTCCTCTTATTCCTCCCCCTCTTCTCCTTCTCCTCCTCACCTTCTCCTCCTCCTGCCGAACTCCACTCCCTTCCAGCACCAAATTCATAATCTAGCCAAGTAATGAAATATCTGTAAGAAAACCACCAAGCTCAGAGACCATCAAGGATCCTATGCAGAGGTGGGTATTCAGCCAGTTCTGACCAGTAGCGGAAATTTTGAGTAGTTCGGAGAACCAGAAAATACCACTGGAGATTTTACAGTATCTTTCCCCTGCCATGCCCACCAAGCCACGCCCACAGAACTGGTAATAAAAAAATTTGAACTCCACCACTGATCGTATGGTATAATGCTGAGCTACAAATATTTTCTTTGATGGGTGTTAATTTTCTTTCTGGAAGGTTCCTTGTCATGTTTTTTTCTTCATTATCCTCACACAACATAGAAAAGCAAAGAGTGATTTACCTTGGAGGCTGAAAAAACCCTTTAACGAAGAGGAAGCTGTTACAGTAGTTTATTCCGTCTCTGAGCTAATTTATTTCCAATAAAGGAGAATACTTGTAGCTCAAGGGTGAACTGTGGACTTCTTAGTGTTCTCTAGGAACTTGGTTGTTTTCTTGCAGACATTTCATGACCCAACTAGGTAACATCATCAATTCTGGTAAGGAGTTGGCTTTGCTCTCAGTTATATTCCTTTGCAAGGGAAATAATGTTATATTTTGCCTTGATGTTTTATTTTAAGGTTGATCAACCATACAAAACGGCTAATGGAGAAGGAAGAAAAACTTTGCATCAAAATCCTCCAGACTTTGCGGGAAATGCTCGACCAGAAAGATAGCTTTGTTGAAGAGGTAGGCCCGGATCTTATTCCTGAAAATATGTTAGATACAAATACAAAAGAACAGAGTTGGAAGGGACGTTGTAGGTCATCTAGTCCAACCTATACCCTTTCTGATGTGCTGTACTGGCTGCGGTTTTTAAGTAAAAAGTGTGCAAATCTAATGGAGGATAAATGCTTTGATCGGATTTCCAGGGCAAAGTGAATGAATTCTAGGGGGAAAATTCAAACCATTTTGAAAAAAAAAGAATGGAATGGAATAGAATAGAATAGAATATAGAATAGAAAGAATAGAATAAAAAGAATAGAATAGAATAGGAATAGAATAAAAAGAAAAGAATGGGAAGAATAGAATAGATATTGGAATGAAGATTAGAATAGAATAGAATTAGAATAGAATAAGAATAGAATAGAATAAATATTAGAATGAAGATTAGAATAGAAAGAATAGAATAGAATAGAAGGAATAGAATAGAATAGATATTGGAATGAAGAATAGAATAGAACAAGAATAGAATGAATAGAATAGAATAGAAATGAATAGAATAAAGTATAATAGAAAGAATAGAAAATATGGAATAGAATAGAATATAGAATAGAAAGAATAGAATAGAAAATAGAACAGAATAGAATATTGGAATGAAAACTAGACTAGAATACTTCTAATCCCACATAGACAGATTATAATTTTGAAGGAAAAGGTTAAGGATGGCAGGATGGGAAGAAAGAGGTAAGAACAAAGAACTAGAGAAGAAGAGAAAGTGATGAAGAGACACATCAGAAGAGAAGCCTTAGATCTTAGTTTAATATTGTTTTTTTTCACAGCAGCAAAACAGCTCCTGGATACTCATAATCAGGAAAAACTGCACAAAATAACAACATGTGATGCTGTTTGTCACGTTGCCTCACCAGATGGCAGCACTTGACTGACTTTGAGTAGGATAAACAGCTATCAGAGTTGAGTTGAAGCTGGTTAGGACTTGATTGCAAAATCTTTCAGTCAATCAATCAGAATAGAGCTGGAAGGGACCTCGGAGGTCTTCTAGTCCAGCCTCCTGCTCAAGCAGATCCTATACCATTTCAGACAAATGACTGTCCAGTCTCTTTTTAAACACCTCTAATGATGGAGCACCTACAACTTCTGGTGGCAAGCTGTTCCACTGTTTAATTGTTCTCCCTGTTAGGAAGTTTCTCCTTAATTCCAAGTTGCTTCTCTCCTTGAGTTTCCATCCATTCTTTCTTGCCTGGCCTGCAGGTGCTTTGGAAAATAAGTTGACCCCCTCTTCTTTGTGTTCGAAAATCCACAGAACTGTCATTCTGAAGCTGTATCAACTATCTTGTGGAAAAGAAAAGAAAAATCATAAGGAAGAATTTCCATTTATTTCTTTCCTCCCTTCCCTAAGAGTCCCAAGGCAGGATTGCAAGATACCATCAATCTAGCTTTTCAATAAAATGGAATTGACTCACCTTAACAGAATAATAGAATAACCCTTGACTTATGATTTCTATTTAGAATAGAATAGAATAAAATGCAGAATAGAATAGAATGCAAAATAGAATAGAATGCAGAATAGAATAGAACACAGAATAGAATAGAAGAGAAGAGTTGGAAGGGACCTGGGAGGTCTTCTAGTCCAACTCCCTGCTCAAGCAGGAGGCCCTATACCATTTCAGTCAAAGGATTGTCCAATCTCTTTTTAAAAATCTCCAGTAATGGAGCACCCATAACTTCTGGAGGTAAGCTGTTCCATTGGTTCATTGTTCTCACCGTCAGAAAAATCTCTCCTTATTTCTAGGTTGCATCTCTCCTTGATCAGCTTCCATCCATTATCCCTTGTCTGGCCTTCAGGTAATATTTATTTTCCCATAAGTTCAACCTGCCTTAAATTCCACACTTTCAAATGATAGGAAATCTTTACATAACGTTCCACTGGTTCATTGTCTTCAACTATCAGGAAATTTCTCCTTAGTTCCAGGTTGCTTCTCTCCTTGGTTAGTTTCCATCCATTGCTTCTTCTCCTGCCTTCAGGCGCTTTGGAGAATAGCTTGACTCTCTCTTCTTTGTGGCAACCCCTTAGATATAGGAAGACTGCTATCATGTCAACCCTAATCCTTCTTTCCATTAAGCTAGATATACCCATCTTGTTATGATTCCTGACTGGTTTATCCTTTGAGGCTGACATCAACCTTGTAAACACAATTCTCCTCCCTCTCCTTTACAGCTCAAGAAATTAGACAGGCATCTTCTGAGCTTCTTTCTCTGAAGCTGAAGGCTGAAGGTTTTGCTAGCTCTTACTTGAACCAGTCTTTAAGGCAGAATCTTTTTCAGATCTTTCCAAAATTGCCATTCCATATATCTGCAGGTATTCTGGCCTTCAGCTTTGAGGAATTGACATACTGTTGACACATACTGTTCCTTTTCACTCTTCATTTTATATATAAATATAAAAGGAAATTTGGAGCCAACTGGGATATATAAACAAAAGGAAATTTGGAGCTAACTGATGTTGCTTATGTCAACAAGTCTAGGTTTTGTCCTCAACTTGGCAACTCTACTGCAATTCTACAAGAGAATTAACACTGTTTTTTTTCTTTTCCTTCCAAAGTACACACACACACACACAACCAAATTTGGAACGAAAAGAAAAAAAACTGTGTTAATATATATATGTGAGTGGCCCTAACAGCAAATTTATTTAAAATCAATGTGCCTTTAAAGCTGGATTCTTAAATTAACAGAGTTGGAAGGGACTTTGTAGGTCATCTAACCCAACTCCCCAGCCAAGCAGGAGATCCTACACCATTTCTGACAGATGGCAGTCCGGTCTCTTCTTGAAACCCTCCAGAGATGAAGCTCCCACAACTTCTGAAGGCAACTTTTGTTCCATCAGCGGATTGCTCTCACTGTGAGAAATTCCTCCTTATTTCCAGGTTGAATCTCTCCTTGTTCAGTTTCCATCCATTCTTCTTTGTCTGGCCTTCGAGTGCCTTGCAAAATAGCTTGACCCCTTCCTCCTCTCTGGGGCAGCCCCTCAGATATTGGAAGACTACTCTCCTGTCTCCCCTGGTCCTTCTCTTCGCTAGAGTAGCCAAGCCCAGTTCCTGCAACTGTTCTTCATATGTTTTAGTCTCCAGTCCCCTAAATCTCTTGGTTGCTCTTCTCTGCACTTTTTCTATTGCACTTTTTCTATAATATTAACTAATGTAAAGAACGTTAATCCTACACTGGGTAACATCTCTCTCTTGTATTTTATTCTTCAAGGCCAAAATTCAGTCTTATTCAAAATTCTTCCTCCTTTGAGTAAGACCAACTTCTAGCCTTGAAGAGGTTGAATTGGGCTAGTAGAGAATCTTCACAGTAATGGGTCAATATCTCCAAAGGAGATAATATATCTCCAAAGGAGATATAAGAAAGCAGACCTCCTCTCTATGGCAGCCCCTCAAATATTGGAAGGCTGCTATCCTGTCTCCCCTGGTCCTTCTCTTCCCTAGACTAGCCAGGTCCAGTTAATATTTAGAAGATTAATTGTATTTTGCAAAAGCCATGCAATACGCTTTGAGTAGAAAGTAGAATGGGTTGAGTCTCCCAGTTCTTGCAAAATCGCATCCCTCAACTGCTTTGTGCAGTACAATCTTTCATTTAGGGACCACCAATGGCCACTATAAAAAGACTGTTGTATATCAAGGACTACCTCTTCTGGAATGGCCTTGGAGCATCCATCCTCAAAAAGGAGGAACTGGGGATGGTAGCGGCCCTCCAGTTCTTAGTCAGCCTGTTACTTGTTTGGGTTTTTATAGCGTTGCGTACGTGTTTAACTTAAATCAAATATTTCTGGTTATTTTTTACCCCTGTGCATCCTTGCTCTTTGCAACCACGCATCTGCCTGGATGGGATCAGAGTCTCTGGTGGTGCGTTGTGGGCCCCCACTCCCCCAGCATGTGGCCGTCCATGTGCAGGTGCAGCTGGGAGGTGGTGGGGTGCGATGGCTCGTCGGAGGGTGTTCGGAGACTGTGGCGCTTGCAGCCGACAACAGCACAACTGTTGTGTAACTCTCTGGCAAGCGTCTGGCACGGGCTCCTGCGGAAGAGCCGCCTGACGTGGTCGGCCGAGCGCCTGGCCCTGAAATTCAACATTTTCTGAATGAGCCGTGAGGCTGCATGACTTAAGCTGCCCACCCGGTGAGCGGGGGAGGAGGGCTGGAAAGCCAAGGGGACGGTTAGCGGCAGAAGTGGAGGCGGTCACGCACCAGCTGGGAAATTGCCGGTTGGCATTCCAAGCAGGGTAGAGAGGAAAGTATATGTATCCATGTATTCATAACCATGTTTTTACTTATACCTATTATCTTGTAAGCCATTGACAAAAATAAATAAATAAAATAAAAAAGGGTGGGTGGGTTTGGCATTGCTGATACATACATCATTGTGGCACCGCCGGGAAGGTGGAAATGGAAACATGTTATGCAACTGGCTGCACAAAGACAGAAACGGCCCCTTCAGTTCCCCTCATTTATCTTCCTTCCTTCCTCCCTCCCTCCCTCCCTTCCTTCCTTCCTTCCTTCCTCCCTTCCTTCCTCTCTTACTTCTTTCTCTTTCTTCCTTTTCTTTTTTCTTTCCTTCCTTTTTTGTTCTTCTCTCTTTCTTCTTTCTTTTTTCCTTCTTTCTTTCCTTCTTACCTTCCCTCCCTCCCTCTCCCTCTCCCTCTCCCTCTCTCTTTCTTTCTTTCCTTTCTCTTCTTTCTTTTTTCTTTTTCTTCTTTCTCCCTTTCCTTCCTTCCATCCTTTCCTATATCCCTTCCTTCCTTCCTTCCTTCCTTCCTTCCTTTCTTTTTACTTTCTTTCCTTCTTTCTTTCCCTCCCTCCTTCCATCAGTATTTCCTTCCTTCTTTCTTTTCTTCTTTCTTTTTCTCCCTTCTTCCTTCACTATTTCCTTCCTTCTCTTTCCTTCCTTCCTTCCTTCCTTCCTTCCTTCCTTTTTTTCTTTCTTTTTACTTTCTTTCCTTCTTTCCTTCCCTCCCTCCTTCCCTCACTATTTCCTTCCTTCCTTTCCTTCTTTTCTTCCCTCACCATTTCCTTCCTTCCTTTCCTTCCTTCCTTCCCTCCTTTCTTCCCTCACTATTTCCTTCCTTTTTTCTTTCCTTCTTTCTTTCCTTCCCTCCCTCCTTCCCTATTCCTTCCTTCTTTCTTTCTTTCTTTCTTTCTTTCTTTCTTTCTTTCTTTCTTTCTTTCTTTCTTTCTTTCTTTCTTTCTTTCTTTCTTTCTTTCTTCCTTCCTTCCTTCCTTCCTTCCTTCCTTCCTTCCTTCCTTCCTTCCTTCCTTTCTTTCTTTCTTTCTTTCTTTCTTTCTTTCTTTCTTTCTTTCTTTCTTTCTTTCTTTCTTATTTCTCTGTTTCTTTCTCTCTTCTTTCTGTTTCTTCTTCCTCCACTGCTCCCCCTCCACACCAAGGTTGATCAAATTCTCTTCTGCAAGGCAGGTAGCCTTCACGCCATCTGCTCTCCAGCTGCCCACCTGCTTCCCTGTGTGGGAGTCCATTGTTTGCAAGACATGTTAAGAGTGTAGATGGAGTGGCAAGGGATATGAGGCAGTCCCCTAGACCAACACCTGGGGATACAGGTGGGCTTTGTAGGTGGGTGTGTTGTTGTTCTTTTTTTAATGCACACATGTGCATCACATGGGTTTTCAGATAAATTCAGACGACCTGCACAGCTTCCTTGCAGCCGACTAGTGTTTCCTGAATTTCAATTCAGAGAGTAGAAAGAACCTGCTGTTAGTTATGTTCCTCCAGAAGAAAGGCCCACAGCATTTACAAATTCCTGTTATTCTCTGGGGGGGATGTGTTCTTATCTCCTTGTCGCTATTGTTCAACAAAAGAGTCTTACTAATGCTTTACAATGAGGCCTTTATTATGCTGCTGCTTCAAAGCCTACTGTATGCTGTATTATCGTTGTTGAAGAATTGGGAGTCAGCTGAGTGCTATTTACATTCCAGATTAGTTATACTTTTGAAAGCTATAAAATCCTTTCAGGGGGAACACCGGATGGGAAGAACCCCATGCTCCTTTAATGTGAATAACAGTGTTGTTAACCAGTTTGTGTATCACCCTGGCTTTGAAATAGGTTGTGAAGATGACCATAGAGCTTCAATTCCAGGTGGTCTTGAATTCCAAGAAGCGACATTTCAAAATTCAATCAGAAATTTAGCCACGATGGATCCTTTTCTGCTTCTTTACTAGGCTAATTTTAACCTTGAAATGTTAGGTGGGATACAGGGAGTCCTTGTTTAGCGAACTGCCTTGTACACTGACTGTTTGCAACTTCTTAGATCCTATGCAAACTCTTCTGAGTTATGCTGCATCTATAGGGCATGGCCACATAAATCAGAATAGAGTAGAGTAGTTTATAGAATAACAGAGCTGGAAGGGACCTTGGAGGTCTTATAGTCCAACCACTTCTCAGGCAAGAAACACTACACCACTTCAGATAAATGGTTATCCAATCTCTTCTTTAAAATCTCCAGTGATGGAGCACCCATAACTTCTGATGCAAACAGTTCCACTGATTAATTGTTCTGTCAGAAAATTTCTCCTTAGCTCTAAGTTGCTTCTCTCCTTGATTAGTTTAGAATAGAATATAGAATACAATAGAATATAGAATAGAATACAGAATGAAATAGAATAGAGTAGAATAGAAAATAGAGTAGAAAGTAGAGTAGAAAATAGAATAGAAAATAGAATAGAATAGAAATAATGCAGTTTCTTTTAGAATTATAATAGAGAAGTGGTGTTTTGCAATGCATTGCAGACTTGAAAATTAAATACCTAGAAATACATTTACCACCCTCTTTAATTCTTACTCTCTGTTTTGACTTTATTACAGGGGAGCAACCTGAGGAAAATACTTCTCAACCGCTATTTTAAAGGAGACTACGGAGGGAGCATCAACGGTCCACTGTCTGGCAGCTATGGCAAACCCCTGCAGAGTGGAGGTAACCAGAGTTTGAAATGTCTGGAGGTAGAACAGCTCTTTGGGTTTTTCCCCCTAATGTAGTTCATGGGAATATATTTGGGGGAATAAAGAGCTACTGTCGTTTGGTCTAGTGGTTAAGGCACCAGACTAGAAAGCA
Organism: Bungarus multicinctus; assembly: GCA_023653725.1. NCBI lineage: Eukaryota > Metazoa > Chordata > Lepidosauria > Squamata > Elapidae > Bungarus > Bungarus multicinctus. The sequence goes on from CM042848.1 coordinate 29,789,313, forward strand.
GGAGACGAGGAATTCTAGTCCTGCCTTAAGCGTGAAAGCCAGCTGGATGACCTTGGGCAAATCACCAGGAGACAGGGAGTTGATAGGATAGGATAGGATAGGATAGGATAGGAGAGGAGAGGATAGGAGAGGATAGGAGAGGATAGGAGAGGATAGGACGGATGGAGAGGAGAGGACGAGAGGAGAGAAGAGGAGAGAAGAGAAGAAGAAAGGAGGGAAGAGAGGAGGAGAAGAGAAGAGGAAAATAGAGGAGAGGAGAAGAAAGCAGAGGAGAGGAAAAGAGAGGAGAGGAGAAGAAAGGAGAGGAGAGAAGAGAAGATGACAAGAGAAAAGAAGAGAAAGAGAAGAGGGGATGGGATGGGACAGAATAACAAGACAAGACATTACAAGTTAAGAGATAAGAGGAGAGAAAATGAGACAATCCTTAACTGAAATATTAACGTCCCAATTGTCAATTAAACCGATTAATTTCAGGCACTTTCTCAGGACAAGATGTAGACAAGTCTGGGGCGTCCATGCATGACATTCAGTGTCTCTTGGACAAAGAAGGGGCTTCGGAACTGGTCACTGATGTCATCGTTAGCACCAAAAATGACCGGATCTTCTCGGAGGCCATCTTGCTTGGCATTGCATTGCTGGAAGGAGGAAACACCCAAATCCAGGTGCATTTTGGTACCTTAATATTTTCCAGCTAATTTTAACACTCGAATTTCCTAAGGCAAGGAAGGAAATAAGAATAGGGTTGAGAACGATTAGGAAAATAACTAAAAATATTATAGCCGGCATCGTAATGGCATTTTATATAAAAAACCACAAGGAGCTGTCCCATGGCCGGCTTTTGTAAGTATTTAGCATGTGATTTGTGAATATCATGCCCCTGTTGGAATCTGATCAGAGGGGGAGCCTGAGCAGCTGAGTGTGAGCTGGAGCGGGAGTGTGGCTCCATTGGCTGTGGAGGAAACTGGGGAAGGGCAAAGTCTGGCTGGGCAGAGCAGGGGAGAGATAGAACAAGGCAGAGGAGGTTCAGAGGAAGACCCAGGCCCACCCTCTCTTCATCCTAGGGCACGCAGGGAGGAATGGAGAAGAGAGCAATGTGGCTTGCATGGCTTATAGGGGAGGAAAGGGCCCTGATTCCCTTCATTAGCTGCAACTGGGAACACAGTGTTTAAAAAGGGAAGCTGCGTGCAGCAAGCTGTTGGGAGCAAATCGTGAATTATTGTCACGTGATCCCATTTTGCGACATGCAGAGTCCACAGGAAAGCCAGATTCACTTAACAAATGTGTGACTCACTTAAGAACAATGGTGGCAAGAAAAGTTGTAAAGTGCAGCAAAGCTCATTGAACCACCGTCTCACTTAGCAACATCAATTTTGGGCTCGATTATGGTTGTAAGTCTGACCTTATTGTGGCCTCACAATAAGGTCAGAGCTTTTAAGGGTGCCTCTCATCTGAACTACTTCACAAAAATTGATACCCGAAGTATTAGGATTTAAAATTGGAAGAAAAAGCAGGGAATCTGATCAAATACGGGTTAAGTATGAGTACAAATTGTGAATCAGCAATTTTTTAAAAAAATATGTTTGTATTGCATTTCAATCATTACAACTCAAAACATCATATTTTCAACAGCAATTTTGACATCTATAGACGTTTTTATCTTATAAATCTTTATACATTACACATACATTTATCAATAATTAATTAATATCCTTATCTATAATTATATTCTTATATACTCTACATATTTACAGTTCATTTTCTTAAGGTCTATTACAAATTAGTTTTCACATCTTCTTATTTCTATTTTGTTATCCACTCGTACCATTTATGCCAAATTAAAAAATATTCGGAATCTTCTTTCTCTTTCAATTTTAGTGTGAGCATATTCATTTCAGCACTTTCCATTATTTTTTAGTGTACTAGTTCTTCGTTAGGAATATTGGGAGTTTTCCACACTTGTGCATAGGCTATTCTGGCAGCTGTTAAAATGTGTAATATTAAATATTTTATGTGAATTAGAAATTTTAATGTGTCAAAAATTCATTGTCTTTCTTGAGCCCTGTAGAGATAAACCCATACTTCATTTTCTGTTTTATTTTTCCCCCTCTTTAGTATTCCTTTTATCAACAATTAAACGAACGGAAAAAATCCGAAAAGTTTTTTAAAGTTTTGTATGATCGGATGAAAATGGCGCAGCTGGAAATTCGGTCCACGGTGACGGTGAACACGATTGATCTGAGCAGCAAAAAGAAAGACGAGGAAAGCGATGTGGCTGTTTCAGCTCCAAAGAAGAGAGGTAACCAGGGAAAAAAAGGCGGGGAATATTTCTTGCCATAAAACTGGTTTCAGGGCAGTCAGGAGAAAAACAGATTTTGGTTAAAAAAAAACCAGGAATAAGAGCACTTGTGATTTAGCATGACCTGGATTAATATATATGTATATATACTATCTGAGCATAAAAATCTAATTAATAAATAAAGGTTTCCTAGATCACTGTAGTGCTTCTTAGGACTTCAAGATAGCCTATGATAAAATGAAATATATCGAAGTACAATTCTACTGTTATAGAATTCATTCATTCATTTGTTCATTCATTTGTTTATTAATTTGTTCATTCATTCCTTTGTTTGTTCATTCATTCATTCTTCTGTTCATTTACTCCATAAATTTATATGGCAGCCTTCTCTCTCTCTCTCTTTTTTAATAACCTTTATTGAAAAATTAAAACATTAAAATACGAAATAAAATACAAATATTTAAATGAGAGTGTTATGTATGTTATAATCCATTTTGACAGTGCTTACATTTCAATTATTATTTCAGTGCATATTTTATACTATTTGTTCATATGTATGTATGTATGTATGTGTGTGTGTGTGTGTGTGTATGTATATATATATATATATATATATATATATATATATATATATATATATATATATATATATATATATATATATATACTTTGTATTACAACACCCTGTTAAGCCCCAATTAAGGGAGAAAGCATACTGCTTTCTTTTCTGTCTTTCGGCTCATCACCAGAGACCATACCGACAGAAAGCTATTTGTTTCGTTGCCTTTTGTTTACATGTGTGTAAGGTTTTTAAGCTGATAATTTTCCCTTATTTATTATTTAAAATTATCAGCTTAAAAACCTTACACATATATATATATATATATATATATATATATATCCCTATCTTTCTAAATTATACATTCCTTATTTATTTAATTGCTTATTTCTATCGTTTATCCAATGGTACCAATTTCCCCATACTTTATAATAAACTGAGTCATCCTTCTCTTTTAATTCTAATTAAAAGTTTGTCTATTTCTGTGCAGTCAAAGATCTTTTGGATGATTAAACTATCTGTTGGCATGGAATCTCCTTTCCAATATTGTGCGAGCGTTAATATCGCTACTGTTATTGTATGCAGGATTAAATATTTTATCTCTTTTGTATAATTCCAATATGGCAGCCTTCTCATACACATGACTCTAAGCAGCTAATGGTTTAAAATAAACAGGAACAAAATGAAACACAATCGGTAATTAAAAACAGAAACAACTCAATTTATTCATTTATCATTTTGATTATGATGTAATTAATTTGTCTGCAGGTTGTCCTCGTCCACAATTGAGCCCCAAATTTATGTTGCTAAGCGAGATATTTGTTGAGTGACTTTTGCCCCACTTTATGATATTTCCTTCCACCGTTGTTAAGTGAATCACTGCAGATGTTGTTAGTCACACAATGGTTAAGAGAATTTGGCTTCCCCGTCGACTTTGCTGGTCAGCAGGTCGCAAAAGGGGATCATGGGACGCTGGGACCATCATAAATAGGAGTCAGTTGCCAAGCGTCTATATTTTGATCATGCGACCATGGTCGTAAGTGTGAAAGAAGGTCACATCATATTTTTCATTGCCGTTGTAGCTTTGAATGGTTACCAAATGAAATGTTATAAGTCAAGGACTATACAGGGGTGGGATTCTATTGGTTCGGGCCAGTTTGGATGAACCGAATGTTAAGTTTTCATCTGGTTCACCGAACTGGTATTTCAACTGACCGGCTGGCCCCACTCAACCCTCCCGTCCCCTCTCAGGAGTCTCCACGTGGCTCATTTTCAATGTAAGTAAGTGTCATGCCCTTGTTGGAGTCTGATTCTGAGGGGGAGATTAAGCAGCTGACAGGGAGTGGGAGTGTGGCTCCAGTGGCTGCAGAAGAAATGGGGAAAGGGCACAATCCGGCTGGGCATTCAGAGGAAAACCCAGGCCCACCCCCTCTTCATCCTAGGGCACACAGGGAGGAACGGAGAAGGGAGCAACGTGGCTTATGGGAGAGAAAAAGGCCCTGATCCCCTTCATTAGTTGCAGCTGGGAGAACAGGATATAAGTGGGGCATTTGCACACGGCTGCTTGCTGGAAGCAAAGCGTGCATTATCTTGGTCGAGGCTTATCTGGGTTTTGGGGTCTTCCCAACTGTGGGTGCTGCGTTATCCTTTGGAAGTCTGCAATTTATCATCCTGGCCTGCCATGTTAATTACTTCAATGTGGTTTGTGTTGGTTTTTTTTATTTCTAATTATCTTTACTTTGGGTTTGGACTGCATTTCTTTCCTTCGTAGACTGTTTTTGGAAGAGTTTGATCTCCAGCTGAGGATAATTGGACATTGGGGCCCAAGTTGGAGGCATTAAAGGGAATTTATTCTACTTTTGTGACTTTGTTATTTTTGTGTAATGCCTTGGGTCATCACAGTAAGTGCAGGATCTGCCTGGAGGCTCTGGGAGGGGGAAAAACAGGCCTTCCAGAAGTCCGAAAATGGGCCTGTTTCCAGCTTCCAGAGGACCTCCAGAGCCCAGGGGAGGCCATTTTCGCCCTCTCAGAGGCCCTCCGGACTCTGGGGAAGGTGAAAAATGGCCCTCCTGGAAGTTCCAATAGGCCACACCACCATGGCCACCCAGCAACCAGGCAGCAAACTGGTTGCTGGGATTTTTTTTAATCCCACCCCTGCGACTACCTCTATTTATTTATTATAATTGGTTGTTATTATTAAGAATAATAAATAAGAATTGTTCTGGAACTTTCCTGGAATAAACGCTCTCTGTGTGAAGCCCATTTTTTTAAGTCTCAAGTTGTTGGAGACATGATGGATGTAATATGGCCACGGTCAGGCACCAGGGTTGAGCAGTGAATTTGATTTGATCTCAAAAGGTTTATTGAAGCATGAAAGTTGCATTTACCTGTCATAACCTCAAGCAGCACTTACTTTTCCCAGGATTGATGGGCACAGAGATTGTGCCACCAACATTTGTTTTCAGGCTGCGTAAAGCCAAGTATTTGTGAGGTGCAAAGACAGGCTCCAACTGTTAAGTTCCAGTTCAGATGATTTATTGCTCAGGCTTTGTTGTGGTTCGCCGGCAGCAGGTGCGGATGGATGATGTCTTGGAGAGCGAGGACTCAGATGAGGGGCCTGCGTATGATGCAGGGACGGGGCCAGGACCACCAGGGAGTGGAATGCTGCCTTTGGAGATTGTGGAGGCTGGCAGCAGTGATGAAGAGGTCCCTGAGGAGCCCGTGCCCAGCATGCGTGCGCATAGGGCTGCTCGAAGGAAAGAACAGCTGCAGCAGCACAGGTGACTCAGGAATAAGGCTGCAAGGTAACGGCCTGTCTCTGAGGAGATAAAAACCAGTTGAGAAACCACAGTTCTTTGCAGAAGGCAAACAAGTTTGACACTCGAGCCTAGTAGACATTAGGAATATCTGAGTTGGTGTTTGGAGATTCTTTGTGTTGGAATTATTGCTTAGTAACGTTATCTGGTATTCTTGGCAGCCTTGCTAAACCTTGGCAAGGCTCTTTCTTATCGGAGCTAATTGGTTTGAAGCAGCCTTTTACCCGTGAAGGAACAGAATTCGTAAAGAATCATTAAAAAGTTGTGTTGTTATCTTTGTCTCGTGTTTGCTTCCCTGGAACCAGGTTTGAGTCAGAACAGGCTTACACATAAGGATCTAGTCAGCTAAGGGTCAGCACTGAATGGTGGCTAGATAAGAGTAAATGGAATTCAAGAGGAGTTGAACTTAGACCATTTGTGGGAATGTCATGATTCTAGGCTGATTGCTTTCTTGACTCCACCTCCACTCTACCTTACATTCTCTTACAGTATATGAAATGCACATTCATCTGTCCCAAAGGTGTTTTTCAAGAGGCAAACTGGACTTTCTTGGTTTTCCTTTTGAAGATGTTTTGCTTCTCATCCAAGAAGCTTCTTCAGCTCTGACTGGATAGAGGGGAACAGAAGGATTAATACTCCTTGCAAACAGCTTGTCATTTGCATCCTTTTAGAGGGCTGTTGAAGCCACTTGGAGGTTTATCTGTGTCCTCAGGGCCACCTGAGTAGTGCAAATGGTTCCTGTATTATGCAATTTTTCCTTTGGAAATCCACTCCTACACCCATACCATTCAAAGGGTGTTCATCCCAAACTGTATAGCTAAAAGGCCATAGTGGTTCTCAGTCCTCCAGGTGGAAGGATTTATGTGACCCTGTGATCCTGAGAACACAGAAAAACCTCCAAGTGTTTCAATGTTAATTTAATCTACCCTCAATCTAACCTAAATCACCAGGAATCACAATGGACTCAAAGGATGGACAGAGAAAACCCCATCGTGCTCCTTACGGGGCAGATTGAATTGCAATCATTTTGCTTCTCTACAGTTAGAGATTCCAACCTCCACCTGAAGGAAGGCATGAAAGGACAACTGGCAGAAGCCTCTACCGCAACATCCAAAGCCTACTGCGTGTACCGCAGAGAGATGGACCCAGAAACAGATCTCATGGGTCCAGGATCAGATGCAGGATGTGCAGATGAAAAATCGTCTGAAGAAATGACGATGAGCCCAGCCATTGTGATCATGCAACCCATCTTGAGGTTTCTCCAATTGTTGTGTGAGAATCACAATCGAGAACTTCAGGTAGGCTATTATTGCAGTGTATTTTAGAGTTAAAGCTAACACAATCCTTGTGTTCTGACCCAGGCTTCATAAACCGTAATTACATACACACTTATTTTAAAAACAAGTCTCGTTTTATTACAACACTGGGAATTATTTTCATTCCCAGCTGGTAATGAATCTCAAACAGTCCCTAGAAATAAGCACCCACCTTTCGTTCCTGTGAAGTGCTGCCAATAACAGAAGTGTCAGATGAACTAGAAAAAACAATCGAAGTACAAAGACCTTCAAGAATGAATCTGAACCAAATAAACGACTTTGCTTCCTGCAAAGGTATCATCATCTTGGCCTGACTTTTATCCCTTATGGGAGGGGCAATCACCTACCAGCCTTACTCCTGAGTTGCCGCATTTGTTTCAGCTGCTCTGGCTGTCTAGCAGCTCTGTGCACATGTGCGCACTGGGAATAGGCTCCCTTGGTTCCTCGCTGCTGCCAGACTCCGTAGGCTCCGAAGGCAGCACCCCATTCCCAGATGGCCCTGGTCCTATCCCTGCATTGGATACAGGATCCTCGGCTGAGTCCTCTCCAGACTCCCTGACTGGTCCCCGTTCTTCCCTACTGTCCGATTCCGCTGCCATCTGCACTGGCTGCCGGCGAACCACAACACCTTGGTTGTGTCAATGGAGACATAGAATCAAAATCACATGAAGTGTTACCACTGCTTTATAAAGTCTTAGTAAGGCCACACCTGGAATACAGCATCCATTTTTGGTCCTCACATTACCAAAAAAGATGTTGGCGTCAACTCGTAAAGCATTCCTGGCCTGCTTTCAAGTTGCCATAGGTGGTGGTGGTGGGGGAAACTGATGGAGCAGCTTGGTTGCTATGACCAGAAGCACTTTCCATGTATATCTTTGTCCAGATTGTGTCCCAGGTTACTAGAGCCAGCTGGAGAGGCGTGTTTTGCACAGCCCGCAAAGGTGCTTCGGTTGGAGAATGTGATTTATGACATACCCTGGTAGAAGTGGGGGGAAACAGAATCATAGTGGGCAGTAAATTACACGGGACAGAGCCGACTGCACTTGGGAAAAGTGCCCACATGTTGCTCCTAATAAATAATTGGATTTATTTTGAAACTTGGCTCGAGGCTCATGAATTAATTAGGGCATCAGTTGGAACCTGGACAGTTGAGTTCAAACTGAGTTAAAAGTAGGATACATCCACTCAGAATCATAATAATAGTGAAGTCTTTCAACCGTGGCTTAGCGTTACCTCCAATTTGAACCCTTATCTGCTTTTCATCGGTTTGCACAGGGGTTTGTTTTCTCTTCTTTTTCCAGAACTTTTTAAGAAACCAGAACAACAAGAGCAACTACAACCTAGTTTGTGAGACGCTTCAGTTTTTGGATTGTATCTGTGGAAGTACCACCGGTGGGCTAGGCCTTCTGGGCCTATACATCAAAGAAAAAAACGTAGCTTTGGTAAATCAAACCCTTGAAAGTTTGACTGAGTACTGCCAAGGCCCCTGCCATGAAAATCAGGTAGGTTTACTTCCTCGGGAAGAATCGGAACTGAATGTGAATTCAAATTTTCTTCCTTCCTTTCAGAAATCCCTAATTAATAACCTGTGGTTGAAAACTTGCACTTTCTATTATGGAAATTGTGGTCAATGTAGTAATTCTTCTATTGGTCGTTTAGATCCCCAATTCTTGCATATATGTTTAGAACAAAGGTTGGGGTCTGGATTCAGTCCAAGGATGAGATCTATTTCCTCCCTCTCATATGTTCCAGTGCAAGGGTCTTTAAACTTGGCAAGTTTAAGACTTGTGGACTTCAACTCCCAGAATTCCTGAGCTAACATGACTGGAGGAGGAATTCTGGGAGTTGAAGTTCCACAAGTCTTGAAGCTGTCAAGTTTGAAGACCTCTGTTCCAGTGGATTGCATGTTAGTCATGGCTTGTGTGGTCCTTGGAACTCTCTGAGCTTGGTTGCTTCCTGAAGACATTTCATTACTCAACTACTCAACATCATCAGTGCTAGAACAGAGTGTGTTCTCTACCATCCAACCACCATCTAACTACTCAGACAAACAACCAAATAGCAACCTTAAAGGTGCTTTTTCCGTTGGCAACTGGGCTTCCTTTGTTTTTCCTTGAAATTGTTTCACTTCTCATCCAAGAAGTTTCTTCGGTTCTCAGTCAGAACTGAAGCAACTTGGATTTCTGAGAATCTCCATGGACAAACAAATAGTGAACAGCCTATCCAAGGTTCCTGAAAGAAGAAAACAACATTCCCACAAACTGTGATGATTCAAAGGGGCGTGGCACAAAAGCAACAAAGTCATAAAAGTAGGTAAAGTCCCTTTAATTCCTCCAACTTGGCTCCCAATCATCAGCTGGAGAAAAAACTCTCCCAAGAACAGTCTTTAAAGGGAAGAAATTCAGTCTGGACCCACAGTACATCTAAATTATAAATGAAAACCAATACAAACCACACTGCAGCAATTAACAAGACAGGCAGGATAAGGAATTGCAGATTTCAAAAGATAACGAAACACACACAGTTGGGAGGATGCCAGAACCCAAATAAGATTTGACAAACAAAGATAATTCACACTTTGCTTCCAGCAAGGTGCTGTGCACAAATGCCCTTTTTAAAGCACTGTTTTCCCAGCTGCAGCTAATGAAGGGAATTAGGGCCCTTTTCTCTCCCGTAAGCCCCATAACTCACATTGCTCCTTTCTCCGTTCCTCCCTGCGTGCCCTAGGATGAAGAGAGGGTGGCCCTGAGTCTTCCTCTGAATGCCCAGCCGGACTGTGCCCTTCCCCAGTTTCTTCCACAGCCACTGGAACCACACTCCCACTCCCTGTCAGCTGCTCGATCTCCCCCTCGGAATCAGATTCCAACAGGGGCACGACACTGAAAGGACTGGAATATAAACAGAGAGCAAACCCTCCTCTCTTCCAGCACTGATGATATTACCTAGTTGGGTAATGAAACATCTGCAAGAAAGTAACCCAGCTCAGAGAGCAGCAAGGCCCTCATGGTTCAACTATGAGCCACCAATATTCTCTTCTGTTTGATATCATGGTTTTAAGGTCCCTGCCTCCTTGCCAAAAATTTTATACCTGTCCATCATTGGAGATTCTCAATCATCCAGGTCATGGTTGTCCCAAAATTGCTTTTCAAAATGCAACTGGACTTAACCATACTTGGTTTTTGCATGACCTTTTGAGGAAAATGAGGATTTGTTACTAGTTCAGTCCAATGGTGGGATTCAAAACTTTTTACTATCAGTCCTGTGGGCATGGCTAGGTGGGCATGGCCATGTGGCTGGGTGGGTGTGGCTTCTTTATTTGTTGTTGTTTTTTTGCAGCCACCCCCCCCCTCCATTTTTTTGCCCTCCTTTTGTCAGGAGAGAAAAATAAATAAATATCTTATGGGGCGAGCATCAGGTGGGTGGGGCAACTGAGCCAGCAGCGACTGGGCGACCGAATCGGGGGTGTGGCCAGCCAGAACTTATTACCGGTTCGGCGACCCACACCAAATCCTTGCTACTGGTTCGTGTGAACCAGTGTGAACCGGCTGAATACCACCACTGGTTCAGTCCCTCCATTGTGTGCTTTTTCCCCTGGAAAGATGTACAGTGGTTGCAGTGGTGCAATGCACCGAACATTTTGTCTATCCTTGTCAATGTTTTCCCTGGTAGAAGCATGCATGACAAATGAATCAAAAGGACCTTCTCTTGGATTGACTGATCCACACAAAATCCTTTAGGACATTATTCATCTTTCAAAAAATAAGGAAGAGGAAGGACACAATCTCTCAAGGTGTGTTGTTATCTTAAATGTCTTCCTTTCTTTGCCTTTTGTAGACCTGTATAGCCACCCATGAGTCCAATGGCATCGACATCATCATCGCGCTGATCCTAAATGATATCAATCCCCTTGGAAAATATCGGATGGACCTAGTGCTACAGTTGAAGGTATGGAATTCTACCCTGTGAACATTGTCCCCATTGCCTTAACTTCACTGGGTTCCTACTGTTGCTCTTAAGAGATGGATGGAAGAAGGACAGGAGAATCTCATCCATGGTCAGGAGAAGAGGTGCAGAGTCCTCACCTGCTCCTGGGAGAGTAAGATCAGCGGCCCTAATTTCTACTGTGCTGGTCCTAAAGACACAATCCAAATGTATATTCCATATACATGACATTTGTATGAATGAAGACAAATATATGTGTCCCAGGATAATGTTGTAGGATCCAATTTGGATCAGTTACCAGGTTGTCTTCCGAGATTTTAGACTCGTGCTTCAGAGTCTAAAAGCTTCAGAGAACTTCTCACTTGATACAGCCTTGACAGCTCGGTGTCAGGGTTCTGACTGATGCCCTAATTAAATCATGAGCCTCAAGCCAAGCATTGAAAGAAATCCAGTTATTTATTAGGAGCTTCATGTTGGCATTGGCCAAGTGGAGCCAACTCTGACCTCAGTTAATTTGTGCTTTGCCTCTGACCTTGTTTCACCTTCCCTTCGAGATGTGTCATCAGTCACATTCCCCAAAGAAGCAATTTCATGGGTTGTAGAGGTCACTCCCTCTGGCCACTGTGGATTTCCATAGAGATGACTTTGAGGCATCAGTTGGAATGTGCTTTGTTTTGACTGAGATGCAAGCTTTTGATGCAGCTGCAAAGTTTGCTTCCCCATCCCCCCCTCCCTTGCCTATGGCAACTCGGGAGCAGGTCAGGGATGCTTCGTGAGTTGACACTCGGAAGACTAAACTTCTAGTCCTGGAGACCAACCCAGATTGGATCCAGGAAAAATATTTGTAGTTCAGGGTTGAAATGAGGGATCCTTGATGCTCTCGGAACTTGGTGGTTTTATTACAAACGTTTGCCGTGCACTGATGATGTTACTTAGTTTGGGTAATGAAATGTCTGTAAGAAAACTACCAAGCTCAGAGAGCACCAAGGAGCTCATAATCCTCCTCCTCCTCTTCCTCCTCCCCTTCCTTCCTGAAAACCCCTGTCCCTTCTAGCACTGATGACATAACCTAGTTTGAATAATGAAACATCTGCAAGAAAACCCTCAAGCTCAGAGAACACCAAAGACCCCAGAGTCCTCCTCCTCTTCCTCTTCCTCCTCCTCCCCCAACCCCCCTTCCAACATTGATGATGTTACCTAATTTGGGCAATGAACCATCTACGAGAAAACAAACAAACTCAGAGAGCACCAAGGACCCCTTGGATTCCATACAGAATTCCAGGCTCAACAAGTGTTTCATTTTGGACTAGCCAGTAGATGAATATTCTCATGACCATAGTGCTGTTTAGCATAATTCACAGATTCAGCTGCGAGTTATCACAAATCATCAAATGGTCATGAATGGGTGTAACATGCAATGAAGATGGTTGATGAAGATTCTCAGTTACTCAGGTAGAGTTACCTGGAAATTGAGGCATGGCTTGTCCAATCTCCAAAGCAGGCAGACATCTGAATCACAAAATTGGAAGGGACCTTGGAGGTCTTCTAGTCCAATCCCCCTGCTCAAACTGGAGACGGTTGTCCAAGCTCTTCTTAAAAACTCCCAATGACGGAGCACACTGCCACAACTGCACAACAGGCAAGACGTTCTACCGATTAATGGTTCTCACAATCAGGAAAGTTCTAGGTTGGTAGTCCTCACAAGTAATCCTCCCATTACAACCATAATGGAGCCTGTCCATCATGGTCTTGAGTTGCAATGGTCGTAAAATGGGTTGGTCATGTGACACAGTGGTCGCAGACGGCACCATCCTAAAACAAGCAGTAGTTTAAGTCAACGCACGGTATAGAAAGAGCTACACAGAAAGGCTCTCTTTACCGACATCCGGCACTTATAAATATGTAATTTATTTTTAATTAATTCTGTGATTAAGGTGATCAGGCCATGATGTCATGCATAAAACAAGACAAAACAAAATCCATAAAAAGATTCAAGATGTTTTTTTAAAAAAACCTTGTCCTCATCATAAGGAAACCCACTGGCATGCACTCCCATTCAAATCATAAGTCTCTAGCCACATCTCTCAGAGAAAAAAAGGAGTTGACATGTCAGTGTTTCCTAGTTGCAGCCAACTCTGACACATCATTCATTTCCCCCTTGACCTTGGTCTTCCCCCCACTCCCTGGATGTATATTCTCCAATGGGACACATCCATAGCCAAGAGTCATCAATCATGCTCCCCAGTAATAATCTTGCATGCCAACAGCTTTGGCTGCCTAGGCAATTATCTAAAGGCTTTAAGGAATGCAGTGCTTTCCCCCCCCACTCCCTTTCTTCTGGCAACTAAAAAGACCAAAGAAGTATTTTTTAATTGACATTCAGCTCCCCTCACTTCAACTGCAACTTCAGTTAAAGCAGTGCTAAGGCTCATCGGTCCATGAAGTAGATTTTAATGACATCTTAATTGGCTTTTTGATGCCTTTCAGAATAACGCCTCGAAGCTTTTGCTGGCTATCATGGAAAGCAGGCATGACAGCGAAAATGCAGAACGAGTCCTTTTCAACATGAGACCAAAAGAGCTGGTGAGTTATCTTTTTAGGCAGTTTTATAATTGAAAATAGCAAAAAAAAAAAAGATGAGTTTTTGAGCTAGCCAACTGATTTTGACCCCCATAAGGACTAGAATACAGGTAATCTTCAACTTATGACCATAATTGAACATCAAATTTACTGTTGCTTTATAGTTGAGACATTGGTTAAGCGACTTTTATCTCATTTTATGACCTCTCTGTCAGCCTCACTGGGCATTGGATGACTGAGGCTGACAAACCACGGTACTCACAATTGTATGGTATAGTAACAAGGGTTTATTCCTTTTATACTATCCAAGTAAAACTAGCGCTGAGAGCAACTGAAACTCTCAGCACTTATTATAGCTGCCTGTCAATCCCACCCAGCTAACCTACATCCACCCATCTCTTTCCCCCACCTCTACTCTGCCTCTCCATGTGTTCTGACCCAAATCTGGTTCCAAGAGAGCAAACACAAGACAAAGGCAGCAGCACAACCTTTTAATGTTTCATCTATGAATCCTGTTTCTTCATAGATAAAAGGCTGTTTCCAACTAATTAGCTCTGACAAGAAAGAGCCTTGAAAAGTTTTTGCAAGTCTGCCAAAAACAACAGATAAGAAATATTTCACAACACAAGAGTCTTCAAATACCAACTTAAGATACTGTAATGTCCACGAGGCTGAGTTTCAAAATGTCTTTGCTTCCTGCAAAGAACGTCCGATTCACAGCTGGCTTTTATCTTCTTGAAGGAGGGGCCGTCACCTTGCAGCCTTACTTCCAAGTCGCCCGTGCTGTTGTAGCTGCTCTTTCCTGCGAGCAATCCTGCGCTCACATGCACTTGGCACAGGCTCCTCGGGAACCTCTTCATCACTGCTGCCAACCCCCACAATCTCTGAAGGCAGCAGTTCACTCCCTAATGGTCCTGGCCCCTCATCTGAGTCCTCGCTCTCCTCAGCCATCTGCACCTACTGCTGGCTAACCACAACACCCAGCCACTTTTCACCCTCCCATTACCAACCCAGGAACTGTGTGGAAACAATAACAAAACACCCCACCCAACCTCACCGAGGAACCAATAGGTCTGATGCCTTCATTCACCTCCACTTGCCCATAAACACCATAAATGCTCGTAAATGCCACCAAAAAGTTCCCACTCAATGGCTGACTACCAATTCTGGTGTGGTCCTGGCAGTTAGTAAACACTGCTCCTCACAGCCTGGACGAAACAGGCAGGCGTCGCTTCCCCCCGGCACCTGCCAAGACGTTAGAAGAGGAGGCAGGCATCGTGAGGAGGCAGATATTGTGAGGAGGTAGACATTGATCGAGGAGGCAGGTATCCACAGCGCCTGCAATAGCATTGCTTTTTCCAAGTTGTCAGGCTCCAGGGACAACTGCTCCTTGCAGCAGTTAAGTTAATAACCCTCTTGTGAAATGAATATGGCTTTCCCCATTGACTTTGCTTGTTGGAAAGTTGCCAAAGGGGAAATCACGTCTCACACACACACACACACACATACACACACACACACACTAGATGCTGCAACTGTCATAAATGTGAGCCAGCTGCCAACTGTCTGAATTTTGATCACGTGATCACATGGGGGATGCCACAACGGTTATAAGTGTGAAAAACAATCATAAGTCACATTTTTCAGGGCTGTCGTAGCTTTGAAATGTTCATCAAACAACCTGTTGTAAGCAGGATTGGGATTCAAAAATCCCAGCAATTGGTTCACTGCCCGGTTGCTGGCTGGGCGTGGCCATGGTGGGCATGGCCTACTGGAACTTTCTGTTTCCAGCTTCCAGTAGGCCTCCAGAGACCAGGGGAGTCCATTTTTTGCCCTCCCAAGGATCCGTAGGCCTTCCCTGGGCCTCTGGGAGGGTGAAAATGGCCTCTCCCAGGCTCTGGAGGTCCACTGGAAGTCAGAAACAGGCCTATTTCTGGATTTCCGGAAGGCCCGTTTTCCCCCTCCCAGAGCCTCCGTGTGGATCCTGTACTTACCTCCATTGAAAATGCGGCACATGAAGACTCCTGGGAGGGACAGTGTGTGCAGGACCAGCCAGTCAGTTGAAATACTGGTTCTGCGAACTGGATGTAACTTTAACATCCGGTTCGCCTGAACCAGTCTGAACCAGTAGAATCCCACCCATGGTTGTAAGTCGAAAACCACCTATATAACTTGTTTAACTTATTTGAAACACAAAGAGGAATAACAGAGTTCGAAAGGGACCTTGGAGGTCTTTTAGTCCAACCCCCTGCTCAGGCAGGAAACCCTAATGGCTATCCAATCTCTTCTTGAAAACCTCCAATCCACAACTTCTGGTAGCAAGCTGTTCCTCTGGTTAATTGTTCTCAATGTCAGGAAATTTCTCCTTAGTTCCCGGTTGCTTCTCTCCTTGGTTGGTTTCCATCTGTTGCTTCTTATCCTGTCTTCACCCAGGGCGAACAGATTAAAAAGATATGGTGGGATATATAGAGATTATTTAATTGAGATTAGAGAAAAGCATTAAGACTATGTAGATGATGTTATGTGAAAACATAAACAGGGCTAAGAGCTCATTTAATTTAATAATCAAGGACATTTTCCTTCAAGGTGGACGTCATGAAGAATGCGTATAACCAGGGCCTTGATAGCGACCAAGAAGAGGAGAATGGAGATGACAATATCTCACCAAAAGATGTTGGGCATAATATCTACATATTAGCTCACCAGGTATGTTGTTATCAAATATAGGAACTGCCCATCTCACTCAAGAGTGGCCATCAAAAAATACTAAATTGGAATTGTTAACACGAAAGAAAGAAAAAAGGAAGGAAGGAAAGAAAGAAAAAAGAAAGAAAGAAAGAAAGAAAGAAAGAAAGAAAGAAAGAAAGAAAGAAAGAAAGAAAGAAAGAAAGAAAGAAAGAAAGAAAGAAAGAAAGAAAGAAAGAAAGAATTATTTATTGGCGAAGTGTGATTGGGCACACAAGGAATTTGCCTTTAGTGCATAAGCTCTCAGTGTACATAAAAAGAAAAGATACATTCATCAAGAATCATAAGGTACAACATTTAATACAGTCATAGGGTACAAATAAGCAATCAAATATTGTTAGATTATAATCCTCTTAAATTTACTAGTAAACTTTACAACGATGACAAATTAAAATCAAATGCTTATAAAAAGCCCAAGGAGATTATATAAAGTGTATTTAAACATCGGGATAATTAATTAATTCCCAATCAGGCTAAATTGCTACCTCTAAACCAGGGGCCGGATGCAAATACTTTTACTACCAGTTCTGTGGGCGTGACTAGGTGGGCGTGGCCATGTGACTGGGTGGGCATGCCTGCTTTCTTTTTTTTTGCAGCACCTCTCCTCCCCGCCCATGCTCCATTTTTTTGGCCTCCTGGGTCTCAGGAAAGCCTCTTGGGCAAAGCAGTAAGATAGCGAGGGGGATCCCGGCACAGCTGATCATCGGAACAGCTGATTGTCAGGAGAAAAAAAAAGGAATACCAGTTTGGTCGAACTGATAGCTGTTCTTTTACTACCGGTTCAGCCGAACGGTAGCATTTTTTACTACTGGTTCACTCGAACCAGCTCGAACCAGTAGAATCCAACCACTGCTCTAAACAGCCAATTGTCAGAATTGAATCCTTAATCCTGTCCAAGCTATTTTTTTTCCAGACCTAGCCACAAACCCATCTGAATCAATTAAAACATTTTGTCATAACATAAATAAATCTTAACATTTCCAGATCTATGCATTTTTAGACAGAATGAAGGAAACAAATATTGGCCACTGGTCACATCTTTTGATCTTGAAAAAAAGGGGAAGTATACACCTTTCCTGAGTAAACTTTGTTACTGATACATGCCAAAAACGACTTCCTTAAGTGATTTTTTTATTCGTCGTATTTCTTTTTCTGCTTCCTGCTGTTCAGTTCTTCACAACCCATGTCCTGCCACCCCAGAATGTATCTTGATAGCCACATATCAATAAATCTCTCACTTTTGATGCGTTTTCTGGAACAGACTCGCTCCAGTTAGCTAATGTCTTGGGTCTTCAAATCTTACCCTAGTGAATATAATTTAGCTTGGGGGTTTTTTTATTAAGGGAAATTAATAGAGGGTACTTGGTTTCCAATTCTCTTCACTGATTAGAGGAAGCTAAAAATAAAAAAACCAGACCCAAGTTCTTCTTTTTAGTCTTATGTAGGCTGACAATTTATTTTAGAAGCACCTAGACTTTCAATTTCAACAGCTGTTTAAAAGGCAGTAGCCATTTGTACGTTTTTTTCAGTGCAACGTTCTTCCCTATCATTACTTGTGGTTGAGCTTACCAGAAGCAGAAGAAATCACAGATTTTTTCATGCTTTGAAAGATAAGTCCCAAGCTAGTATGGCAAATAGGACATAAAACATAAGAGTAACAGGGTTGGAAGGGACCTTGAAGGTCCTCTAGTCTAACCCCCTGCTCAAGCAGGAGACCCTAGACCATTTTAGACAAATGGTTGTCCAATCTCTTCTTAAAAACTTCCAGTGTTGGAGCATAATTCGCAACTTCTCGAGGCAAGTTGTTCCACTGATTAATTGTTCTAACTATCAGGACATTTCTCCTTAGTTCTAGGTTGCTTCTCCCCTTGATTAGTTTCCATCCATTGCTCCTTGTCCTGCCCTCAGGTGCTTTGGAGAATAGCCTGACTCCCTCTTCTTTGGGGCAGCCCCTGAGATATTAGAAGACTGCTATCATGTCATCCTTAGCCTTCTTTTTACTAGACTAGACTTACCCAATTCCTGCAACCGTTCTTCGTATATTTTTAATCTCCAGTCCCCTAATCAACTTGGTTGCACTTCTCTGCACTCTTTCCATCTTTTTTTTAATAATGTGATGGGTGACCAAAAGTGGATGCAATATTCCAGGTGTGGTCTTAAAAATAATATAAGAGGGTAAAACAAGAGGGGGTGGAATAGCTGGCCAGATACACTGCAAATTAAAGTGTGGTGTAGATATTGCCTTCAACGGGATAGAATAGAATTCTTTATTGGCCAAGTGTGATTGGACACACAAGGAATTTGTCTTGGTGCAAATGCTCTCAGTATACAAAAAAGAAAAGATACTTTCATCAAGAATCATCAATATAACACTTAATAATAGTCAAAGGGTACAATAAGCAATCAAATCATACTAAGAAACAGTCAATATAAATCATAAGGATACGAGCAACAAAGTTACAGTCATATAGTCACAAGTGGGAGGGGATGGACAACAAGGAGTGATGAGAAGTTTAATAGTAATAGTAATGCAGATTATCAATAAAACCCTTCGGGAAAAATATCTCTGCAACTTGGGATATGTTTGCTAAGAAAATGCCTTTCTCCATTAAGGAACGGAGAATGAATTTTCTTTGCAATGAATTATACACATTGTAGAAAGGACTCTTAAGAACCAGTGGGAAATGTTTAAAAACAAACAAACCAGGAGACCTTCTTGAAGCAAAGGTTGGTAGTTTGGCCATTCATTGCCAGAAGCCAAGTTTTCCTAGTAATTGCTTGTATATAAATCTGTTTAATGGTCTGATGAAACCTTGCCTGGGTTAAAATTAGCTACTGTGGTTTGAAAACCGGGGTTGAGGCTTCATTGGAAACCAACATCTGCTTGAATGACTCGCCTTGAACATCTCGTGCACTTCCACCTTCGTTTGCACTGATTAAATTCTTGACATCTTTCATGGCTCACGAGGCCTGTCACTTGTCATAATCTGGGAGTTATCCTCTGGAGGAGACAAGATAATGGGGTTTAGGATGACAGCCACTAATTGAACATCAGACGAAATTGGAAGGAGGGGTTTGGCTCAGCTTGCCAACGCTGACAAGGGTGGCCAGAAATACTTCATTAACTACCTCATAGCTGGTGAAAAGGGCGATGTAGATTTGCGCTCAGCAGCCGCTGATCTCGTGAGGTGGATGAAGCAGGGATCCATTAAACATGAGCTCTGGAATGATTAAGGAATTGGATTTCCTCCGCGAAAGAGGGAGCCTGGAGTCTTTTGCATGGGGTGAAAATGAGAAGAAGAAACAGAGCTAAAAGATAGTTTGTAGACACAGAAGCAATAAAAAAGTCACACTTTTTTTCTCCTGAAATGCATCAGCTGCTAGAATTCCTAAGTTTCAGCTTCCCAAAATTCCTATGATAGATAGGTAGATATAGAAAGAAAGATTTCGGCCCCCTGACTGACTGATGGGGAGGTGCAGATAATTCATTTCCTCCTGGATTTTGAACATGGGGTCCAATCTTGAAGATAGAGTCCATGCAGAAACCACACAGAGAATGACTGGAGGTTTTAAAAAAACAGACCACACAACCATTTGGCTGGGATACTCTAAGACTCCTGCCTTGAGGAGGGGGTTGGACTAGAAGACCTCCGAGGTCCCTTCCAGCCCTACGATTTTATGACTTGTAATGCTTCAGATTGCAGGTCATGCATCTCAATAAATAACCAGAAGGTTAAGCGATAACCCAGCGTTCAGTTAGATGTTTTATTCAGTGGAGCTGAAGGTTATCTGGTGATGCCTTTTGCCTTTTAGTTAACAAGCTACCCCAGATGGCATTTTTAATAATTCTTTCCCGTCCACTTACTTCCAGTTGTCCCGTCATAACAAAGTATTACAACACATGCTGAAACCTGGGGCAGATCCAGAAGAAGGAGATGAAGCTTTGAAGTATTACGCCAACCACACTGCCCAAATTGAGGTAAAAGCTTGCTCACTGAACTGAAAATATTTATAGGCTTCGGTGCTATATTCCGTCCCATAGAGTTTTCCTTCTGCTGATCCGTACTTGAAATACAAGATTTGTTGAAATAACTGAAAGAGTTCTTGATGGAATCTTTTTTCTGTTGTTTGCTGAGGTGACATTGTCACCAGGAATGAGCAGGTAGCCAACCATGAATACACCAAGGGTATCTACATGAGGTTTCTTACCAAATTTTACTCGAGTGGCTCAGGACTATTGGTACCAATTCGGTCATAAATAATGTTTATGCCTAAATATTTGGAAAGTTAAATATTTTCCTAAATCTTAATATTATACTGTTTCTCAACCATGTATGC